>CM065355.1:1930000-2427500 GCA_033032245.1 Poecilia picta
TGCTTCTGCCTTTTGACCTCAGCCTCCTGCCTCGTCCCTGGATTTGTCTGCCGGATATTGCCTCCACGTGTTAGACCCTTTTTCTGTGCCCTGACCACTGCTCTCTGCCTGACCCTCATAAGGTTTGCCTTGTCCTGCTTTCCTGATCCTGCCCCCACAGATTGGTCACCTGTCACAGACCACGGTGCTACCTGGACCCCCTCATCCTCTGCAACACTCTAAGGTTAGTGGCTTTCCTTATTCAGCCTTGCCCGCTCCCCAGGACTACTACCCACTAACCTGCTTCTCTGTCCTCAGAGGTCCCTGTCCCATTGCCGGTGGTTACCTGCCCCATACCCTGATCAAAAATAAAGCTTGCATTATTTTTTCTACTTGGTGTCTGACTGAAATTTCGGGTCCTCAGTTCTGAGCATTACAGAAAAATCTGGCCAAAAATGGACCCTTCGTCAGCACAACTTTGGCACAGCAATGTTGACCGTTCTATCACTCGACTTAATGCTGGCATGAATGAAATCATTTCCATGCTTCGTAACTTGTCTTCTCCTCCTGACCAGGCACAATCTCAGCCAGCTCTTCAACCAGCTCCTGTGGTTCAGCCCGCTGTGGTCAAGGAGCCGCGCCTGACACCCCCCGAGCTATTCAAAGGAGTTTCTGACCAGTGCCGCGCTTTCCTCACTCAGTGTGAGATCCACTTTGAGTTGCAGCCCTCCTCTTTCCCTACTGAACGTTCTAAGGTGGCGTTTGTGATCTCACTTTTGTCCGGTAAGGCCAAGCAGTGGGGCACAGCAGAATGGCAGAACCAATCAGATTCCTGTTTGACCTATTCTGCATTTTCTAAGGAACTGATTAGGGTTTTCGACCCCATCCTCCCTGAGAGAGAGGCAGCCAGGGGGCTGCTATCCTTGAAACAGGGAGGAAAGAGTGTAGCTGCTTATATAATTGATTTTCACCTGTTATCTGCAGACAGCAGCTGGAATCAGGAGGCACTAATGGATGTGTTCATGCAAGGTCTGAATGAAAATATCAAGGATGAGTTGGCCACGAGAGATTATCCCAAGTCCCTTAAGGACCTCGAGGATTTGGCAACCAGGATAGACCTTCGTCTCACTGAAAGGAGAAGGGAGAGACGTCACAAGGAGGCCTCAGCTGTACCATTTTGCCACTCAGGCCCCCGGTCCGATGCTACTTGTTGCTCCCTCCCCTCAGCGGAGGCGCCAGATCCTGAGCCGATGCAGTTGGGTAGAACAAGGATCTCCATGGAGGAACGTTCTCGCAGAAGGCAGCTCAACTTATGTTTTTACTGTGGTGGCAAGGGTCACATGGCTGTCAAGTGTCCATTAAAAGGGCAGGCTCAGTAGAGGAGAGGGGAGCGCTACTGAGCCATAGCATGTTGTCCATCTCCTCATCATTTTCTTTCTCTGCTAACATTGTGGTTTCCTCCATCCCCCACCAGGTATCAGTCTTCATTGACTCTGGAGCTGATACAGAGTTTATGGATGAATCTTTTGCCAGGAGCCTCAACATCAAGCTCCTCCGTACTTCGTCGATCCATAATGTTCTAGCTTTGGATGGACATCATATTAGCCGATCCCACCTCGTCACAGAAAAGGTCAGTCTGACGCTTGGCGGTAATCATCAGGAGGAGATCACCTTTGTCGTTATCCCCTCACCACAGCTACCCATTGTTTTGGGGGCCTCCTGGCTTAACAAGCACAACCCTCACATTGACTGGCAGGCCAAAGAGATTCTGGGCTGGTCTAGGTCCTGCTCTGCCACCTGTTTGCTCTCTGCTTGTACCCCTTCTGTTCCAGACAATGCCATCGAAGTGACTTACCCGGACTTATCCAAAGTGCCACCTGAGTACCATGACCTGAAGGAGGTGTTCAATAAGTCCCGAGCCACAGCCCTTCCCCTCATAGGCCCTACGATTGTGCCATTGAGCTCCTTCCAGGTACATCACCGCCCAAGGGGCGGTTATATCCACTGTCTGCTCCTGAAAACCAAGCAATGAGGAAGTACGTAGATGATTCCCTCACGGCTGGAATCATTCGGCCGTCCTCATCTCCTGCGGGTGCAGGGTTTTTTTTTGTAGCCAAAAAGGATGGGTCTCTAAGGCCCTGTATTGATTACAGGGGTCTTAATGACATTACGGTTAAGAACCGGTATCCTCTTCCCCTCATGAATTCTGCTTTTGATCAGATCCAAGGAGCAAGGGTTTTCACAAAACTAGACTTGCGCAACGCTTACCATCTGGTTCGCATCAGGGAGGGGGACGAGTGGAAGACTGCATTCAACACCTCCACTGGGCATTATGAGTATCTGGTCATGCCTTTTGGATTAACCAATGCACCAGCAGTCTTCCAAGCCCTGGTCAATGACGTCTTGAGAGACATGGTTGGGCACTTTGTATTTGTCTACCTCGATGACATTCTTATCTACTCCCAGGACCTGGATTCCCACAAGCACCATGTCCGGCTGGTTCTTCTTCGCCTCCTACAGAATCACCTTTTTGTAAAGGCAGAGAAATGTGAGTTCCACACCACTACCACCTCTTTTCTTGGCTACATAATTTCCCCCAACAAGGTGATCATGGATCCCTCCAAGATTTCTGCCGTCTCTGAATGGCCCACACCCACAGATCGCAAACAGTTACAGAGATTTCTTGGATTTGCAAACTTTTACCGTCGTTTCATTCGTAATTATAGCCAAGTTGCAGCTCCTCTTCACGCCATTACCTCGTCCAAGGTCCGGTTCATGTGGAGCAAGCAGGCAGAGGAGGCCTTCTCTAGACTCAAGTCCCTGTTCACCTCCGCCCCAGTTCTCCGGTCCCCTGACCCTGCAAGACAGTTTATTGTGGAGGTCGATGCCTCTAGCACTGGGGTAGGTGCTGTCCTAAGTCAGAGGACCTCTGATGGTCGCACTCACCCTTGTGCCTTCTTTTCTAGGACGTTATCCAGTGCTGAACGCAACTATGATGTGGGGGACAGGGAACTTTTAGCTGTCAAGCTGGCCCTGGAGGAATGGAGACATTGGCTGGAGGGGGCCAAGGAACCATTTCTAGTATGGACGGACCACAAGAATCTGGAGTACTTGAAGGCGGCTAAACGACTCAACCCTAGACAAGCAAGGTGGGCTCTGTTTTTTGGACGGTTTAATTTTGCGCTCTCTTACAGACCTGGGACCAAGAACATAAAGCCAGATGCCTTGTCAAGAATTCATGAACCCTCTCATTTGGAGGCCAGTGTTGCAGAGGGGTTTATCCTCCCAGAATCAGTGAGGCTGACAGTGACCATGTTGGAGCTGGAGGAGGAGGTCAGGGATGCCGCCCGGGACCTTCTGGTTCCGGACTCGTGCCCCCTGACAGACTGTTTGTCCCCGAACATCTGGTCCCCAAGGTACTCAGGTTCTGCCATAAGTCCCGTCTGTTTTGTCATCCAGGCATTAACAAGACCTTGCAGATTGTCCAGTCTCAATTCTGGTGGGGCTCATTGACAAGGGATGTTAAAGAATTTGTTACAGCCTGTCATCAATGTTGCCAAGCCAAGTCTTCTCATCGCCCACCCTCAGGGTTGCTGCGGCCCCTTCCTATTCCATCACGCCCTTGGTCACACATCGCCATGGACTTTGTCACAGGTTTGCCCGTTTCTGATGGTTTCACTGTCATGCTGACTATCGTTGACAGATTTTCTAAGATGGTCCATCTGGTCCCCCTGAAGAAACTCCCCTCTGCAAAGGACATGGGGGAGATCCTGGCACGGGAGGTTTTCCGCCTCCATGGGCTCCCCACTGACATCGTCTCAGACAGGGGCCCTCAATTCGTCTCCCGGTTCTGGAAGGAGTTCTGCACCATGCTGGGCATATCTGTCAGTTTATCGTCAGGGTTCCATCCGCAAACTGATGGACAGACCGAGAGGGCAAACCAAGAGATAGAGACCAAGCTTCGTATCCTTTGTGACACTGACCCTACCAGGTGGTCGCACAACCTACCGTGGGTGGAACACGCCTTGAATGCCCTTCCCTCTAGCACCACTGGTCTTTCGCCCTTCTACGTTGTCCATGGTTTCCAGCCACCGGTGTTCACTATTCAGGAGAGGGAGGCTAAGGTCCCCTCTGCTCACGCTGCCGCTATGAGGTGCCAACGGGTCTGGAGGACAGCCAGAAGGGCCATGATCAAGATGTCAGAGGTGCAATCCAGATCTGCTAATCGGCACCGTGTCCCGGCACCCACCTACCGAGTTGGCCAGAAGGTCTGGTTGTCTTCTAAGGACCTTCCTCTACGGGTGGAGAGTCGGAAGCTGGCGCCTCGTTTCATTGGTCCCTTCCCCATCTCTAAGATTGTCAATCCAGTAGCGGTTCGCCTACAGCTGCCCCGGTCCATGAGGATTCACCCCACTTTCCATGTGTCTCGGGTCAAGCCCTACACCATACCTCATCTCGAGCCTGCCTCCAGACCCCTTCCACCCGCTCGGTTCCTGGATGGGGACCCCATCTACACTGTTCGCCGCATCCTCCGGTCCAAGAGAAGGGGACGGGGCGTCCACTACCTGGTTGATTGGGAGGGATATGGACCAGAGGAACGGACCTGGATTCCGGGTCGTTTTGTCATCGACAAGACTCTCCTGAGGGACTTCCACCGTCTCCATCCTGGTCAGCCGAGGGGCCCGTCAGGAGCCGGACCTTAGGAGGGGGGTACTGTCATGTTTCTGGCCTGCCTGCCTGCTTTGTTTTTCTCCTCACTACTGGCCTCTCATCAAGCTCATCTGGTCCACCTGCACGCTGCTGCGCTGGAGCACAATCAGGCTCATGTCTCCCACCTGTTCACCAGCAGTTATATTCAGCTCTCAGGCAGGCAGACGGCGCCAGATTTTTGAAAGCCTTGGTGTGAGTAAATATCCAGCATTTTCTCCTGACCACGATCTCGATCTTGTATTTGTCTCTTGGATTTCCCCGCCCTGTCTAGCCCACGTCGGATTCTCTACTGGCTTCTGCTTTCTGGACTCGACCCTGCTTCTGCCTTTTGACCTCAGCCTCCTGCCTCGTCCCTGGATTTGTCTGCCGGATATTGCCTCCACGTGTTAGACCCTTTTTCTGTGCCCTGACCACTGCTCTCTGCCTGACCCTCATAAGGTTTGCCTTGTCCTGCTTTCCTGATCCTGCCCCCACAGATTGGTCACCTGTCACAGACCACGGTGCTACCTGGACCCCCTCATCCTCTGCAACACTCTAAGGTTAGTGGCTTTCCTTATTCAGCCTTGCCCGCTCCCCAGGACTACTACCCACTAACCTGCTTCTCTGTCCTCAGAGGTCCCTGTCCCATTGCCGGTGGTTACCTGCCCCATACCCTGATCAAAAATAAAGCTTGCATTATTTTTTCTACTTGGTGTCTGACTGAAATTTCGGGTCCTCAGTTCTGAGCATTACACAGTCAGATTAAATGGTTTTGTCATGAAGAGACCACTCAGGCTTTTCTGATGCTTTTCACATAAGAGAATGTTTTATTTCTGTAACTGACTTTATTGAGGCTAAGACATAGAACAACAGTGCTCATTTCTGCAACTTTAGCCAATGGAAATTCATTCATTTTGATTTTAATAAAACATGTTATCATGCTTCTCATGGTGCAATAATTTAGTGCTGGAAGTTCCCTGGTCCCAGTAAGTTTATTTATTTATTATTCTTGTGGTTTTCTGTGGGAGGAGGAGAAGGAGGAATGGTGATCACTATATGCACAAAGGTAAAGTTAGGAAGTTGCTATGGTGTTACGGTTGCTGAGGTGGGTCAGGATCCTGCAGGAGGTAAGGATCACAACTCAGCTGTGATTAGCTCATGTTTGAGTTCATGGAAGGATGTTCTTTTCTATTTTTAAATGCTAAATGGCAAAAGGTTGATCACTTGGGGGGCAGACAGGTGGGAGCTGCTAGAAAAGCTTTGGGAGTAGCAACCAGGAAGTAGAAAACAGAGCAATGTGAGCTCCAAGCAGACGACTGGAGGAAGAACTAACCATCTGGCATCACTCTGCTGGAGTCCACTCCTTTTGAAGCTCCCTCTGCCAGTCACATCCTGGAGAAAAGAAGACAACAAACAGTTGACAGTTTGACTGTCAAGCTGTTGTGGTAAAGATGAAAGAATGTTCACAGTTGGCCGGTCAAGACTCAGACCCAAATCTAACAGAGAATCTGAGACAGAACTTCATGTTGACTCAAACTCTATCCAGTCTGACTGAGTCTGAGTTTTTGAGTCATGCCATCAAAGACTTAAACCTGTAACTGCAGTCAAAAGTCACTCTTCAGAGTATTGGCTTGGGTGGGTGTGTGTGTGTGTGTGTGTGTGTGTGTGTGTGTGTGGTGTGTGTGTGTGTGTGTGTGTGTGTGTGTGTGTGTGTGTGTGTGTGTGTGTGTGGGTGCGTAGAACTGCACTGTGCAGCCCTAAGGAGGACCCCGCAAAGCCTAAATGTTAGAAATGTGTGTAACATGAACGTCTAGAAAGGGTGGACCCCGCAACTCACCATTCTACTTTCGGACCCTGCGAAGTCTATAAACAAGGATGTGCGTGTGTGTGTGTATATTTGTATATGTTAAGTACAGAAGACCACTTTTCCCATCTTAACCAACTAAAGGAGGTTATTGTGGTGCACCTGGAGCTTTTTCTGGTCCTCACTGTTTTTGCTCTTCACCTGTGCTATACTAGTTGTATTTAGAGGTATGGAGTGAGTTAGTTTGGTTAAGGTTATTGCTGGGGTAGGAATTGAGGCTATAACTTGACAAAAGAAGGTCAAAAAAATCAGGGCATAAGAATACTGTTGCAAGTATTGTTACTGCAAACTGCATGGAGCATGTCCAGAAGAAAGAATCAATTACTTTACTGTTACTTAAAATTTTGAAACACATCGTTTATAGATTATTTCTGTTCTGTTTGTATTTCTCTCAAGCATATTTTTGAAAAAAGAGCAGGATCTAATATTCTGCCTGACTTTGTTCTTTTGTTCGTTGGGGTTCATTCTGTAACAAGTGGAGGAGAAACATGTTCTCATCAGGACCTGAAAGGAGGCTTTGTCTCCCTCTGAACACCTGGACAGGGTTATCTTAGAGGTTCCCTCCCTCTCCTCCTCTCACACTGCCTCAGTCTGTCCATCTTCTCAATCTGAACCACTCCCTCCACCCCGATGCAGATCTCCCTAAACTGTAACCACAAACAAGCACTTTAATGTAGAACTCTGTGATTCTCATGGTACTGAATTGGTTCTATAACAAATGACACTTTTGTAGGCTCTCGTGGCCTCAGAACAACACATGAACAGAAAACAGGGAGGAAACAGAAGAAGACATGCAGCGAAGGTCAGAGACCGAACGAACCCCAGGTTGAGAACCACGGCCTCAGCACATGGTGCTTCCAAGTGAGCCGGTCAGTGTCACACTGAAACATATTTTAATATCTTTCCTTTTTTTCTGAGTTTTACATTTCAGAGAAAATCATGGACAATAGTATTTGCAAAAGTTGTAAATAGAAACCGACTTGTACTTCCTTTTTCTTGATGTGTTGATCAAATTGCAGACTTTGCCTGAATCACAAAACATTTTGTTTTGTCATAAACAGTGTTTTCCATTACACCGGAGCAGCATTAAAAACTGGTTCCCTACTAGTCCTTTGTAGACCAGATGGGAACCAATGTCATACATTCAGCCATGATGGTGAGGCATTTCTCCATGGTTACTAATGGTTAGATAATACCTTCTCCTTACTGCAATATTTGAGATAATCTTTCTTGTCATATTTACTTATAAAATACATGAATATTAATTGTTTTACTTATGTGAATGTTAATCTTGCCTTGTAAAAAGTGTTAATTGCAAATTTGCGATTGCACCACTATCCATCACCACTGTATCTTTTGGTTTTGGTTGTTTTGATGTCCATCATGGCAGAGTGGACAGAGCTCTGAACAGTGTGAGGTAATGTGGAAATGGTCAACACAGGCTAGCTGAATATGGCGGTTCTGAGACAGCTCATGTGATTCGAGCTGTCTTAACTTGACTTTATCAACTTGACTCAATAAAGTCAAGTCAACTTTATTTGTATGACACATTTGCTGAAATTTGCTATGCTCATAAAAACATCACACAGTCACCAATTGCGAAACAAGCAATCACATTGTGTCAAATGCAATCATCCAAATAATAAATGCACATGAAATATGTCAATCAATCTTCCGTTTACTACTAATCAAAGGCGACATCAAACCAGATTTTTAACCTTTAAAGAAACTCAGTGTTTCAGCTGTTTGGCAGTTGTTTTCGCTTTTTTTCTGGAAGTTTGTTCCAGATGCACCACAAATGTGGATGGGTTGGAAAGTTGATGGATTGATGAGGCATCATGAAGAGTTTCACCACATTGCTGAACTGATACTGTGTTGATGCTGTGTCACTGAATACTGACATCTGCTGGACCTTAAAAATCCCTGCCAGCAACCCAGTTGACACCATCAGCTGACACTGATTTGATAACCTACTCTGTACAATATTAGAAATTAAGTCAATGTATTTTACATTGTATTATTTCATGTCTTCATTTAAATTCAAAATATTTTCTTGATAAAGTCAATAAATAATGTGAACATTAATCACGGGTGAATGGGATGTGAATGAGGATGCGTGTGAACTGGGATTTTTTAAATTAATTTAAAAATTTTTTTTACAAATTTTATTTTTAAAAAATCTGTTTTTCAATGTTTTGAAATTGAGTTTTGACACAGATGAGTCTAAAGTGCAAAGAAATTGTAAGGACTACAATTTCTTAACTATATTATTTTCATCTAGCAATATTATTCCACAAATTCATAATACCTCATCAGTTTGTATGAATTCTCAAACTCAATAAAACAAAAACATATTATCTAAATTGTTTAATAATTTTATTTCAGAGACTAAAATACACAATCTTTTATGTAATTTTTGCATATTAATTATTTTAATTGTAATAATTAAAATTAAGCAATTTTACTTGCTTTTGTGTTTACTGTCCAAGTATAATGCATTGGTTTCATTGCTTAAAAAACTATTATAGGACTTTCTTTAATTCATCTTTTAGATATAATTATTTCATTTGCTCACTTATATGCATGAGTCTAAGGTTTTGCTCACACATGTTTTCACACACAAACCTGAATTTATCTCTCTGTCCTTTCTCTTGTCTTTTTGTTGACTTGTCCAATCAGTTAGGTTCATTTGTGTGCATCATTATGGAGTTGCTGAGGTGAAAAATGGGCTTGCAAAACCTTGTTGTTCTAAGTAAACACCGACAAAAAGGAAAGGCAATGAAGAGGAAACAATAGCCGACTGTATGTGAGTGCAAGTATTTGCTAGCCTGATGGGTTCCTGCATAGCCAGGTGCAAAATGAAGCAGATTTCTGTAACAGCACACTAGGAGGACCCGAAATCAGCCACGAGACAGGAGTGAGCAGAAAACCTAAGATCTTTATTTGAGATACCCAAGAGCGGCACACTGGATGGGCAGCTGTAGCCTGGCTAGAGGATGGTGCGTGGGGGGCGGGGGGAGAGGCGCTGATGCAGCGCAGCTACTCACAACAATCAGATGAAATAGAGTCCAGATCCAAGTACTTAGTCAGCCAGGCCGAGGTCATACACAAAAGGGAAGATAGCGGAGTCCGAGGGAGTAGGCGTGAGCGGCGTCAGAGAAACAGGCTAGGGTCGAGATCGGGTAGGCAAAACAGCAGTCCGACGTGGGTCAGGCAAAAGGGGCAAATCCAGAGGACAAGGGCTAGGCAGTAACACATGGAGCGTGGATGGAGAGCTAGAAACTACTTGCACGAAGCGTTCGATAATCTGGCAGTGTGTGGTCAACAGAGGGAGGCTTAAGAAGGGAAGCAATCAGGGAGCAACACAGCTGCAGGGAATCAGGGAGATGAGGGATATGACATGGATGGTCTCAAAACAAAAACACCGGGCACATGTCACCATGACAGTACCCCCTCTTCAAGGTCCGGCTCCAGAAGGACCACCAGGCTGGTCGGGGTGATCTCGATGGAAGTCCCTGATGAGAGCCTTGTCCACAATGTGACGGGACGGAACCCACGAGCGCTCCTCAGGCCCATAACCTTCCCAGTCCACCAAGTAATGGACTGCACGGCCCCATCGTCTGGACTTGAGAAGACGCCTCACTGTGTAGACAGGCCCCCCAGCGAAGACTCGGGCGGGCGGAGGGGGCCTGGAGGAGGGCACAAATCGGGACGTGGAGACAGGCTTGATGCGTGAGACATGGAAGGTGGGATGGACCCTTAGGGAATCAGGCAGCCGGAGACGGACGGCCACCGGGTTAACCACCTTGGAGATAGGAAACGGTCCGACGAAACGTGGAGCCAACTTCCTGTTCACTATCCGAAGCGGAAGGTCCCTGGTTGACAGCCATACCCTTTGCCCAACCAGATAAGCAGGGGCTGGGATCCGGTGTCGGTTGGCAGATCTAGAATATATGGCAGAAGTAGTTAAGAGTGCCCTGCGGGCCCTTCTCCATACCTTAAGGCACCTCCTGGCTGAGGCATGGGCAGAGGGAACCATGGCAGCCCGCTCCTGCAAGGAGAAAATGGGTGGTTGGAAACCAAAAACAGTATGGAAGGGAGACAGCCCCGTGGCACTGGAGGGAAGAGAATTGATGGCATGCTCCACCCAAGGCAGATTCTGTACCCACTTGGTAGGGTCTCGTTCGCAGAGCATGCGAAGTTTGATCTCCACCTCTTGATTTAAACGTTCAGTCTGGCCATCACTTTGTGGATGGAAACCCGAGGAAAGGCTCACCTGGATTCCCAGCTGTCCACAAAACTCCTTCCAAAAACGTGAGACAAATTGAGGACCACGATCGGAGACAATGTCTACGGGAAGCCCATGAAGACGGAACACCTCCCTGGCGAGGACCTCACTCAACTCCTTGGAGGAGGGCAGCTTCACTAGGGGGACCAGGTGAGTCATCTTGGAGAATCGATCGACTATAGTTAGTATGATGGTGTACCTGTTGGAGGTGGGCAAGCCAGTGATGAAGTCCATTGAAATATGAGACCAAGGCCGGTGGGGAATGGGTAGAGGGTGAAGAAGCCCAGAAGGGGGTCGGCGAGATGGCTTAGCCTGGGAGCAGACCCGGCAGGCTGAAACAAACTCCTTCACATCCTTGGCCATGTTCCTCCACCAGAAGCGTGTCTGGACCACCTTCAGGGTTCTAGCTACACCAGGGTGACAAAACAATTTAGATGCGTGGCAAAGCTTGAGTACCTCAGCTACAAGATGGTCAGGGACAAACAGACGGCGGGGAGGACAGCCTGGGGGGACCCGTTGTTGTCGGTTAGCCTCCCGGACACTGTTTTCAACCTCTAGGTGGGTTACTGCCAGTCGAACAGACTTGGGAAGAATAAAATCTCCAGAAGTCAAAGGTTCACTCAGTGGTTCATGAATCCTGGATAACGCGTCAGGTTTCGCATTCTTGGAGCCTGGCCTGTAGGACAAAGAGAACACAAAGCGGGAGAAGAAAAGGGCCCACCTGGCTTGCCTGGTGTTAAGTCTCTTGGCAGTCTTGAGGTACTGGAGGTTCTTATGGTCAGTCCACACCAGGAAGGGTTCCTTGGCTCCCTCCAGCCAATGTCTCCACTCCTCCAATGCCAGTTTAACTGCCAGTAATTCACGGTCCCCTATGTCGTAGTTGCGCTCAGCAGAGGTGAGCCCTCTGGAAAAGAAGGCGCAAGGATGAATCTTGCCATCCTCATACCTCTGGCTAAGGATTGCGCCGACCCCGGAGTCAGAGGCGTCGACCTCCACAATGAACTGACGACTCAGGTCCGGAGAATGGAGAACAGGTGCAGAAGAGAACAGGTGTTTGAGTCTTGCAAAAGCTTCCTCCGCTCTAGGATTCCACTGAAAACGAGACTTAGGAGAAGTTAGGGCATGAAGTGGTGAGGCAATAGTACTGTAGTTTCGAATGAAACGGCGATAGAAATTAGCAAAACCTAGGAACCTTTGGAGCTGCTTACGGTCTTGTGGAGTTGGCCAATTCAGAACAGCGGAAACTTTGCGGTCCTCCATAGATAGCTTGTTGGGAGAGACCAGAAAACCTAAGAAGGTAGTCTGGGACACATGAAATTCACACTTTTCAGGTTTGACAAACAATTTATTCTGTAATAGACGAAGAAGCACAGAACGAACATGGGTGATATGTGAGGGAAGGTCCTTAGAGAAAACCAGAATGTCGTCTAAGTAGACAAAAACATATAGGCCAATCATGTCTCTAAGGACATCATTCACAAGGGCCTGAAAGACAGCAGGTGCATTAGTCAAACCAAAAGGCATCACCAAGTATTCATAGTGCCCAGTAGGGGTGTTGAAGGCAGTCTTCCATTCGTCCCCCTCCCGAATACGCACCAGATGGTACGCATTTCTCAGATCCAACTTTGTGAAGATGTTGGCACCTTGGATGCGTTCAAATGCAGTGTTAGTGAGTGGGAGGGGATAACGATTCTTGATGGTTATATCATTGAGTCCTCTATAGTCAATACAGGGACGGAGTGAACCATCCTTCTTTCCTACGAAAAAAACCCTGCGCCAGCAGGAGATGATGAAGGACGAATGATTCCTGCCTGGAGGGCCTGACCTATGTAGTCCCGCATGGCTCGGTCTTCGGGGACAGACAGTGGATAGAGACGACCCTTGGGAGGAGAGGTGCCAGGAAGCAGGTTGATTGCACAATCATAGGGGCGATGTGGTGGCAGAGAGGTAGCATGATGTTTACTGAAGACCTCTTTGAGGTCGTGGTAGTCCTTGGGGATCCCTGAAAGTTCAGGGTCCAACACTGGGGGACCCTGGAGAACTGGCCCAGAATGATTAGCAGCTTGAAGGCAGGAGGAGAGACAACGAGGACTCCATCCAAGGACCAAACCCTGCTCCCAGTCTATGTGTGGGTTGTGCAGTCTCAACCAGGTGGCACCAAGAATTACAGGGATCTTAGGAGAGTTGATAATCAGAAAGGAGATGGATTCCTGATGATTCCCTCCCACGATCAGTCGGACTGGCTCTGTCTCCAGCTTGACCTGGTGTAAAAACATGACCATCAATAGCCTGGACCTCAGACCTGCGAGTACTTTGTTTTAAATTCAAATGGAGAGAGCGAGCTAGCTCAGCATCCATAAATTCGGTGTCAGCTCCAGAATCCACAAAAGCTGCTAAGGAGTGGGAGCGACCCTGCATAGAAATCTCAGCTTTAACAGTAATTAATGAAGACGCGGCTGTAGTGCACTGACTTAGAAGAGCACTACAGACCGAAGGAACTAACCTCTTGGAGGGACACTGCCGGAGTTGATGATCCTCACTACCACAGTAGAAACATAGGCCTTTCTTGAGCCTCCGATCCCTCTCCTCAGGTGTCAGTCTGGAGCGACCAATCTGCATGGGTTCAGGTTGGTCCTGGGGGGGGGACGAAGAAGGTCTGGGAAATTGAGACGTCGTTACGAGCCTTGAGGGGGCCCCCGGCGGTGGATAGTGTCGGTCAGAAGCCCTTTCAAGCCTTCTTTCATGCATCCGCTGGTCAATCCGGGATGCCATGGATTCCAGATCAGCCAGACTCTTAGGGGGGTCACGGGTAGAGAGTTCATCCTTAATGCCTTCACTCAAACCCTGGTAAAAGGCGTCACACAAAGCTTCATCATTCCAATCACTGTCAGCAGAAAGGGTGTGGAAGTCAATGATGTACTCATTAATGCGTCTCTTGCCCTGTTTAATCCTCCAGAGTCCTCTAGCTGCCTCTCTCTCTGGGAGGCAGGGATCAAAAACACGAATAAGTTCCTTGGAAAAATCACCAAAACTGTAGCAGAGGAACGTGTCCTTCTGCCACTCAGCTGTACCCCAAATCTTAGCCTTTCCAGATAGTAGCGAAATCATGTAAGCGACTTTAGCTCGCTCAGAGGGGAAGGAGCTGGGCTGAAGTTCAAACTGAATTTCACATTGAGTAACAAAAGGGCGACATAGGCTGGGCTCCCACTAAAGACCTCAGGAGGGGACAGACGGGGCTCCTGTGGAAGTGTTAATCTCTGTAACTGTCGTGCGGGAGCCGGAGCACTGGGAGGCGCTGTGGGGCCAGACAACTTGGAGAGCATTGACATCATTTCCTGCATATTAGCCTCTAGCTTAGTAATGGCTCTCTCTACAGAACCGCGCCACTCCTGCGCGGGCGTCGGGTCCATAGTGGCCAGATTATACTGTAACAGCACACTAGGAGGACCCGAAATCAGCCACGAGACAGGAGTGAGCAGAAAACCTAAGATCTTTATTTGAGATACCCAAGAGCGGCACACTGGATGGGCAGCTGTAGCCTGGCTAGAGGATGGTGCGTGGGGGGCGGGGGGAGAGGCGCTGATGCAGCGCAGCTACTCACAACAATCAGATGAAATAGAGTCCAGATCCAAGTACTTAGTCAGCCAGGCCGAGGTCATACACAAAAGGGAAGATAGCGGAGTCCGAGGGAGTAGGCGTGAGCGGCGTCAGAGAAACAGGCTAGGGTCGAGATCCGGGTAGGCAAAACAGCAGTCCGACGTGGGTCAGGCAAAAGGGGCAAATCCAGAGGACAAGGGCTAGGCAGTAACACATGGAGCGTGGATGGAGAGCTAGAAACTACTTGCACGAAGCGTTCGATAATCTGGCAGTGTGTGGTCAACAGAGGGAGGCTTAAGAAGGGAAGCAATCAGGGAGCAACACAGCTGCAGGGAATCAGGGAGATGAGGGATATGACATGGATGGTCTCAAAACAAAAACACCGGGCACATGTCACCATGACAGATTTCTGGAAAACACTACTTTTTATTTGTTGTTAATTACTGCAGATAGAGTTAATTTCCCATTTTAAACCATACTGGACTTTTCTCTCATTATCCTCTGATTTGACAAGGAAACAGTCAGCAGTGAATTTCTTGATCTAGCCTTCTGAATAAGAAATGAAGACCCATCATCACCGTTTCACTCTCAGATCAAAAAACAAAAATAGATTCCAAAAATAATGTTTTATCTTATTGTTTTTTAATGAGCATATATAACTCTGCCTGGTTGATATCAGTGTACAGAAGTGTCAGAGTGACTGGAAGCAGCTGCTGTGTTTCGGTTTAGATTCTATTCATTTCTTCATGTGGTTTATACCAGGGTTTCTCAACTCTAAACCTTGAGTGCTGGAGGTAAGGTTTAGAGTTGCAGTGTCCTGCAACCTTTAGGTGTGCTTCGTCCTGGTTCAACACAACTGAATCAAATGACTGATTTTCCTCCTCGGTAAGCAGTTCAATTCTCCAGAGTTCTGCTCATGACACGAGCGTTTTAACTCAGATGTGCAGACACATTTCAAACCTGCAGGACTCTGACCCAAAGGGCCTGAACTGGAACATCCCTGGTTCATACTGATGCATAAGAACGTAGATATGTAAGGAAAACATTGACAGTCTGCAAAACTAGGTCAACAGTGGTGATGGTGAGGAATTTGTTCTGTAACCGACGGGTTGCCAGTTCCAACCACCACTCTGTGTGTCTTTGTTGTGCCCTTAGGCAAGACACTTCACCTGCCCGGCAGCCTCAGCCTCCCTCTGTGGCTCCAATCCAGCAGCTTGTCACCGTTAGTGTGTGAATGACTGAATGTTGTGTGAAGCACTTTGTCATCTGGACTAGATAAAGTGGTGTACAAGTACAGGCCATTTACCAAAACAAACAAATAAACACCATCATATTTATTATTGCAATGTGTTACTTTGAGGTTTGGCTGATAAAAACAATTGCTGAAGTCTGTCTACTAACTTTAGATTAATATTCTAAGCCTATTCTAAATACTTGGGACAAACTCTTTTTCACACTACTGTGTGTAAGTCCATAATTTAACCAGTATTGTTGTAGTTCAAGTTTTATAAGAGTTATGAACAAAAAGCCTAAGAACAACAGAAGAGGCCTGGTTCTACCCCAGACTTGGCAGGAACAAGGTTCCTACCTGATTTGTAGGGGCGGAGCTGAGCTGCCAGGAGCTTCTCTGTGAGGAGGGGGGACACTTTAAAGGCAGTGAAGTGGAGAACGAGCAGCCAGACTGCAGCCTGCACCGCACTGGGACCTAAGCATGGCACAAAGGGGAACAACAAGGAACGGAGTGGCAGACAAGATCCCAGCTTCAGATCTACCTCAGCCTGTCAAAATCCAGCAAGTCAGATACACCAAGGTATGCAGCTGCACACACACATTTAAACCTGGAAAGAAAGCATCTCAAGCACATGTGGACTGGCTTCTCCACAGATTTTTATCAACAATGAGTGGCACACATCCGCTAGTGGGAGGACGTTCCCAACTCGGAACCCGGCAACTGGGGACACAATCTGTGAGGTCCAAGAAGCAGACAAAGTAAGAACTATGAAGAACCATTGAAAAACCCAAAATTATCCAATTCAAATTCAAAAACACCCCTGGTAGGTGTGTTTAGATTTAAAATAGTTTTAATTCAATCAGGAAGTTTGTTTCTCATAGAAAATGAGACAGACATCACTGAAAAGATTATAAAACCATCTAAACTCAAGTGAAGTTTATTTGTATAGCACATTTCTGAAATAAGGCAATTCAAAGTGCTCTGTATCATAAAAATGACATAGCTACAGTAACCAATTGTGAAACAAGCATTAAACATATTTTGTAAAATGCAATAACCAAACTAATCAATACCCATCAAATATGTTGATCAATATTTCACTTTATACAAATTAAAGACAACTCTAAAGCACTAATTTAAAGCAGTGATTTGTTTCAGCTGTATTGCAATTTTCTGGAAGTTTGTTTCAGATTAGAGGAGAAGTAAAACTGAATTCTGCTTCTCCATGTTTGGTTCTGGTTCAGCCGATGAAGTCTATCGGTTGAACCAGAACCAATAGACTGGAAGGCTCTTTATCAGCCTTCCAGACATCTATGGTCTGGAAGGCTGATACAACAGCGGATCTTTAATGTATTTTGGTGATTTATAAACTAACAGTATTTTAAGATCTGTTCTCTCAGTGGAAGGACTGTGGAACTGGGTGATGTTCCTGATCTTCCTGCTTTTAGTCAGAACTTGCTGAGACATTAGTCCTTTAATCCTGGAAATGCTCTTGAGATAATGATATGCCGACTTGTAACTGTCTTCATGTGTGTTTCACGGTTGGTGTCTTGAGTATTTCAGTATATCCAGGTTTTCAGTCTTGATCTCTAGTTTCTAACTGTAATAACTGAAGCTGTGTGTTGAGTCTAGATCATTTCTCTAAGTCCAAAGATAATAACTTCAGTTTTGTTTCAGTTCAGATGGAAACGGTTATGACATATCCAAACATTTATCTGTTCTAAGTATCTGTTTAGTGATTGGATGGCTCTCAGTCACCTGGTGACATCGTAATCTAAAGCTGTGTATTTATCTGCATCGCCATGGTAACTAATGTTACTAGTTATAAACTGAGCTAGAGGGACCGTGTACACAGCAAATTTGGAAGTGTTCCATCGACTCCTGCAGAGTTAAATTCAACACTTTGAAAGAAATAAAGTGCTATTTATGATAGAGTTGAATCAACACTCACAGTAGCTGAAGTCAAATACACCTCAGTGTTAAATATACAAAAACTAGTATATATTGTCAAAAGTTAACACTATGAACATGTTAATCCAACACAGAACAGTGTAAAATATTAACATAGAAATCTGAGGTTTCTATGTTAATATGCAGAATATGCTGTGGTGGTGCAAGGGTTAAGTACAACCCACATATGATGGCTCTAGTTTTCAATGCGGCTGTCATGGGTTCACTTCCTGGTCTTCCCCTTCTCTCGTTACTCACTTTTTTTTGTCAATTTACTACCAAACAAAAAACAATAGAGCAATTAAAACCTTTTTCCCCAGAAACTACTGGCCATCAATAATCTCCAAATTCATTTCAAGACATTAGATACTACAAAAACACCAGCACCATTCACAGAATATAATCTACTTTTATTTAAAAACTTCAAACAGCACTGACAGCAATATACAACAAAGGTCATACATTCATGGTACTTTGCACTGAAAGTGAAGTGTGCTTTGAAAGTTCATTGGAAGCGGCCATGGATGATCTTATGGTCACTGATGGTGAAGTCTTTTTGGTGCTGCTCTTGTTTCACCAATATGAAGGAGGAAGACTTTCAGCCTGGAAGAAAAAAACAAGAAATATAGCAGAAACATTAGGATAATAAATACATATTTTAAAAAGTAGTGTGAGTAAAACTAAGCAGACTCACCTGTGTGTGTCACCATCATAGTCATTCAAATTACTCTGCCGACCTGGTTTACAAGACAAAGCATAAAAAAGTCAGAATTCCTCAAGAAATTAGTCAGCTTATAGAAAAAAATTTGGACAGTATTAAAAGTCATGCCAACCTGTCTGAAGAAATTTGTTAAAGTCTTCATAACAGGCTTCAGTCACCAACATAACACACTCCCCTATTTTGCAGTCTACAGCCAAAAACTTAAAGAAAACGATCCCACAGCTAAATAATGCTAATTCAAATGGCCTCCAGATTTTCCTGACAGTTTCAATGTTAGGTTAAGATAATAAACAGTCATATTATACTGTGATATCCAAACAAATAAACGTACGTTAAGCAAACTGTGTATATGAATCGTGTTAGCGGAAAAATAATGCCTCCATAAGAAATAGTCAAAAACATGATAATTTTAACATGGAACTTACCTTGTTATAATAAGCTCCAGACAAGACGCCATACTGCTGCCTCCGCTTCTCGGGCAAACATGTGAAACAGTAGCGGAACAAGACGGCGTGGGCCGGGGGGCGGGGCTAATGACCGGGCTCAAATAATAAAGCTCATGATAATTTAACTTTTATGGACCTTACCACAGGGGCAATTCATTGGCTAATGTCCATTTTGTCACACTTTACCACGTGCATGACCGTCTCACAAACACAAGCTACAGTAGTAAACACATGCTAATGTACGTTGTGGACTAGCAGACCGGTAGAAAGTTTTTGCTCAGGACTCGAAATACAATGGTTCTCCACCATCAGTGGGGAATCTGGAACTAAGATTCACAGATTTCCAAAATCTGAAACAGAATGGATTAAAGCTTGTGCACAACCGCATTTGCAGCTCAACTGTTGTAGGATCAATAAGAACAACGGATTGTCTGCTGGTCTAAGTATTATTGCTTTGCTTTCTTTGTGTTTAGTGAATGAAAAAAAGAAAATCAATAATAAACACATCCATTATGAAAACATTTTAGCCACATACAGCATAATGGCAGTACTGATACAACTTCTACATCCTGAAGCCTGTCTGTTACAGTCTTACATTAGCTGAACAGATCAATATGCAATGTGTACCGTATCTGACATACATTAAAGATTTTATTTTACCTGAAAAGGCTTTTTACTAAATTGTAATCATGTTAGCCATGCTAATTGTGTTAGCCACCGAGTACCGTGTATCAGGCCTACGCACATTCGAACCCTCAAAACCATGAATGTCCGACTTGCCCAGCCTTGCAAGAACAATAGGCGTCAGTGATCTTGTCCACAGCTCTATTTATGCTGAGGGTGTGAGGATCTGCTGCTTTCCTCATCGATCGGTAGCTTTTCACTTGACGTACATAATGTTGGAGGCACCGTGGCTCAAACACCTTGATGTCGTCCAAAAAAGATGACATGAACTTCTTGGTTCCCCTGTCCATTGTCGTGGATGATATATTGTGAAAATCCGGTAGAAATGGTAAACTAATTGACTCAGAAATACTCTGCAGAGAGTCAGTCGAATGAAATGATGTTTACAATAGAACTAGCACGCAAGACTTTGTTTGTAGAATGCAGCCATGGACTTCAAGGGATTCTGGTGAGCTTGTAAGGTAAAAAGACAGCCTGCACGCGGAGCTAACAAGTTTCACCACCACAGAGAGCGACTCTGTCATTTTGAAGTCCATCTGACATGAAGTACAACAAACCGAGAGAACAGAAACAAGAGGCTACTGGTCACTAATGATGAAACAACACAAATTCAAAACATGTTAACGTTCCGTAGCTCTAACTAGTTTGCCATTTGTTGCCAAGTGACATGATGATGACGTTGGTGACAAGCTTTACCCAAAATGCACCTGGAGAAAATAAGGCCGATTAATTTGTAGTTTTACGTGTCATAAAGTCAAATATAAGAGTGAAAATAAAGCCAGTCATGTGGCACAACATTTTATTCAATGTTTTACACCCACTATGTCACTAAAATCAGTCAGTCTGGTATATTTTTAGTAACCATGAGTCAATAATGGGGCACCCTACTATATAAGCTATCTAAATCAACACTGGACTGTGTGTTGAGTTAGAAATCAACACTTGACTGGACTAACTCTTTGGAACTCTTTAGGGATTTTAACATTCACCAACACTCATGTTGTTGAGTTAACACTGTATTTTTAACATTCCATACTTGCAATGGAAATGTGACACTTCTGAATTTGCTGTGTAGCTCCATGCGTGGGTGAAGGCTGTAATGCTTCATGTGTGAAAGTACTTTTGTTGGGTTTCACCTTGACAGACAACAATTCTGAGTGCCACACTGCCAGATAGGGCTTGTTAAAAAAAGGGCTAAATGTTTGGGTTAGGCAGAAATTCAGCTCAAATTAATGGAAATCAATACAAACTCCTAATGTGAGTCAAAACACTAACTTATGTGTGTCCGTGTGCGCATGCGTGCGTGCGTGTGTGTGTGTGTGTGTGTGTGTGTGTGTGTGTGTGTGTGTGTGTGTGTTTGTGTGTGTGTGTGTGTGTTTGTGGTGTGTGTTGTGTGTGTGTGTGTGTGTGTGTGTGTGTGTGTGTGTGTGTGTGTGTGTGTGTGGTGTGTGTTTGTGTGTGTGGCCTTGTATTTGTTTTAGTGTCAGGACCACATGCTACATTGTGTGGACTCAATGTTACTTATGGGGCCCAAAAGAAGAGGTTATAGGTTAGGTTCAGAACTAATGTGTGAAGTGAGTTTTGGTTGGTTAGAATATAAAAATCTATGGTTAAAATCACAACTCTGACACTAAAACCTTCTGAAAATGTGAGGAACAGCTTGCAGCCTGAGTGGATCCTGACTGATGTGCCTCCCTCCCCGGTGTAGGAGGATGTCGACAAGGCGGTCGCAGCAGCCAAAGCGGCCATGCAGCTGGACTCTGCTTGGCGGAAGATGGAGCCCCCCCGCAGGGGGAGGCTGCTGCACAAACTGGCGGACCTGGTGGAGAGGGACCGGAAACTGCTGGCGGTAAAACACCATCACAAAGACACATGTGACAGTAGACAAAAATATGTGGGGCATGTCTGGCACTGTAAACATCTTGTTTAAGGGTGCCTAAGCAAGCTACCATTTCAGGAAGAGTGG
This sequence comes from Poecilia picta, assembly GCA_033032245.1. NCBI lineage: Eukaryota > Metazoa > Chordata > Actinopteri > Cyprinodontiformes > Poeciliidae > Poecilia > Poecilia picta. Next base: position 1,951,416 of record CM065355.1, read on the forward strand.
TTTCAGTACTTTCATTAATGTATAATGAAAGTATACATTAATATATGTACTTTCATTAATGTATAATGAAAGTATTAACCAGCCTGCAATTTACACAGAAAGAAGTTGACGATATTAAAGTAGAAAGTGCTAAGCACAAGGACCGAAGTGACACGCTGCAGTCAGACATATTTAAAGTATGTGAGGGCATGATGACTATCACTGATAAAATGGAGTACCTTGAGGGGCAATCAAGGAGAAACAATTTGGTTTTTGATGGAATTACTGAATCACCAAATGAGACTTGGGCTGAGACTGAGGAGAAAGTGAAAACTATTCTAACTGAAAAGCTAAACTTTCAACATAAGATTGAGATGGAGAGAGCTCACCGCACCGGTAAACCTAGAGGAGACAGACCCAGGCCCATTGTTGTCAAGTTTTTACGATACAAGGACAGATCAACTATTCTACAGCGCACCAAGGCACTTACGGGATCTAAGATTTTCATTAATGAAGACTTCACGAAGGCGTAAGGAAAAGGAGGGCGGAACTAATGCCGGACTTAAAAGCAGCACGTCAAAGATGGGACATTGCTTATCTACGTTATGATAAGTTGATCACCCATCCTCGTACTAGTACCCCTAAATAATCCAACTATGTATGACAGACAACCAGACACAGCTGACGTTCACCTCTGAAAGACAAACATGCAACAGATCGCGGCATATGAGGATATAGAGCTACCCGTATTCCAACACAAAAACTATCATCAGCAAGACATTGAAAATGACATTGATCCTGATAACAATTTCTATAATGTCATCAATGACAGTTGTCACTATTACAGCGATGATCAGTTCAACAATAGGATTAAAACGGAACAAAAGCTGTCAATAATTCACTTTAATAGCAGAAGCCTTTATGCAAACTTTGACAGCATCAAACAGCAACTTTCACAGACCTTCAATGTTATTGCCTTATCAGAAACTTGGCTCAATAGTGACAAGACCATAGACTTTGAAATCAATGGTTATGAAATGGTTTGTAAGAACAGAGAAAAAAAAATGGAGGAGGAGTAGCTTTATTTGTTGACAAGAAGATTAAATATAAGTTGATCGAAACAATGTCAACTGTCATGGACAACATGTTTGAATGTGTGACTATAGAAATACTCGTGGAAAAAAAGAAAAATGTCTTGGTGAGTTGCATTTATAGAACCCCTGGATCAAATATTGAAGTACTCAACAACTGGATAGAAGAAATTTTTTTAACAATTAATCAAAAAATAACATTTTTCTGTGGGGATTTCAACATTGACCTTCTTAATCCAAACAAACATAGAATGACTGAAGAATTTATTAACACCATGTTCAGTCTAAGCCTGTATCCTAAAATCACCAGGCCCAGTCGCATTACATCGCACTGCGCTACCTTAATTGATAATATTTTTACAAATGTTCTGGAACATAATTTAACTAGTGGATTATTAATGAATGATATAACTGATCACTTACCAGTATTCATAGTCTACGACTGTAAGGGCAAAAAGGATGATCAAAAAATAGAGACGCATTACAGACGGGTTACGTCTGAAGAGACATTAAAAGCTCTAGAAGCTGAGTTATTGGCCTATGATTGGAGATTAATATATAGAATGAATGATGTGAATTCAGCATATGAAGAATTTTTAAAAACATTTAAAATACTATATAACAAGCACTGCCCAATTAAACAACATAAGAGGAAAAGCAGTCAAAAAAATGAACAGTGGATCACAAAAGGAATACAAAAGGCATGTAAAAAGAAAAACAAATTTTATAGAGAATTTCTAAAACATAGAACGTCTGAATCAGAAATCAAATATAAGAAATATAAAAATAAGTTAACTAATATTATAAAAACATGTAAAAAGGACTATTATCATAAATTACTGGATAGTAATAAAAACAACATTAAAGAAACATGGAATATTTTAAATAGAGTTATTAGAAAATCTTCTAACAATAACAACTATCCACACTATTTTCTAGATAATGAACAGAATATTACTGATTTGAAAAGTGTCGTCAATAAGTTCAATAGTTATTTTGTTAATATAGGACCTCAATTAGCAGAAAAAATACCGACTACAAAAACTGCAACTCAGCAATACCAAATTGAGAATAATCCCAGGTCCATATATCTCAACCCTGCACTAGAGGAAGAAATCATAGACATTGTGAATAAATGTAAAAATAAAACATCCACTGACTGTGACGATCTGGACATGAAAACTATTAAAATAGTAATCAAAGGAATCTCTAAACCATTAACTTATATTTGCAATTTATCATTTCAAACGGGATCATTTCCCAACAAAATGAAAATAGCTAAGGTCAAACCAATGTATAAAACTGGCAACAATCACCTCTTCACTAACTACAGGCCTGTCTCTCTTCTCCCACAATTTTCTAAAATCCTGGAAAAACTCTTTAAGAAAAGAGTGGAACAATTCATAGAAAAACATTTGCTAGTAGCAGTCAATATGGTTTCAGAGCAAACCGGTCAACATCGCTGGCCGTAATTGACTTAATAGAAGAAATAACCAATGCAACAGATAGTAAGAAACTGGCAGTAGGGATATTTATAGATCTAAAGAAAGCTTTTGACACAATAAATCATGAAATCCTACTTAAAAAATTAGAACGCTATGGAATTAGGGGAGTAGTTTTGGACTGGATGAGGAGTTATTTAAAGAGCCGAAAACAATTTGTGAAATTGGGAGATGTGGAATCTGACTGGCTGGAGGTTGTCTGTGGAGTACCACAAGGATCAGTACTGGGACCAGTTCTATTTAATCTTTATATAAATGATATAAGTACAGTGTCTAATGTATTAAAATTTATATTATTCGCTGATGACACAAATATTCTAGCCTCTGGCGAAAATTTAGAGCATCTTCTCTCAACAGTCATCTCAGAGATCAGTAAGTTAAAATATGGTTTAACAATAACAAATTATCACTAAATTTGGACAAGACTAAAATCATGGTTTTTGGGAACTGTTACAAAAATACTGAAATCCAAGTTCAAATAGAGGACGTAACTCTAGAAAGGGTTTTTGCTAATAAGTTCCTCGGTGTAATAATAGATGACAAAATCAGTTGGAAACCTCATATTAAACATTTACAGAGTAAACTCAGTAGAAGCATATCCATACTGGCTAGAGCTAGACATGTACTGAATGCTGAATCACTTCATATTCTATATAACTCTCTGATTTTACCATATCTATCATATTGCTGTGAAGTGTGGGGGAGTTACTTACAAGAGCTCTTTACATCCGGTAACCATCCTACAGAAACGAGCCATTAGAATTATCCATAATGTTGGTTATTATGAGCACACAAACCCACTCTTCATAAAATCCAGAATTCTCAAATTTGACGAGCTTGTAGAATTTAAAATGGCTCAATTTATGTTCAAAGTATCTAAAAAGTTGCTACCTGAGCACATACAGAGCATGTTTTCTGAAAGAGAAGGGGGTATAACTTAAGGGGTCTCTCAAACTTAAAGATCCGCAGTTTGCGAACAACAAGAAAAGCTTCTGTATTTCAATAAAAGGTGTAAAGTTATGGAACAAGTTAAATGAATATTTGAAACAAAGCAATAGTTTAATACAATTCAAAATAAAATACAAGGAGGTCATTTTCAACAGATATAGACATATGGGTGAGAGAAAGCAATAATGTGTGTATTGAAGATAACAATTTGGTGTAAGGGTTTGGAAAGACAAACCAGCATAATAAGGGAAAATGTATATGTAAATATTAGTAACTGTTGACTGCCACTTTGACTTTGATTTTTTATTTTTATTTTTTTTTCTTTGATGGTAGGACTGTAAAGTTTTCATGTGCTTAGGGGGTCGGAGTTAATAAGTTCTCACTTCTTCCTACCCCATTTCGACCATGATATGCTAACTGAGACAAAAACTGTATCTTTCTTCTTTTTTTATGAACTTGTTACTGTGCACCTTTTATACTTGTATCATGTTCGAATAAAATTTCATTTCATTTCAATATACTGGGAAGATACTAGTGCATAAGTATCCTCCTTCAAAACTCCTGTTCTTACATATTCAGTATGTACTATGAAACTCATCAGTACATACTGAATTGTGGAATGGGATTGAGGAGGATATATATATATATTATATATATATATATATATATATATATATATATATATATATATATATATATATATATATAATTATATATAATATATATAATATATATTTTATATATATATAGGTTCTGAGTACCACACTGCCTGTCAAATTTAATCCCATGTCTGGACATGGAATTAAGAAAGTACTATATAGTAGTAATTACTATATTTTTCTAATATTGTAAAATTAGACAAAATGTACAATAAAATAAAATGTAATAAGTTCAACTGCATCTTTTCTTCATTCCTCAGACCTTGGAGACACTGGACACAGGGAAGCCATTTCTCCAGACTTTCTTCACTGATCTGGAAGGTAGCATCAAAACGTTGCATTACTACGGAGGCTGGGCTGATAAGATTCAAGGCAAAAGTGTGCCTGTGGGTGAGTGTGTGTGGAATCTGTCCTCTAGCTGTCAGCTTGTAGTTCCAAAGCTTTAAAGACACAAACAATATAAATTTGTCCAGCAAATGTACAAACAAATCCCCACACCGGACAGCAGTGGATAAGTGGGGAGGATATTCTTCCTGTAATTGGTAAATCGATGGGTTTGATTCCAGTTTTCCTCCCTGCCATGTCAGTGCCCTCTTGGCCAATGCCTCTAGCCCCTTGTTCCCTGCCAGTCTGGGAACAAGGGGCACTTGTATTTGGGTGCTTGACCTCTCTAAGCACCCAAATACATCTGTATTTGGGTGCTTTGAGAGGTCAAAATGAACAGAAACCCACAATATAATGTAAGTTCAGTCAATAAATTATTATTTATAGTCTGATGGGACATGCAGTCCAACACAGCTGAGGAAAACAAATGGGATGAATGGCTTTATGAGAACTAACACAGTAACCAGAAATCTAAATGATCACTTTACATAACCCAACTCAAGAATGAGGCACATTAGAAAGCTGTTTGTGGCTGTGAAACTCAATACCATAGTAACAGAAAAAACTGTAAATGTAGTATAAGTAGAGATTTTTGAACTACAAATATTTAAAACATTTGTAACACTGACTTGGTTTAAGAGACTGTACGACAATATCTGAGTTCTATATGTACAGAACTATAGGTCACAGCATGTTGAATTTCCTCACAACCACTTCGTGAAATATGGTTTTGGTCAAACACAAGAGCGGAGGTATTCATGAAATGACAATAACTTTTTTTCTTTTTTTCTTTTACAGATGAAACCTTTCTGTGCTTAACCAGACATGAACCTATTGGTATTTGTGGAGCCATTATTCCAGTAGGTATTTGAAGAAAAAGGTCAAAACATAGTCGTTGGAGGTCAGAATCAATGAGTCATGGTGTGTTTTAGTGAACCCGATTACAGCAAATGAGACGTAAAGTTCAGTTGTAGAATTAATGAAGAAAAAATAAAGAAAGAGTACAGCAAAGAAATCATAAACAATGGACTTCACAGGGGACTAGGAAATGAATCCAACATAAAAGAATAACTAAACTAAAGAAACATAAATAAAATACAGAAGGAAAAACGCAGAAGGAACAGGTTCGTCTTGAGTCATTCATACTCTGGCAGATTTAATTTTAAAATTAATTCCATTCAACCAAGAAGTTTGTTTTAATGATAAATTAGACACAGTACATTTCTGAAAAGATAAAGTAATACAAGATTATTTAAAAATAAAATATTCTGGTTTTATTCACTTTTTGTTTTTATTTGTTTTTACAAAACATTTACATAGTGAAAATCATTTGTGCCATTTTCAACAATTTATTGAAAGATCTTAGTTGACAGTACTGCAGATTTGCATGTCTCCAATGGTATCTTGATGTTTTTAACTTTGGTCATGAATTCCAAGTCTTTGTGGTTGAAGGGCCTCCATACCATCAGAGAATGAAATGCAACTACTAGGATAGTCCAGTAGGTCACTTTACAATCATCCAGTTAGAAAAGTCTGGATGGAATGAAGATCAGAATGGATAGGACAGAACATTGAAGGTAGTGAAAGAATGAATTAAAATCACCACAGAGCAATAAACATGACACATGGATTCATTTAGAAAATGTTTTAAAAAAGAAAGTCATTACCAACCAAAACAGCAAATGTATTTCAGAGTTCAACATGTGTTCCATTTTCTTATGCACAACTCAATTTATGGATTAATTTAAATAATGTTCATGATTTTGTGTCTGTGAATCACTTCAGTTATCTGCATCTGATAAGAATTTCATGTCCATAAGTGCAATAAACACAGAGAGGAGTTAACATGCCTGCTATATATTTTCACTGCTGTAAATTATCTCACTGGCTTTTGTTTTTTGGTATTTGGTCTCCACCAGTGGAACTTCCCTCTGCTGATGCTCATGTGGAAGTTGGCACCGGCCCTGAGTTGTGGAAACACTGTGGTCATCAAACCGGCAGAGCAGACCCCACTCACTGCTCTGCACATTGGATCACTGATCAAAGAGGTCTGATTCCAAAACTGAGAGAATATTATCTTTTGTATCAACAAAAATGTTTAAGGGAAATAATAGTTGGTCCCCAGATTCTCATGGAAAATGCCAGCCGCTTAATTAGGTTTCTTTCCTAGCCACCGTGAGGTGGGAGCACCCTGCTTCTGGAGAAGTCCTGTGGAACTCCTAAGTGTTTTTGACCTGAAATTATTGATGTGCTTGAAACATTAAGACAAGATCATATTAAATGAATGACTTCTTTTTTTTAAAATATTTTATTCTTAATGAATAGTTCTGGTCAGACATTTACATACAGACATGGACAGAAACAAACCTGTCCCAAGGTTGTCTGAGGCCTTAAGTGCAATATCATACAGGTTCCGATCAGACATTGATTAGAAGTCGAGTTTCTTTCACTGGAAATATTGTGAAAATGCATTAAACAGAAAATAAAGATATAACCCTAATTAACTTGATCAGGAAGTTTATCAGCAAAAAAAAAAAAAAAGTTGATTTTGGGGGTGAGTTTAATTTCAAACTTCTCAGTCGGGCTCTTCTGGGATTTGAACCCAAAACCTCTGACACCTCAAGAGAGAATCATACCCATAGACTAATGAGCCTCCCTCTCATTGGTCTAGGGTGTGAGTTCTGTGTAAATGTGTGAGAGTAGGACAAACTTTCATCTAGCCTAGTCTAAGAACTCCTCCTGCTGCCTGAGTTCAAATCCCAGTTGAGTCCTGTTGAACCCTTCTGAACCATGCACACAATTACAGATTGAATCCATAAAAGCCTTTTTAGCCACAATAGAATAGAATATACTTGTAATCTTGCACATACAGAAACTCCCTTTTTAAATGAAAATCATTTTAGCATCAACAACAATTAGCCATTGTTTGCTTTCTGGTCCAAAACCATTTTTCCTCATCTCTCCCTGGCTTGAATATTCTTGATGATTAAAATGTTTTAGTAGCATGTTTGGTATGGGCAGGTAGATTCTGGTGTCCTACATTAGCATGCTCTCTGGATGTCCATTCCAGGCAGGCTTCCCTCCTGGAGTGGTGAACATCATTCCAGGGTTTGGATCCACAGCCGGAGCAGCGATTGCCAGCCATGAAGGCATTGATAAAGTGGCCTTCACCGGCTCCACGGAGGTCTGTGACTGTATGACAAAACATTTCTGCTGCACACAGTAATTACGCTTTTGTGAATTTGATGAGCAGATCAAAAGTGAAAAATGTGACGTTCCTTTGTACTAATCTCCCTTGCATTAGAACTTTATAGACCCACAGCTACAGGTCCTTAGGGGCAAGTTTCCACCAGCTTTACTTATTTAAAGACTTGAAATTTTGCCAATTACTCTGCACAAAAGTTCACATTAACTGAATTTGCCTGGGCAGTCTCTATTAAAATGCATTTTGAACTCGTTACAGATTTTCAGTTATATTAGTTCACGAATTAGACCCTAAACAAGGAACTAATTCGTGTTTAGGGTCGTTGTCCTTCTGGAAATTGAACCGCCACCTCAGTCTTTTATTGCCTCTAACAGATTTCTTCCACGATTGTCCCTCAATTAGGCATCATCCATTTTTCCAAGTACTTTTACTTTCTTTGCATATGATCACTGTGTCCAGGCCTGTAGTAAAATGAAGACAGACAACTTTTCTTTTATGGTTTTCTTTGCCACTTATGAACCACCAGATCTGAACATTTTTTTAATACAACTGACTACATTGGATACTGTTTAGCTGTTTCCAAATCTAGGGGGAGGGGGCATAGAGTATGCACACCTCACTTTATAAAGTGTTTTATTAGTAAAACACTTTAAAAAACATCTATCATGTTCTTCCAATCCATACAGTTATGCATCACTTTGACTTTACAGCTGAATACCAAAGAACTACTTAGAACTACAGGAGGTATGAATACTTTTGCATTGCAGTGATCTGCATCAGTTGATGTGAAACTTTCTACAGCAATTTAATGTCTTTTTTTTCTCTTTATTATATAAAAATTGTTTCTTGCACATGGATTCACATATTTCTGCCAACAGATGTGTTTACAATCTTAAGGCAGTTTTACCATTTTCTTCCAGGTGGGCCAACTGATCAAAGAGGCTGCAGCCAAAAGTAATCTGAAGAGAGTCACTTTGGAGCTGGGAGGGAAGAACCCTTGTATTGTGTTTGCTGACTGTGACTGTAAGTAAAATGATCCTTGCTTTTTTTATGCTGCTTGACATGCCCTAAAGTTTGCATGCTTGTGTGTGTGTGTGTGTGTGTGTGTGTGTGTGTGTGTGTGTGTGTGTGTGTGTGTGTGTATGTGTGTGTGTGTGTGTGTGTGTGTGTGGTGTGTGTTGTGTGTGTGGTGTGTGTGTGTGTGTGTGTGTGTGTGTGTGTGTGTGTGTGTGTGTGTGTGTGTGTGTGTGTGTATGCGTGCAGCATCTATGGGTGTGTGTACTTAAATTATTAGGTATCATTTCTGGCATAGTTACTAACCTTCTGAAGATCGTTGGCCCTTCCTTGTTGGAAGTTGTGGCCACCAAGTTATTAGTTTCAGTGGGTAATTACTTTTTTCACAAAAAGCCAAATGATTTGTATCTTTTTTCTTTTGAAATGAAATAATCATTTTAAAATTACACCTGTATTTTCTCAGGACATCTTTGTCTGATTTAAATCTTTGTCTTTGACTTCAAATTAGCAGAGGGGTCTTAGACTTTATGAAATAACTGCCAGGTAGCTCTGAGATGAACATATTGTGATTTGTGGAGAGTTTTTATTTTTGTAGAACCATATAGATCACTCTGACCTAGAGATGGTGCCATTTCTTATTAAATTTGCATTCATTTCTGTCTGTGTGTGTGTGTGTGGGTGCAGTGCAGATGGCTGTGGAGGAAATTCAAAAAGGAGCTTTTTACAACCAAGGCCAGTGCTGCACAGCTGCATCACGTGTCTTTGTGCAGGACAGGATTTATGAGGAGTTTGTGCGCCGTAGCATAGAAAATGCAAAGAAGATTGTCATAGGAGACCCACTGGACCCCCAGACAACACACGGGCCACAGGTGTCAGAGCTTCAGAATTTAAAAATATAATTTCAAAAATCATGAAAACACATTTATGAATTAGCACTGTAAAATACATGGCTGACTTTCACCGTGTAATAACTGAGATTGAATGAGCATCCATCCATCCATCCATCCATCCATCCATCCATCCATCCATCCATCCATCCATCCATCCATCCATCCTCCATCCATCCATCCATCCATCTATTCATTCATTCATTCATTCATTCATTCATTCATTCATTCATTCATTCATTAATTTCTACCTCTCCATCTAAACTCTCCACCTGATAAGTCCTACATATTTATGTTTATATTGTTAAATATATGTGTATATATATATAAATCAGGAATCACTTGCAAATCCAAAGTAAACATTTTTATTCATTCATTGTTTGTTTTCCTTCTCTATTACTACTAGATTGACCAACAACAGTTTGAAAAAATAATTGGCCTGATAGAAAGTGGGAAAAATGAAGGTGCCAAGCTGGAATACGGAGGAGGAGCTGTGGGAGAAAAAGGTCTTTTTATTCATCCCACCATCTTCTCCGAGGTCAAAGACAACATGAGGATCGCCAAGGAAGAGGTTGCATTACGATGCACTGTGTTATGGATGAAAGTGTGAAAAAGAAAAGCCACATGAGACACTTTGTAATAAAACACCCTGAAGAGAAAAACAGGCTGAGTATCTGATATTTTGCGGTGAAACAAGCCAAACTACCTCAGACACAGACATTTGAGTAACAGAGTATCAACCATCCCATGGCTAGTGGTACCTGAAAAATTAATTGTCAAAATGTCGACTTTATAAAGAATTTAGCATTGTACAATGAAGATTTTTTTTCTTCATTTATAAAGCTTCATTTATATATTTGTGCTTTCAGATCTTTGGGCCTGTGCTCTGTATATTCAGCTTTAAGAGCAAACAGGAAGTCATAGAGAGGGCCAACAACTCTCAGTATGGCTTGGTGTCTGCTGTGTTCACAACAAGTATAGACAGAGCTCTGTCTGTGTCTGGAGCCCTGGAGACTGGAACTGTCTGGTAACCTTCCTTTCTTCTATCCAGTGGACAATTACAAGCTAAAGATTTCATTGAAGGCAGTTAGACATTAACTCGGTTTTAACTGAAGATGTTTTAACACCTATCCAGGAGTCTTTTTCAGTTCTGGAGGAAACTTCACCAAATTATGAAAAAAACAGACGATCAATATCTGCTTCCATAAGTGCTGCAAACTGAAACACGTGTTCTATCACATCACCCATACAAAAAATAATTAAGTCAGGAGTTACAATGTTTATGTTTGTTTGTTTGTTTTAAATAAAGTTGCTAACCTTCAGCTCACTGATGGTTAGCAGGTCGCTATTTCTTTTTTATGGCCGGTGGCTTGTAGATTTGTAATATGAACCAAATATTATACAGAAGTTAAAAAGTGAAGACACCGCCTCTCCTCATTTGCATAATTAGAGAGAAATTATTTTGGTGAAGTAAAAATAGGGGACAGAAAAAATAAAAAATACCATATGGTAGTAAAATTACTTGTGAAAAAAATTAAAGAGACTATTGAATCTTTACAACTGTCACCTATCACGTGAGGCGCCATGTCGGATGTCAGAAGTGAGCAAAGGGAGTACTGAAAGGAGTCTGAGACTGATTTCCCATGTTGTCTTTGCCAGTACAGCCATGGATTCTACTAGTTCAGATTGAATGAATTTGTCTGTGATAGTAGCACAGCTGGGTCTCATAAACGGTGGTATTTACAAAAGTTGGAAAGATCTAACTTAGAAACCGACATACCTTCTTCTTTGTTGATTTTATCAAATTACTGACTTTGCCTAAATTTACATAATTTATGCCACTTCCTGTTACATTGCATACAAAAGTCTAGATGCGTACGTTTTTCGTACTTTGTAGGCTCCATGATGATGGGGCATTTTCTCCCCATGTCATGATTTGTTGCATACCTTCTCCATAATGCAGCATTTGATTGCATCTTACTAATTTTACTTTTTGTGTGAATGATGTGAAAGAACGTGTGTCTCAGTGAACATTAATCTTACCTTGTAAAAAAGTATTTTCTGCAAATCCATGAATACACAGAGGACTGCCTTTCAGCTATTCCTTAGTATTGACAGCTGCTATCCATCTCTATATCCTTTCCATGTTAAAAGGTTTAGGATAAAATAAGTTTAGTTTGCATTCTTGTCTGTTTGTTCAGCCTACCAAACAACATCATGTGACCATTTTTACGGTGAAATCCACTTACTAAAAGCATTGTTAGGTTGTTAGGTTAGTTACTGTATAATTTTTGATAAGCTTTACAGGAAGTTTGCCTGTCAAACACAATCTGAAGATTTTGACGCCATAGGGTCAATAAGAAAAAGAAAAAATGGGAATTTTGTTTTTAAACAGTAAATTCATAGTATGTGCTTAAATATATAGTTGGAACTTGCCGTAAATAAAAAAATTGAAGTTCAGTGAACTTAAAAAAGTGAGGTATCCTTTTTGAAATTAATTGGTGCGTTTTATTTATTGGGCCATATATTTATTTCTGCTTTTATTTTCCATTCTGTCAATTTTAGTTCTGTGATCTGTTGCAGATATTGTGTAACACAAATAAATATTGAAATAATAATAATAATAATAATAATAATAATAATAATAATAATAATAATAATAATAATAATAATAATAAAATCATTGAGGCTTATCCTTCTCTGTCTGTCTCAAGGATAAACTGCTATAACGCCATGCATGTCCAGACTCCATTTGGAGGATACAAGATGTCAGGAAATGGAAGAGAGCTGTAAGAAGCATCAGGATTTAATCATATTTTACTTCCTTTGTTCCACGCCGCCTGAACTTCTTTCTCTGCTCTGTCTGATCTTTCCAGAGGGGAATATGCCCTTGCAGAGTACTCTGAGGTAAAAACTGTAACCTTCAAGATGAATGATTCCTTGTGAGTGGAGCTGGGAAGGTCCATGCCACCCTGCACTGTCCTGATCCTTATGTCATCCAGTTCTAAAACTATAGAGCGTCAGAACTTTTGATTAAGATTGTTATAATTTCCAGGTTGTGAACGCTAAAGAAAATATTTAGGTTAGAAATTCTATGCCTTCAGAAAGCATTAATCTCTTTTAGCATTTTTCCACATCTTTATTTGTATAATTTTATTAACATATTAATATGTTTGTAGACAATGGCAAAAACAATTTATTCACAATAAGAATGTTAAAGCTGAAGATTAAATAAAGTGTGCTCCGGTGATATCATGTTTATCTCCTGGATTTTCTGAAGGTTTTTCAGAATTTTTTTTACTTTCGTGGATCAATGTTCTACATGACTGCAGCATGCTGCCACCACCATGCTTTGCTGGGGAGATGCTATTGTGAGAGTGAAGTTACTCTGAAAGTGAGTAAATGTAACAGTGCAGCGCCCATATGAAGCATCTGTGCACAGAGACACGCAGTGACCCGGCAGGTGGTAGATGTTTCCTCCTGCAAGAAAAATCATTAATTAAAATCATGTGTTGAGTGTCAGAATAGTGTGAACATTAGATTTCTGAGACCAGTTACTCAGTGGCCTCCCTCCTTCTTGTGTGCTGTGTATAAATGCCAGGAAGAAACGATTAATTATCCAGCAGATGATTTCATCTGTTAATAAATTAAGCTGTGTTTCAATGTAAACTGACCATAATAAAATGATTCACTATTTCTTATAACTCACTGAAATTTATTGTAAAAATCACTGTAAACAATGAAATAAGGTTTATTTATTTATTTAACACGACGTGTATTGATTAAAAGTGCCGGTTTATTATTATGGCTCCTTTTGAAGAAGTCTCCTGGTCTGCTGGTTGTAACTGTGGGCGTGGTGTTATTTTAGGAATGAATAGCGGAACTACATGTTGTTTTGAAGCCCAACTGCGCCTGTACGCCTGTGTAACAGCGGCGTGTGTCCGGGTTGGACAGTTCGGATCTGAGATTTAGGAAGCGGACTGGAAGTTTAGAGCCGAGGCAGGAAAGGTGTGACGCGGCGCAACACTGCGGGAATAATGTTGTTCTGTCGGGAACAAAGCTGGACGGGTCAGCCTGGAGGTAAGCCGGGTGTTTTTGACTGAGGAAATGCGCTGCGGTCTGGGAAGCAGCCTGGCTGCTGCTGCAGCTGCTGCAGCTGCATGCTGCTGCTGCTGCTGTGCTGCTGATGATCCAGATTCTGAAGCTGGATTTAATTGACGCGTCATGGAAACACTTAAAGATTCATACAAAGTAGAAACAAATAACAAATCCAAGTTTCCGGAATTACTGACCCAGAAACTTTGTTATTCAGATTTCCTTCAGTATTCGAGACAACTATCTTGATAAGATGGCGCAGGAACCGTTTGTAGAGCTGGAAAAGTGTCGCAGTTAATTTGCGCGTCGACGCGGACGCTAAATCGCGTCAGACAGACGGTCCCTCCTGTAAATACGTCAAGTGAAGTGGAAAAATATTTTTAAACCTGCAATAACACAGCAGTGCAATTACTCTCTGTTTGTAGTTTGGAGCTCTTTTTAAATGCAAAGTATTTACGTGACTCTGCTATTAAATAGTAATAGTCTGGTATTGATTCAGAGTGAAATGGTACAATTAACCCCATAGTCCTGGTCAGGTGAAGCATACATGAGAAAACTGTAGCATAGTAGTCTACTGACAATAGCTTCCCATTGAAAATTTTTAATTAAACTCTTAAAGCTGCAGTGCAAACTTTAATAAAAAAATGTTCTTTACACATTTGTTAAACCTGTCACTATGTCGTGACAGAATTGTATAAACCGGATTCCAAAAAAGTCGGGACACTAAACAAATTGAAAATAAAAACTGAATCCAATGATGTGGAGATGCAAATGTCAATATTTTATTCGTAATAGAACATAGATGGCAGATCAAAAGTTTAATTTGAGTAAATGTAACATTTTAAAGTAAAAATATGTTGATTCAAAATGTCACAGTGTCTACAGATCCCCAAAAAAGTTTGAACAAGTAGCAATAAGTGGCTGGAAAAGGAAATTGAACATATAACAAACAGCTGGAAGACCAATTAACACTAATTAGGTCAATTCACAACATGATTGGGTATAAAGAGCTTCTTAGAGCGTCAATGTCTCTCTGAAGCCAAGATGGTAAGAGAATCTCCAATTCCACCATTGTTGCTCAGAAACATAGTGCAGCAATACCCGAATAGTGTTACCCAGCGTAAATTAGCAAAGACTTTTAAATTATCATCATCAACCATGTATAACATCATCAAAAGATTCAGAGAATCTGGAACAATCACTGTGCTTAAGGGTCAAGGCCATAAAACTTTACTGGATGCTCGTCATCTCCGGGCCCTTAAACGTCACTGCACCTCAAACAGGAATGCCACCGTCAAGGAAATAACAGCATGGGCTCAGGAATACTTCCAGAAAGAATCGTCAGTGAACACAATCCACTGTGCCATCGGCCGCTGCCAGCTGAAACTCTACAGTGCGAAGAGGAAGCCATAGCTAAGCTCCACAAGCTCAGCTGTTTGCACTGGGAGTCATTTAAAATGGAGTGAGGCAAAATGGAGTGAGGCAAAATGGACGACTGTTCTGTGGTGAGATGAGTCACCATTTGAAGTTCTTTATGGACCACTGTCATCTGGACCAGAGAGGACCAGGATAACCCAAGTTGTTATCAACGCTCCGTTCAGAAGCTGCATCACTGATGGTCTGGGGCTGCATGAGTGCTGGTGGCATGAAGAGCTTGCATGTCTGGAAAGGCTCCATTAATGCAGAGAACCATGTTCAAGTTCTAGAACAACATTTGCTCCCATCTAGATATCATCTCTTTCAGGGAAGACCCTGCATTTTTCAACAAGATAATGCCAGACCACATTCTGCAGCAATCACAACATCATGGCTACGTAGGAGAAGGATCTGGGTACTGAAATGTCCAGCCTGTAGTCCAGATCTTTCACCTATAGAGAACATTTGGCTCATTATAAAAAGGAAGATGCGACAAAAAAGGCCCAAGACGATTGAACATTTAGAGGCCTGTATTAGACATGAATGGGAGAGCATTCCTATTTCTAAACTTGAGAAACTGGTCTCCTCTGTCCCCAGATGTCTGAGTGTTGTAAGAAGGGGAGATGCCACACAGTGGTAAAAATGGCCTTGTCCCAACTTTCTTGGGATTTGTTGACGACATGAAATTTTGAAACAACATATTTTTCCCTTAAAATGATACATTCTCTCAGTTTAAACTTTTGATCTGTGATGTGTGTTCTATTGTGAATAAAATATTAGATGTTGGCACCTCCACATCATTGCATTCATTTTTATTCACAATTTGGTTAGTGTCCCAACTTTTTTGGGATCTGGTTTGTTTTTGAGACAGATACTCTGTGAAAAAAATGTACCTTTTTCTTCTCCCAGCGTTCCTACTGCCACTTGCAGAAATAGTTCCCGGTCAGAAACAACTAATCAGTGCCAAGAGGAGGCTCTTAGTGCTGTTAATAATGCTGCTCACTTTTGCTTGCTGGAGGCGTAGACTCTGTTGAAGTTTTGAACGATTGGATCTGATTTTACCTAATGGCTAACATTTAATCGTGACAAAAATAATGCACCAGCTCAATGAAGCTTACTGGAAATTGTGTGTACTGTAAACAACCCAGTGGGAGGTAGGGCCACAACAGCTTTGCCTGTTGCTCCTTATGGTCTAAAACAGCACAGAAAATTGACGACGTCATTCATAACTCCTTCTGTTTGCTCATTGGTCCAGTTGGAATTCAGCTGGAGAAATCCCAGACAGAGCACACAAGGGAGATGAGAATTGAGTGGAATTACAGAGGAAATGCTTTGATAGCCACAGAATTTTAATAGTTCAAAACACTCAATATGCATTAAAACGTTTAATCACTACTGCAGAAGCTGGTAGACTGTGAATCTACAGTCTTTTTTATTTCTGCTCTTGGCAGTACAACTAATCAACCAATAGGGCTCCTGAAGTGGCTGCATTGCAAACAGCATCCAGTAGCATGTCAGGTTGACTGTACCAAGGTGTTTCTTCCTAATCTACATTTTGTTTTGAATATTTTTATATGTGCTACAAAAATATCTGCGACTAGGTACAGTTTTGGTGAATATTTTGAAGTGACATTTCACAGAAAAATCTTTTTATTGTTAAATTTGCAGATCCTGATCTATGAATAGATGGGGTCCTCTGTACACCTTTTGATGAAGAACTTTGTAGAACCTGTAGCAGAAATATTTTGAAGCTGTCAATTGGCTCTCATATCCTGGTAAGAATCAGTCTATAGCTGTTCTCCAAGCTGACCACCATTCACACATTTGCTTCAGTTCGTTGAAATCTGCTGGTGTCCGTTTCTATACAGCTGTCTTAAGATCAAACCAATTATTTCAGTCAGGTTGCAATTTTGGCTTTAACTAGGCCACATTCTTCTGTTTTTCAGTCAGTTCGTGTAGATCAACCACTGTGTTTGCTGTGTCACTGTTCTGCTTCCAAGCTTTATCTATCACAATGGTTGCCACCCTGCAGCTGGGTTACTACACAATTACCAAACACTCTCAGTCCATTATTATACAGTTTGAACGTTATTCATAATTACTGAACTTAAATTGCTTGCTATGTTTTTTTGATTATAAATAAATGTTTTACAGATCAGAACTTCAGTTGAAGTCTAGTCCAGAGACTCGTACTATGAGCAACTGGTAAAGTCTTACCCCAGAGACTAGCAGGTGTAACTGCAATGTTGTTCTACAGTGTTCTGATTCAGAAAGGCTGAATACAAATACACTCTACAGCTTTTAGATTCTAATTAAAAGAAAATTGAAAACCATAGATCCTCTTTCAGCCACAAAGAGGTTATGCACTACTTAGTTTTGGGCTGTGACCTGAAATACTAAGAATATACACACATGGTTGTGTTTGCAACATGACAAAATGTGAAAAGTATTTTTTTTTTTATTTTTTCAAAGCAACTGTTTGCACCCTAAAGCAGAAGCTGGTTGCGCTAAAGTTTGTTCCTGGTGACTGTTGCATGTCAGGAACAATCAAGTTCTTAAAATAAATTAAAAAAATAAGATTGTTTATATTAAGACAAAAGACAGTTGAGCTCATCTCCACATTCATGTAACTCTCCACTTTCAACAATGAAAACGTGTTTCATAAATTTCCAGATGAAATTGTCCTCAATGCCAGTTGTCTTTGTAAAGTACTTGTGTCCAGGTACTCCTCCCTCATGCAATTAAATTAAATTCAAAAATCTATATTAATCACAAAGGGAAATTAGACATTGTTGCAACTTATATAAGTTTCTTCAAAGAGTCACTTTAGAGGCTGATGGCTGTTGACAGGAAGCATCACCTGCAGCTGTCAGTATTACAGCAAATCTGAAGAAGCCTCTGACTGAAGACATTCAGGTTTTCTAAGACAGTCTCATGTAGAAGATAGTCAGGGTTGTCCACATATAGGTTGATTTTTATGTAAAATCTTTCTTTGCATCATTATCTACAAAGTCGTCCCCAGAACAGAACCAGAGCAGAACTTCTGTATTAGGTTGTTAAGCCTTTTTATGTCTCTGGTTCTGATGCTGCTGCTCCAACAGACTACAGCAGAAGAGATGAAACTCTCAACAACAGACCTATAGAAGATCTGCAGCATCTTGCTGCAAACCTTGAAAGATCTTAACTTTCTCAAGTAGCACAGTCTGTTTTTTCCTTTCTTGTAGATGGCTTCATTATTGAGTTTCCAATTCAGTCAGTTCTTCAGATAAACACTAATATTACATTATATTCCTCAACAACCTCCTCTTCATCTCCCATGATGGAAATAGAGTTTGGCCTAATCCTCTTTCTCTTGACATATGTTGTCTTTTGCTCTGCATTAGTCTCTCGTAATGCTGCTTTTCTTCATGCAGGTCTCTGAAGGACCAGAGCTCTGATTGTGGTCAGCTTTACCACTGACTGCAGTAGGAATGTCCTACTGGTCTGTTGGTGTTTCCAGAGAAATTGGAGGGCCTCCCAGCAACATGGAGCAAAGAAACAGTGAGTCATTTTCCATCTTCTCATTATTCTCACAAAGTTCTCACGCTTGGCTGCAGGATGAAAACCATAGACCTAGCTTTAATACTGGGCACTAGATTAATGAGGGACATCGAGAAAACAAGCACCTCTAAACTGAAACGTGTCTGTATGTGGAGTGACTGTAGAGCTGCTTAAATTTAGCATAAACAGAAGTGAAACCATCAGAGTGAGAATCCTGAACTGTTGCAGAGTGCCTGTTTTATGGCCTAAACTGCACTCAGCCGGTTCAGCTCTGACAGAACCGGCTGGTTCTAACTGATCAGAGCTCAGGCCATTTGAAGTATTTGCATATAAGTTACAACTCTGTAAGTAATTATTAAAATATGCATTATCTTAATTTTGACATTTACACTGTGTTCATTCTAACCTTGGTGCACTATGTGACCAGGACAAATCCATCAGTTGTGTAATCAGGAAGTAAATCTGATTTTAATTTTGAGTTTTTTTTACTAGAATGGGACAATGCATATTAAGGAACACACAATTTATCGAAATGCTATTTTCCATCTGCTGTCCCATAAAACAAAACACACAAAGATGACATTGTTATAGTGTCTTAGAAAATAAAAAAAAATAGAATACAAAAATATAATAAATAAAAAACAAATTAAGGATCAGCAACCAAGTTTACGATACCTACATCAAAATTCTAGCATGCTTTAATTATCTACAAGACAATTTCTATCATAAAATACAAACTGATGCAGGAAGCTTCTAAATGGGACCAAAAGATGAATGACCACAGTGCTAATTTTTGACCAATCCTCTTTAATTTGCTGTTTAAAGGAGAATAAATGGAGCTATAGCTAATGGAGAAAGACAACATGTTACTTTGATTTTCCTCAGCTTTGGCAGCTTTAGAGACACTAACTCAATCCCAATAAATATTTTGCAAGGACAGAGAATCTTCTTTTCTCTGCCTTACCTGCAAAGAAATATAACCTATGAGAACTTTCAATCAGGTCTGCACCTGAATTTTTGTCATTATGAAATGAGTCAACCAGAAATAATAATTTTTTGCTCTTGTCACCTTGAATTAAAGAACAAACTTCTCAGTTCTTACAGAGTATGTTCAGGCCTTTGTAGCCCTTTCTATTCTTCTCTGACTCCGTCATATAACAACTAAGTTTCTTCTAGCTGTATAGCAACAGGTTGCAAGATACCTAAAGGCAACAATTTGATGGCACTGATCACAAATGATGTCGAACTACCAAATTTGGAACGGCACACTGCGGCCATTTTAGTTTCAAACAAACAAGAGCAGTAAGCCTGTATAGTGAACGAGTAGTACAAGTCACATCAACTCAACAGCGATTAAAACAGTGTTTCTCAACCTTTTTTGGCCCAGCGCCCCCCCAGCCCTTATCCAGGTCCCTCACTGCCCTCCACCAAATAATTTGCAGGCTACTTTGCACAGACCATTATTTTATCATTAATATTACTATCACTATTGTAAATGTTTTGATTTTTATGCTTGTTTCTGTATTTATCATCAAAAATAATACATATAATATAAAAATATTACAGGTGTCTATGAAAAATGCAATGAACATTCAAGTTGAAATTGGTAGGCCTAACAGCAGCCAATCAGAGTGGAAAAAATATTCTCATTTTGTGCCATTTTCTAGTTGTTAAATGTTCCACAAAATGACCAGATAAAAGATGTTCAACATGCCAGTTTAAACTTGGAACTATTTGCAAAACGACCGAGGTTTGCAACATTAAAACATGGATAGAACTATAACTACATTAATCATAGCTCTTCTTCTCTTCAGTATTTCTGTGAGTTTCTGGTGGTGCAGCTCTGTGCTGCCTTCAGGATAATGGGACATCAGAGCATCATCCATAAAACTTCACCCACATGGCATTTATTGTGCAAACCAGAGCTTTCAGTGGAAAAACAAAAGTTCCAGGTCCTTTTAATGCCATACAAATATGAGACAGAAACACGGATTATATCTTTATATAGACCTGTCTATTGATTTATAGATTAATACTTTTACTGGACAGAAATTACAAAGAACAAATCTGGTTCTTAATCAAATCCTAATCAGTCAAATTGAAAGTGTCATGGAGTCATCAGCCTCATGACATTAACACTGACATGAAAAATGATACTGAAGAAATAAATAATCAAATCTAATTAAAAACATAAATAACTGATCAGTTCTTTACTGTTATGGTCTGTAAGATATATTTATTCTCAGTACTAGATATGGTCTCAACAAACCCATGGCACTTCAACAATATTATTTTACCATTTATCTGGAGTAATTATTGCTCGAAAGGTCTTGCCATACTAGTTTATTCCTCTGTATTTACTTTACTTTCTTAGTTTATTCTTGCATTTTGTTCTTCATTCATTTCTATTTAGTTTCTGTTGATTAATATTATCCTCTCCTGGTTTATTGTTATGTCCACTTTAGTTTCTTTCCTGTTGCTACATTTATTTTATCTTTTATTGACGCTATTCACTCATCACCTGCTGCGCCGCCTAATCATCATGTGTTTCACATCATGTGTTGAATTTTTGCTGTTCAGCATCGGATTCTCTGTTTTTATGCCTTAATTCACATCAAGTTCGTTGCTCCGTTTTATGTCCCGCTTCTCCTGTTTCAGAGTTTTGCACAATGTGCGTGTCTTTTTTTTTTCACCCCTTATGGTGCGCAGCGGTCGGAAAGCGTATCAATGGGGAAAAGACAGTCTGACATAAACCTTTTAAAACAACAATTTCTGCATTCTGATTATTGAAATTTAAAAGTGCTGTGTTGTTCTATCACCCCTGTTTCATACCGGACCACTTACAGCTCCAGTGTTAACGCTATAAAATAAACGCTCTCTATCTGGTATCACCATGGAGGGATTTCTTTATTTAAATTGGTTCATTTTTCAGAGGGATACACAGTGAGGGTATCGTGATTTTAGCTTCCAGTAGCAGGACAATGGAGCTGCGCCAAGAAGCTAACAGCAGTGTTGTATAAAGTACTGAAATCTCAGAGTCAAGTAAAAGTATAGGTTCCTCTCCAAAATATGACTTTGGTAAAAGTCCAAGTCACTCACTGAAATGTTATTTGAGTTAAAGTCTTAAAGTATCTGCAAGGTCTTGTACTTAAGTATGGAAATTACTGTAAAAATGTATGTACTCAAGTAATGTAATGAAAAGTATAAGTAAAAAGTAAAACAAGGCAAATGCAGTTTGAATGACTTTTTATATTTTGGTAAACTTGTCAAATACAGTTAAAGTAATGTACACAACCAAGTACAGGCAAAATTAAACCTGCTAATAGATAAACCTGCAGGCATCATTTACTTAAGAGAATTAGGTGCTTTAACTACAAGGTTAACTTAACCTGCTTTACAACTGAACCAGCTTCTAATATGAACCACATAAACATATGTGGTTCATGTCGCATGGGGCTCCATTTGTGTCCGACTTTGTTGCAGTGAATCAGTAGGTGGGGTCAAAACATGAGCGTTTCTCTTTTTGCTTTTTTGTAACGAGTAACTAAAACACACATTGAAAATGTATCGGAGTAAAAGTATGAAATTAAGTTCGGAAATATAGTGAAGTAAAAGTGAAAGTTATCAAAAATTTTCATACTTGAGGAAAGTATGAAGAACTCCAAAATATACTTAAGTAAAGTAGTGAAGTCTTTTTACTTCGTTACTATACAACACTGGCTAACAGAAGCTACAAACACTGAATAGAATAAGAGCTGCCATCGATACAGTTGCAGCCAAGCATGATTTAATGTTACGCAAGACAGTTTTACCAAGTTGCTCAAAGTCTAAACTGGTATTGTTGTGAATTTAAGGTGTAAAGTTTACCTTCGACCAAACGCCCCCCAAAGGCATCCCAGCGCCCCCTGCCGTCCTCTGAACGCCCCTGGGGGGCGGTACCACCCACGTTGAGAACCGCTATATTAAAAATTGCAACAATAAACACAGATTACTGAGGATTCTATTTCAGAGATGCTGTTCTTGTATGGACTAATGCATGAGCTGTTTAATGGTGTTATTGCTTATTTTCCTTTGGGGAACAGCTGATTTTGTTTGTGATCGGCTGATTTGGGTTTGTTTTTTGAATTGATGAATCAATATTTTTACCTACACCAATTGCCAAGCAGGAACTAGGCAAGGCAAGCCTAGATAACTTAGTACTAGCGAGTTCTAGCTACCACACTGTCTGTAGCCCAAAAAAAAAAAAAAACTCTTTCAACCAATGCTGCGTTCTTTCTGCTCACTTTGAGTCCTCTGCATTTCAGTCATGGTTTAAGTTGCCCCACACTGTGTTTCTGAAAATATTGAAACAAAGCTCCCATCTTCCCATCTCATCTTCCAACATTGCACACTCCTCTGATATCACCATTATTTTTGTGCTTTGTTTGTTCAAATATCCAGGAAATGGTGAAGACTGGTATCATAGATGGTTACCATGTTAACTGCAAGTCCTAGGGCAGATTCCAGATACTATGAATATTGTCCAAAGGTATATTTTATATCAGAATGGCTATCGTAGATGTCTACTAAGTTAAGACAGTCGGATTGTGCTCAAGTAATTGCTGCAGTGTCCGCTAAAACAACACTCACAATATGACCTCATCTGTATGTGTAGGTTGTGTGACCCTGAAGGCTGTTGTAAGTAGGTTGTGTTATTTACTGGTTCTGAGTCGCTTATGAAAGTTTGGATGCATCTGGTCCACCATAACCTTTGTACTTATTTCCTTTTTTTCACTGAGTAAATCTGTGGTGGAGTTCTCACATACAGACACCATTTTACCATCAATGTTGTGTTGTCAAGTGAGACACTCCCACAGATCTGTTAGCAGTAGTGGGTTGATCAGAGAAGTTGAGAGGAGTGGGGGGAAGGGAACATTTTATTCTTTAGCATCAATGTCTCTTCCAGCTTTCCCATGAAGAGAAGAGTCATATTGGAAATGCCATATTGGAAGTCTGAGCCTCTAATGTCAGTCAAATGGTTTCACTCCCTCAGGGTTTCTCAAATAGCATCAGCACAGCAGTTTGACTTCACATCTTTGTGTATTATTCATTTAAGAGCCACTGTTGTTAAATTTGATCCACTTGCTCAAATAGAGCCAACAGGAATAAAAGTACATGCAGATGTGCTTTAAGGACTTCCAACAAACTCAGCAAACTTATTTGTACAAATTTTGTTTCATTTCAGCAATTTAATGTTGAAGAAGGTGAACTACAAGACAAAGTGCTGCATCTTCCATGTCTTTATTTCACCAATAACATTGTATTTGTTGGGGGTGTCAGGCTCATGCATCACATTCTTCTACAAATAGCCGTCCTCTTCTGCTTTCAAACAACCAGTTATCAAAACAGATAATAGAATGAGCTGTGACAACTTAATCCTAAATCGTTGTAGTTTATTTTGTTGTTCCAAGTCTTAAAACGGTTTCCAAGTTCAATTTTTCAACTCAGTTTCTAACATTTTATCAAAACATTTTATCTTTGTGTTTCTCAAAAGAGAAAAAGTGCAAGTAATTCAGTAATTATTCAAATATGCTTATCCCTACGGGGTCGCCAGGGTTGCTTGTCCAGTAGTCAGCGGGTGAAAGTCGGGGTCACCCTGGTCGCCAGTCCATCGCAGGCAGTAGCAATTGATGGAATGTGTGTGTGATTGAAATGATTTTTAATGTGCCTTGGTCATTCAGTCAAATTTATTTTATAGCATATTTCAGCAATAAGGCAGTTGAAAGTGCATTACATAATAACAGAAAAATACAAAGTCACAAAAAAACACCATACAGTCAACAATTGAGAAAACCAGTAACAAGCTTTAGATTTTGATAAGTGCCAACATCAAAATTATCGATAAAATCATCAAATAAGTTGGTCAATGTTTCATTTGTTATGGTTCAAAAGCAACTCTAAATAGCTGGGGTTTTAATCTCAATTTAAAATAACTCAGTGTCCAAATTGTTTTGCAGCATTCTGGATCCAGTGTTATGGAGAAATAGTTCTGCCTTTTTTAGGCAGACCTATGAAGAAACTGTTACTATAATCAATGCGACTAAAGATAAATACATGGATGAGTTTCTATAGATCTTGCTGGGACATTAGTCCTTTAATAATGGAAATGTTCTTCAGTTGACAGGGGGCTGACTTTGTAACTGGCTCTGAAGGTTCAGGTCAAAGTCCATCACCACACCCAGGGTTTATATCTGATTGCAAGCATTATATTTCTAGCTGTGTAGTTTCTAGATGTAATATTTGAAGCTGTGCACCGATGACTTGAGTTTTGTTTCTTTTCTGCTGGAGAAAGTTATGGCACATCCACATATATCTATTCTTGGCATCCATTCTGTGATTGGATGGTTTGGAGTCACCTGGTGACATTGTACTGTAGAGCTATGTGTCATCTGTGTAGTTATGAAAGCTAATCTTCACTTTCTGAGCTAGTGGGAGCATACAGATATTCCAGAAGTGAACGTGAATTATGTCCGTTTTGATGAGAAGTTTCTTATTGAAACAAAGAAATCCCTGTTCCTTATCTAAGACATTGAGACATTTGTTGTGAATTGGCTCTATAAACTGAATTGAATTGAAGTTAACATCAAAAACCTTTGGAAAAAAACAAAACTCTTATGTGTAAAATGTTTGGGGAGAGAAAAACATTTTGTATCAATCACAGTTATGTAAGTGGCATTTGTGTAGTGTCTAATCAAGTCTGAGGACTTCGAAGCGTTTTACTCTCATTCAGTCATTCACTAATTTATTTACACACTCACACACTGATGGTGGTGAGGCACATTATAGCCAAGGCTGCCCTGGAGCAGTCTGATAGAAGTGAGGGTGCTGTTCTAATGGTGTCACTCTCTTGGCACCATTAGTAGGCAAAGCTGGTGAAGCCCCCAACGACCCAACTTCAACCTCCTTTGTTGTCCCAAACACAGCGGCTTTACTTTGGAAATCATTTGGTAAAAACCTTTAGACTGAAAAGGATTTCCGAGTGAACATTGTTTTCGGTGATCCTAATCCTCTTTACACATTCCAGTAAACCTGTTCTGAGCTGAAAGTCTGGAGATTGGTCAGAGCTGAAGAGACCTTCATCATCTCACAGCCACATCAGCGAAGGAAGAGTTCTGTGCCTTCCAGAAAATGCCATGAAGCCTTTTTGAGATTATGCATCCTATTGTTTGATTTCTTTTAGTTCTGAATGCGAACAATACTTTAATGTGTAAGACCAACATCATATAGTTCCAGGTTTATAGATTATTTGATCTAGTTTTTAACTTCTCTTTGTTTCACTTGTTCTTTGCAGGCGGGGGAGAGGAAATGGGAACCAAGGCTTCTCTGGTGGCCACTGGTCCCAACTCCAGGACGGCTCCTCCTTCAACCCTGGAGAACATCAAGGCAGCATATGAAGGTGGGGATGAGGAGACTGCCAGGGAGCTGATTCAGCAGGCCTGTTGTGTGGAGTGTTCCGGGGGGATCCATCCTGACGGAGTGAGTCATTACCAAGAGGGTGTGAAGGGCTTCATATAAAACGTTGTTGTTTACTTGGAAGTCCTAACTCTTTTATAATCTAAATAGCATTGATAGAATGGTGTGCTTAAACAAATTTATTGTTCCATGTCTTGGGGATTGTTTCTTTTTTTGTTTGTTTTGTTTCTCTTTAATAATAAAACTAGAAACAATAGGAAAGAAAATTGAGTTCCCCATATTTTGCTTTTTAGCTATATCTGATCATTTCAAGCCTATCAGATCTAAAAGATGAAAGAGGAGGTAGAGTTGGTCATGACTGCAGGCATAAATGTACTCAGAAAAAAATTGAAGTTTTTGTCAGGTTTGCCCTTTAATGGAAAATGTCTAAGAGGCCTGGCCTATGGTGCTCCTAACACTTTCCACGGAGAGCCCAACAGAGAGCAGGAAGCTCTCACACAAGTGAGCTTTTCTTCCTTACTTGTGACTGAGAAAGTTAAATATCTGACAAGCAAGTTAGAAGTTCTAACAAAGACAAATGGTGAACATAAAAACTTTAACATAATCACTTCACAATGACTGACTCTGGTTTTAAATCTAGAGCGTGCAGCCAGCGTGCGGAGCAGAGAACGAGGAAGTGCAGGGCTTCTTAGCAGAAGGTGCTGTAATGGTGGGGGTGTTGTTGTAAAGAGATGTCTCTTTTACAGTGGAAATGCTAATATCTGTTATTTTGGTAGTTGAGGCTGACACTGCAAGCTCAGTTGTTGGCAGAAAGCAAACACAACGTGATCTATAATAGAAAGTTTACTCACAAACGTATGACTTGTAAGGAGGGAATATGAGCATTTCCGTTGTTGGAGCTGTATTCCTGTAGGAAGCGGCATGTCTGACTAGATGAAACGGCTTCAGAATCCATGTGTGAATCTGTCTACAGATCCTAATCTAACACTGTTTTTCCTAAAGCCACCAAATTAGCATGAAATGTACTTTTTATGTGGCCCTTTTTCTTTCCAATAATTTTGGCAAACTACTGTCAGCCTGTGATATTAGGTGACATAAGTTTACTATGCAGCAACACAACATTGGAAATGCAGAATTTTTAACATTGTTTTAGTACAGGTGACCTTTATTGAGAATCACCAGACAGAAAGTGGGCAGAGAAAGGGGAAAACATGCATAAACATATAAGGTATCTGCAGGTTTCAGCAAGTTACCGTATTTTCCGCACTATAAGGCGCATCTTCAATGAATGGCCTATTTTAAAACTTTTTTCATGTATAAGGCACACCGCATTATAAGGCGCATAGAATAGACGCTTCAGTTTGGGTTGTCAATTTGTTCCGTACTCTATTATTGCACATCCACATTTGTAAAGAAGTGGTTCCCGAGTACTTTATATAGTAGGCTGCCCCAGTCATTGCTTCACTCACAGTGTTGCAATATTGTGCTCTACTGCTTTCTGGGTAGCACAGACCAACCGACATGTTGCTGCCGCAGTCTCTGTCTCTCTTCCCCCGCCCCTCCGACCCCCTGGCTTTAAATGTATTATCAAACTTTATTAACAAACCAGCGTTCTGACAACTATCCCAATATGCACCACACACTTCTTCTTCTACGGGGGAAATTCAAGTCAGCGGCTGCTTATCGTAGTTGCTAGACCTGCTGTGGCTCAATATTGGTCCATATATAAGGCGCACCGGATTATAAGGCGCACTGTTGGCTTTTGAGGAAATTTAAGGTTTTTAGGTGCACCTTACAGTGCTGAAAATACGGTAAACTTAAAAACGCTTTAGTGTCACTTTGAATGAAATTTGAGATAGTGAAGCATAGAAAATACAGTCTGTTTGTGACCCTCGACAACAGCTTTGTGTTTTTCACACTACTCATGGCCCTCTACTGCCTTAACCCACACAGTGCTAAGGTTGAAAGTGTTTTTTGCGGAGAATGTACCTGACTTCGTGTGGGTTGTCAACAGAAGTTAGCCTGTGACGACAATAAATGCTGTTAAGCCAACTGGCGATAAATTTGCTCTTACACATGATAAATGCAACATAATTCATAAATTAAAAACTATAAATATTAAGGATGGTTGTTGCATCATGCTGCAATACAGTCAAGGAAGAAAAAGCTGTGAAATTTCTGTGGTCTGTTTGTGGGTCGTGGCAGCAGCTTTGTGTTTTTCACACTATGCATGGTCCTCTACAGCCTTAACCCACACAGTGCTAAGGTTGAAAGTGTTTTTTGCAGAGAATGCGCCTGTCCTTATATGTGTTTACAACAGAAGTGAACTTGTGGCGACAATGAATGTCATCTATCCAACTGGCGATAAATTTGCACATATTCACAAGAGAGGTAAAAAAGCTAGCTAGCTGGCAAAGGATTCAAAGGTATATTAGCACCTACCCAATGGTAGCCTCAACCAACTCGAGTCACTGAACACAGGGAATAATGATTTATCTTCTGCAGCTTATCTAAACCAGATAACTTTTTTCTAAAGTTTGAATATTACGATTCAGTGAACCTGACCTACTGGCAGTGTTTCAGCCTTTCCTCATAGCAGTCTAGCTTATATAAAGACACCACTGTAAATCAGCTTGTCATTATTATTGTTTGATGTAGACAGTTTTTCCACTTTTTAAAAAAATTTAAATGAAGTCCCCTAACCAAATATTACCTGAACTAAATCAGAGGTCCAATATGTTTATATGTCTATATCAAAATATACATTTAATTACGGTAATAAAGTGTTCATATTTCAATGTACTTCAGCAAAATGAATAAATACGGTAAATAAAAATATAAAAATTCCAACCTTTTGTGTGAAATGGGACATTTTCAGAAATGTATTAGTGATGTCATTGAAACTGTAAAATATTTCTATAAATACCTATTGGGCAAACTGGGATTATGTGGGATTATGCAGAACTCAAAGGTTCTGCATATCCCAGTTTCTGCATTGTCGGTGTGTTCCTGTTGGTTGTCTTTCAGGTCCGCCTCCTGTCTGTGGCCACTCAGCACTGTGATCTAGTGAGTGTGTGTTACCTTCTGAAGGAAGCCCGTATCACTGTGCCCCAGGAGTTGTCGCTGTCCAATCCAGCCGTCCTGGCAGCACATGGTGGCTACACCAACCTGCTCAAAGAACTGCTGGATTCTATACCTGGTACGAGCAGAAATAGTTCAACAACCATCACATGTTTTATATTTTACTCCTCTCATTTTGAATTGCAAAATTCAGCGACTGTTACCCATATGTTGGTGCATCTAAAACTCCGCCAGGGGTGCCCAAAGTCGGTCCTCAAGGGCCGGCATCCTGCTTGTTTTAGTTCTCTCCCAGGTTTAATGCACCTGGATCAAATGATGGCTCATTAGCGGCCCAAGAAGAATACTAAAATGGTTATTACTACCACCAGGGAGAGAACTGAAACGTGCCTGGCTGCGGGCAAGTAACTGCTCTCTCTCAGCTAAAGCCAGCCTTTTATTTAGGAAAAAGAATAATGTAAAAGTAAACAGCAAGAGATAGAAGGCAAGCTCTATCTACACACAGATAATTTAGTCCTTTCCCTTGGGAGCAATTTCTCTCAAGGGCGGAGGGAACAATCAGTTATCTTGCAGCAGAGACATTCTGAGAGAGTGGGTCAAAAAGTCTTCAACACAGCAGTTGAAGACTGTTCAACTGCTGTTCACAGCAGTTGAACAGTCTGTGTTAACAGTCTGTGTTAAGGTTTTAACACAGATAGTAAGAGGCCAACACTTCTAAATAAAATCACAATAATCTATAGTAATATAAGATCAATAATTTATACACATGCAAGAATGATGCATAATATTTCCAACAGTTACTGTGTAGTTTAGTGATACAAATCACACTTTGACTAGTGTGCTAAAGATAACAAACACTGCTGTGCCATGCAGTTACAGCCAGACAGTTACCTAAAAACAGTGGTTATAAATAGTTCTATTGTCATTTTTACCACTGAAGAGTTTACATTACAGGGTTTGCTGTAACACTTCAAAGGCATACCAATCTCTGAGCTAATATAGCTCTTTTTCTGCCTAGCAACAGAGCAGAATGAGTTTTGGTTGGATGACAATTTGCTGTGTTGCCGGCATAACTGCGTTAACAGTTATGTTTTGTTTTTGTTTTTTTTAATATGTACATAAGTGATTAGTAACTATAATATTTCTTGTTGTCTACCAATTAGGTGTGAGTCTGAAGAGAGATCTGGTGAACTGCCTGCTGGCCACAGCATGTCAGCAGGGTCATCTGAATGTGGTGCGTCTGCTGGTCCACAGCTACGATGCAGATGTGAAGGACTTTGCCATCCACAGTGATGAGTTCGCTGTCCTCTGTGGACTGCCGCTGTATGCAGCTGCACAAGCCAGTAAGAAGACAGAACTATTCCAGGACACATTCAGCTCTGATGGCAAAACATGAAGAGAGTGATTTTCAGTTCCTGCTTTGTTTGTGCGTAGTTACATCTGGCATCCCAATCACAATTCAAAAAGCATCCTAATGCTTCAACTACAGCATTAAAACACCAACAGATGTTCATTTTTCTTCTGTTGGCAGCTGTCCCTGGTTGAGCTTTATCTATATGCTTTCTGAAAATAGAATGTAAGAAAAACTGTTTTCTTCCCGGAGAGATAATAATAATAATAATAATAATAATAATAATAATAATAA
Source organism: Poecilia picta (assembly GCA_033032245.1). Lineage (NCBI taxonomy): Eukaryota > Metazoa > Chordata > Actinopteri > Cyprinodontiformes > Poeciliidae > Poecilia > Poecilia picta. The sequence continues at coordinate 1,982,311 of CM065355.1, forward strand.
TAATAATACTAGCAAACATTTTAGGACACTCAAAGACGGTTTACAAGCAAAGGAAAGCATAGACAGAATGAAGAACTACAAATTGAGATTGGGATTGTGGGGTCTAGGCCAGGTTGAACAGCTGGGATTTGAATAGTCATTTCAGAGATAGTTTGATAGCTTAAAGTAAACTTAATATTCAATTTAGCTTTAAATCCCTTTAATGTTTATCCTTCATCTCACTTTTCAAATAGTTTAGTTTACCAGACATGCATTGTATGAGAAAAAACAACGGTAACAACTTAGTCACTACACACTTTGGCACAGTTTATACCAGTTTCATAGATTGAAGAACTGTGAATATTCAGAACCACAATGAGGCATAAGGTATGTCCAAACAAATGTGTCAAAAGAGTTCAGGGACAAGATTCCCTGAAATTTTCCCTGAAAGGTTTATCTCTGGCTTCTGTTGTACATAGGATAAACTGCATGTTTTGTGTTTTAGGTAATGAGGAGATCGCTCACTTCCTGCTAGAAAATGGTGCTGAATTTTCATCCTACACCCTGATGGACTATCCGGATTTCAGCAAACGCCTCCTGAGACAGAAACTTGATGAAACGTCAAGTGCAAATGGAGTGGAGGTCTGAGTTTTAACTAGTACAAGTGAGGTCTTCACAGGATAGACCTGTCTTTAAAATAAAAAATATATAACATTAGTTTAAATGTGTTATCTAGGTTTTCAGCTATTCACACCTTCCCATAGGCAGTGTTTCAGAATTAATGAATGAATGAATGGTTAATAAATGAAGGGTGTCCATGTAAAGAGTAGATTCACCTAAAGTGATGTTAGTGCATATTTAGATTATGGGTTAGGGTCATTCAAGTATTCTGAAAACGCTTCTGTTTCATTTTATACCTACTAAAATCATCACAGCTTTATTTATGGACCCAAAGCTTCCATTACAATCCTGCAAATTCCATTTAAATTAAAAAATGCTTTATTTATCCCAAAGGGAAATTAAATGTTGTCGTAACTCATCTCATCCTAGTATCTTCAAAGAGTTGGCGTGGATGGATATAGAGAGGATTACCTATAGCAGTCAGTCTTGCAGCGAAACTGAAGAGCCTCTGACTGAAGACTGTTGCTGTAAAACAGTCTCATGTCTGTCATGACATGCTAACAGTTCCGTATCCAGGCAGCAGAGATTCTGTTCCATAGTAACTAGAGTTCAGATTGGGCCTAAGAAAACCCAACCAGGCCTGAGCCTATTGACACTGTGTCCAGCCCGATTCAGCACGACTCATTAATTCTAGAGGCTTGAGCCCAAAGTAACCCTGAGAGGAAAGCAGCATGTTTGCTGCAGTCCATGAAGTCAATGCAGGTGTTGTTGATACTTCCAGACCTTTGACTGTGCCTTCTGCTGGGTTAGAAGTGCAATATTTTGTTTTTAGCTTTTGTTTAACATCTTCCAGCTCCATTATGTCACTTGTAGCAGGATGAGTCAAGTGGAAATTACCTGGGATGTGTGATTGATAGGAGCAGAGCAGTTCTGGGCCACAAATACTTTTTAGTCTATTATATGTCTGCACCTTAGTTTCTTCCTTGCATCATCAGGGTTAACTATGTACTGCTCTATTTAGACTATACCAAGTAGAAGAACACAGCTTTATATTGTACATTCTCATTTAAAATGTAGAAATAAGCAGTGTAGGCTTATTAAATATGTGCCACAGAAGCCTGAGCCCAACAGACCATCAAGTATTAAATTTGTCAATTTCTCTTTAAATGTCTATATGTCTGTATGGTGAGAGATGAGCAGAAAGACGTTGAAGTTGGGGATATAATCCTTTCTTACTCTTGGTGGATGGAAGAGATGGTTTGAACTTCCTCCTTCTCTTCATGAAACTTCTTTTTCAGCTCCTCTGGGATTTGGGGTCGTAGTTCAAGATTCGTTTGAGCTTTTGGGGTGCTAATTAGCTGCCCCAGTTGTAAAAATATATCTTGTTGCCATAGTTACACATCATACCAACTGTTTAAAAGTGGCATCCAATCCTTCATCCAAAAACGATAAAATAAAGTTAGGAACCAAAGTCTAGAAAAAAACAATTAGAACTAACACAACAGAGCTGAAGCCAACATGCTACCACCATGAGGGGCAGCATGTTGGTGCATAAACATCAGATCCCAGAATTTGATGTTAGTTTTAATGTTAGCAGGACATACGTATTTTATGGCAGGCAGTTCCAAGATGTCTTATCATTGAATATCTCTGAAATCATTCTTTGTGGGAATGAGCGTGTGTCTGTTGGTGTCTGCAGAGTGTCCGTGTGTACTGGAGCGGCTTGCAGTTACCCTATTTGGATCTGGACTGGTTCATGGACGTCTGCTCCCAAATCACCCACCTGGACCTGTCCTCCAACAGCCTGGGTGCTCTGCCCTCGGTGGTCCCCTGGGGCCTCATCCATCTCAGAACTCTGGATCTGTCTAACAACGCTCTTAAAGAGCTGCCGTTTGCTCAGAACTCCCAGGATGTTATCTGCTCCAGGTGTGGGACCAGATACGTCAAGACAGCCAGAAATGTGTAGTTTAAAGGTTTACCTTTGTCTTTCTGTTATTTAGTTAATTAGTATTTCAGACATCAAGTCATTTTATATGACCAAATAAGAAAATTTCTCACGAGATTATTTGGTTTTGCTGTAACTCAAAAATTAGGAGCTACTTTTCTATAGAACTCAATGTATCAAAACAGTTTTTAAATTTAGCAGAATAAATATTCTATATCAATATCTCAAACTTAATTTTTTCCATGGTTCAGGTTACAGATGGTGAATATATCTCAGAACCAGCTGAAGAGTTTACCAACTGGACTTCTCCATCTGGTCCACCTGCAGAAACTCTGTGCTGCCGATAACCAGCTCAGCACACTGTTTGACATCCCTGCCAGTATGTTCCATATCTGATTATGTGGCACACTTTGATAGCTCAATGCGTATTATGAATGTTGCCATGTCTAAAATTGTATAATCAATAAGTTTTTTTACATGTTTCTTTACACTGTCACTATGTCCTGATGGCATAAAAAGGGACAAATAATCTGTGGAAAAACAAGTTCCTCTGCCTCCTTACATATTTAATATTGATAAAAACTACTATTTCCACTGCCGTTTTATTTAACTTACATGTTAAGGAAATAAATAAGTCTTATGTAAGGTGAAACACTGAGTCAATCAAGAATTAATTAAAATGCATTTTGATTATTATTTTATTAAGAAATTAAGCAAAGAAAATGAGCAATGACTTCCTGGCTAGTCCAGGAAAGTGAAGAAGAAATGAAGGCACATCTCTTTTGATATCCACCAGCCCTCTTACAAAGAGGGGAGAAAAAGGGAGAATCCCACCAGTTTCAGTTTGCTTCACAACTCTGGTATTTGTCCCTACGGACTATGACCCTGGACGGTTCAAACCCAGTTCAGAAGTACCATTTATTATGTTTCCAGGAAGCTGCCTCCAACATAAAGGGTGTTTTATAGATCAAATTCATTGATTGCTTGGTTGATTTTAAATGAAATGAATAACAAACAATACATTTTTCCAATGTTAGAAGTGAAATAATCTGCCAGTGGAACCAGTATGTGTTTTCATCAATATTACAGAATTATTTACATAAAACAAGATCCTATATTTACTGAAAAGTTGGTATGTTTGCTTTTTTAACTTATTTCTAAGTTAAAAAACAAAGACAATTCCACTAGGAACTAGACAAAATTAGATTGTGTTATTGGAATTGTTTGTTTTCTAAATTAAAATGTCATGTTAATATTTTCTGAGAGCAGCTTTACTGGAACCTGGACTTATAGCCATAGAGAATTTGAAGGAAATAACAAGAAAGATAACATTTATCCAAATACTGTGCATTTATCAGAAAGCAATTCATATTCTACTGGCTACATAATGTTTCCTCCCAGCTTTTAACATTTTTGAAGAAAAACAAGACAATGACGTAAACTGCTTCATTATGTTTGTGACAATTTTGATCTGCTTTCATGTAGTGAACTACAGAAATCACAAGCCAAACTCACCAACCATAACGCCATTCAGTAAATTAGTCAATTATCATTCAGCTATATGTCAGTAATACATTACAATCTATAAATAATATTACTCTTTATGTTTAAATAGTTTTCTTTCACTATTTGATTAAATCTTGTTTTTGCTCTTCCAGCTGTGAACTGGATCGGTCTGCGTAAGCTGGAGGGACTGGATGTGTCTGGTAACTGTCTAACCAGCCTGCTCACTTCAGTTATGCACTGTTTAAAGTCCCTGCGCTGCCTTGATGTGAGCAGAAACAAACTGGATGCTTTCCCTGACCCCTGGGCCTGCCCACTGGTAAGAAGTCATGCTGCTTAAGAACAACTGTCTGATTCATTCTACTACGAGTTTGGATAAACATTAATTATTACTGGTTGTGGTTTTTCGTGATCTATTATCGTGACTAAAAGGACAATGTCAAATGGTCTGACTCTTGGAGCATCTATTAAAAGCTTAAGTCTTTAACTATGTTACTGAAAGTTTAGAGCTTAAACTTTCAGATAACCAGATGACATTTAATTCCATTTTTAAGAGACTGAACATTAACATTATTATTATTACATTTTAAAGTGCATGCATGCAAGTTTTATAATTAGACATGCCAATATTGTGTAGGGCTGCTAATGATTATTTTAGCAATCAGTTCTTCTGAAAATAAATCGGATTTTAAAAATTGCCTTCTGCAGATTTTTCATTTCAACACTGGCGCCTATGCAGTATTAGAAATACAAAATATGTGAATAAACTCCTTTTTTAAAAATAAAAATTGTATTTCCTAAAATGCAATAACGGCAATCTTTTAGTGAATACAAGATCGTTTGTAGCAATGTATAGATCTGCAGTTAACAGGAAAGGGTGCTGAATAGGTGTTTATTTTTACTACAGAATTTGAACCAAGTGAAGATGAAATTGCCCCACTTGACAAGTTTTAGGCCAAAAAAATTATATATAAAAATTTTATATATATATAATTTTTTTTAAGGTTTTATTGGCCCTAGTGGCCTTTATTTGATAGTGAATTGACAAGAAAGTGGCTAATGAGAGAAGGAGGAAGACATGCGACAAAGGTCACCTGGCCTGGAATTGAACCTGCGACAGCCATGTCGAGGACTAGGGTCTCCATATGTGGGTTGTCCTTATGGAGCCACCACAACACCCCTAATGTACAGAATGTGCCAAGTTTTTATTCAATTAAAATTAATTACCAGAATCATTGGTAAAATCAAAATCAACTTATAATCGTACATTTTATGGATTCAAACAATTCATTTCACTTTGGTTTCCATCGCTCACATTGTAATCAAAGTACAGTCACAGACAGGAAAACTACAATACACAGTTTTTCTGTTATGGTAATAGTAACAGCCTGTCCACTTATCTGACCCTTCCATGTAGAATCAATGCAAAGCTTCTTCCAACCAGATAGAGAATCTTCCAAACACCATATCCATCTTCTGGAGGACTCAGCTGCAGGAGGTGGACTTCTCTGACAACTGCCTCAAAGAGCTTCCTTCCTACATCTTTGAACTAGAGGTATGGACCATCATGTGGATTGTAACTGGATATTTAAGATTAATTACAAATCTAAAATGAATTTTCTGTGACAAATATGACTGTATATTCTCTGTCATCTGAGTCATGATTACTGCAACCTGAACAGCCAGAGTGTCTATCTACCCACATTAAAATGAGCCATTATCATTTCAGTTTTATTAATCCAATATTAATTCTAAAAGGACATGAAATGTTGTAAATGATATTTTCCATGACTTCAAAGAGTTGTTGTGGATGCTGATGAGAGTAGACTGGGAGGATGTCATGTAGCAGTCCCCCGTGGCACTGGAGAAGGTTCTGATAGAAAGTCTTCAGTTGCAGGGGTGAAAGTAAGGTGGTACGGCATGGTACTGCATACCGGGCGACTGTGGGTAGAATAGTCGTCTTGCAATCGGAAGGTTGTGGGTTCGACTCCAGCTTCCTCCTGCCACAGGTCAATGTGCCCCTGGGCAAGGCACTCAACCCCAAATTGCCTACCGAGCTGCGTATAAATGTGTATAAATGTGCGAGTGCTTGTGAGTGCGAATGGGTGAATGTGCCTCTAGTGTAAAGCACTTTGAGTGGTCAAAAAATGATCGGATAAAGCGCTATATAAGTTCAGTCCATTTACCATTTACCCTAAAAGATTTAGTGGGGGTACACAGTACCTGCAAAAGAAGGGAGCGTAAAAAAATCTGTAGATTCACTGTGCAGCCATGAGTGCACCCACTAATCACACAACTTAATCAGTTAATAAGTAATGTTTTCCCATTTTATATTGATTCTGAACTCTTCGTGCTTTGCTAGAGCAGCAGTCCAAAACGACGATCGCGGAAGGTTTTGAGTCAATGTCGGGATTAGATGACAAACTGAACATCGCCAAAGAGGCCGAGACCATAGACCATTTGATACCATTTGATAAGTCTGACTCCTTATCAAAACATAACTTTATTATAGAAGACAAAAATATCAACAAAAAGTGTTCAAATTAATGACTCAACAACAATAATAATCTCAGTATTTATTGTTTCAACAAGGTGTTGCACAATTCTGTGCGTTTTGGCTCCATTACCAAAATAACTAGCAAAGCAGGAGTTTAAAATTAACTAGTTAACCACTGCTGTGTTCATGAGAGGCTTATTAATAATCGCAAATTAAAAATCAAGCCTGAAAACCTAATATTGTAACGGAATGAATATTATGTTTTTAACATAATCTTTGGTCAGCTTGTGGAGAACGGGAGGTTGCCATGGCAACGAGTGTGCTTAAATGACAGAGAGACACAGAATAAAAATGTGCGAGTGGTTTAGAGTTGATCATCTGTTCAGGTTATTTTACCTTTGCTGTATTGCTTTACAGCCGCTGTAATTTCTGAACGTAAAATAAATTAATTATCTCGTTAATCTGCGAGAATACATCATTTACAACTAACATCAAACACGGTAAATATGTTTCATAAGTATATAACAAACAAATGGCTTCTACCATGATAATTATGTGAAATTAAATTAATTGTCTAATATAAAAAAATTGTTTGGTGCTGTTGGGCTCAGAGTCTGAGAGGCTTTTCCTTTATCAAACATTTTTTTTGCCTCTTATTTAGTGGAAATATTGATGTTGATGAGATTTTCTCCAAAATAATAACCGTTTTCAACCTTTATACGTAGCTCCACTGTTGAAAATGAGACTCTAACATTCACAAATGACATTGAAATAAAATCCAGTCCAGCATCTGGTTTGAAGTGGTTCCTCTGGAACCTGTTGGAGGAAAAATATTCCAACTTCAGAAGATGAGCTTTAACCTAACAGACTCTGTGGTTCCTCCTATCAGTATGAGAGTCAGGATGAGGAGGCGCCATGTTAGGAAGAGAAGTGGAAGCTGCTGGATCTTCAGAACAAACAGGTCATGATGCTGGGCTACTGTTTATCCCTCTGTCTGGACAGGATCAATAGAACCAGTTTAAAAGATAAAATGAATGGTTATATGCAGACATGGAAAACTGGGATGCACTTCATGCCATGTTGTTCAGAATTTAGGTCTCATGGCATCTCAAGGTGTCAACTTTTCTGCAGTTGAGGGAAATACAGCTTTATTTGGTAGCAATTCAAGAGCTACATAACTTTCATCACTTCGCAAAAGAATTCATCAGCACAGAAACTCCAAAGCACACGAAGAAGCCATATATATATATATATATATATATATATATATATACTGTATATATATATATATATCATGTCGTATGTTGTCATAGTACCCCCAAGAATTTAAAACTACTTTCACCCCTGTATGCGACAGTCTGATGTAATGTTTGTTCCTCATGAATTTTATTTCCCTGTTTTTTGCTGAATGTCTGCAAGAAGCATCTTCATGAGAGAAATTGATCCTAATGTGGTCTGAAGCACAATCTGATTATGGTGCAGTTTGTTCCTGTTAATTGCTAAAAAATTAGGAACTAGTTGATTCCTTTATTTTATTTAAATATCACTGAATTGTGATATTTGACACTTGTTTTGATATCAGATGAGGATGTATGAGCTAGTATTTTTACCTGCCTCATACTCTCTGTACATTCATATTCAGATCCACATTCACCTAGAAATGATTTAAAATGATTCAATTCATAACTCAGTTATAACCGATAATTTTATAACTTGTTATGGCTCATGGAACGGTCAGATGGCAGGGGAACCGTGGAGGTGCAGGAGGAAGAGGGCTTGTCCTGTCAGACCATCAAACTGCTTCCTTTCTTTTATCTACCTTACTTTACACATTATTCTTTATTTAACAAAAAATTTATGAAAGAAACGTAAAATAAAACAACTAATAAACTCTTCTGAGTCCGATGTTTTGGGTTGACTTACTGACCTTACAACCAGATGGGCCCTGCGACAGACTGGCGACCTGTTCTGGGTGACCCTGCCTCTCACCCGGAACACTAGCTGGAGATAGGGACCATCAGCCCTCCTGACCCCACTAGGGAGAAGGATATACAGAAAATGGATGGATGGAGGAACAACCAGATGGTTGGATCTCTAACTTTTATATGCTATATAAAATCTTAGTTTGTTGTTGCTTCCTTTGCCTTAAATACACTACAGAGCATTAGGTGGTTTCAGTTTATTTGCATTCAGAAACTTTATGTGTAGCAGTAACTCTGTCAGCATAGATGTCCTAATGTCTCCTGCCTCCATCTGCTCTTCCCTTCAGGCCATCATCTCATTAAAGCTGTGTGGGAATCTAATTGAAACGCTCCCTTCTGCTAATAAATGGAAGTGCTCGAAGCTCAAGACTCTGGATCTGTCCAGGAACCAGCTTGGCAGGTCGGTCCACATGCTCACGTGGAAACACATTCTGGTTCACAGGCAGGCGGCTAAAATTAGTCTGGCGGAAATAACTGTTGAAACCAAAACGCAAAGCCTCTGTGGTTTTGTTTTGCTCCATCTGAATAGTAAGGCTTTATAAAATTTTATATTGTGGTGAGTTTAGTTGTAATAATGATACTTTTAAAAAAAAACATTTTCTTCAGCCCTCTTTTTAGTACAAGCCCAATCCAGCTGCTAGGTTTTCTGTGCAGCTTTATTCAACAACTGAGAATATCATTAAAGAGTTCACTGAATTCTGACTGACTTCACTAAGTGAAACTTTACATACATTATTTCTGAACTGACTGATGTTTTCAAGCCTTTTCAAGTTTATTTTAGTTCTGCTTACAGTTTACATTGTAACACCATATTTAACATTAGAATACTGCATCAGACCAATAAAAACACTTTTGTGTTGCAATTTATGTACAGATATGCTCTACACCTTGTAAACTACTGCTTGGCCTTTTTATTTTCACCCTCCTCTTCATCGCTTATTATGAGGTCAGAGCTTCTTTTTGACAGCGTGCCAAATATATTTATATCTTCCCTTGACCTTAGCACCCTGCCTTTTATGCGCAATATGGATGTGTGTGCTTTTTGCAAGCTGGGGACTCTAATCCACAGAAGTCTGAACATGGCACACATTTAATATAGCTTGTACCTTTATCATGAGGCCAGTATGCCATCATGAAGATAAACCATCACAATCTAATGAGGGAAGTTCCATGCATGCTCTCATAATCTCATGATTTATTTCACATACATGCTCTCTGTGTTCACTATGCAACCTATAAGAATTCTCCAAGAACCAAACAAGACAAATGATGTCAATTTTACTGCCATCTGACTTCTTTATGTAACCAGACTAAAAATACCTTATTTAATCCTATGGAAAAGTTGTCTAAATTATTTTCTATTTCTAAATATTTTTTTTGGCTGTGGTGGCCTGCACTTGACAGCACTCCAACAGGAAGGGGGCTTAGAGAAGAAGGGGAGACATGTGGCAAAGAAACTGAGAACGGTGTGCTGTGGTGGCGTAGGGGTTAAGCACAGCCCACATATGGAGGCTTTAGTCCTTGATGTGGCTGTCGCAGGTTTGATTCCCGGCCTTGCGACCTTTGCTGCATTTCTTCCCCTCTCTCTTTTGCCCCCTTTCCTGTCAACTAACTGTCAAATAAAGCCCACTAGAGCCAATAAACCCTAAAAAAAAAAAAACAGAGGATGAGACTTAAAATCTGAACTTCCACACAAGCGGCGCCCACTCTGTCACCACACCATATCTACATTATTATTTTTTAAATTGCAAAATAGAGCTGTTTTCTTGTATTTCTTTCTCTTCTTTTCCTCCCCAGATATTCCACTTGTCTGGGGTACAGGCTGCTGCTGTTCCTTATAGTCACTATTTCCTGGTAACCTGATGTGTTTCGCAGCCTCTTCTATAATCATTGAAAGGCCTCCGAAGCTTTTCAATGGTTCAACAACTGTTACTATGAGTTGTTGAATCTCTGCAACGAGTCATTATAACACCTAAAAACAGACAAGTTCCACTTTTATAGGTAACAAGAGTGATCACTTCTTCTTTGCACGGTGACCTTTTCCATTCCATGGAGTTCTTGGTTAACTCGGTGACGACAGTGATTGTTCTAAAAGTTCTGTGTGGTTTTATTTGGAGGCAGTTTTGCTCATCTAGGTGAGCTTGTGAATATATATTTTATGTTATATTTACTCAGCCTTCATTCTAACTGTACTATCATCAAAAGATGTGAGGGCCTTATAAATAAAATCTACTATAACATTGACATATAATATTTAATATTTAACATGCTAAATGTCTGAGATAAAGCTCAAAATCATTATTTTTTAAAAAATATTACCCATTAAAACAAATGTTATATGATGTTCAAAATAATTAATTGCAGTTCTTTTTGGAATTAAGGCGATTGTTAAAAATTTCCTCTGGGGACAAAAAACAATTGAATTCAAAAAACCTTATTTATTCCAACGGAAATTAAATGTAAATCTTATGAGGCAAATATCAAAGAGCAATTGTAGATGGTGAGACTGTTGTCAGGAATCATGTTCAGTAGCAGTCAGTCTACTGAACTGAATCATGAACTGACAGTTCATGAACTGTCAGTTCATGAACAGTCAGTTCATGAACAGTCATGAACTGACTGTTCAGTAGCAGTCAGTTCATGACTGCTACTGAACATGAACAGGAATCATGTTCAGTAGCAGTCAGTCTTGCAACTAATCTGAAGAGGTCTCTTACTGAAGGCTGCTGATGTACCTTAGTCTCATGACCTTCATGCTATGCCGCTAGCAGCTCAACATCCAGGCAGCAGATGATTTTCCACAGTATCATCTTCTGGCTGATGCCATCAGTTCCTGGCAGCTTTTCTATCCATCAGTTTTGCTTTTGCTGCTCCTCTTTTAGTTCCTGTCTGGCCCTACAGTTAGAGAGCATTTGTCTGGATACGATTCTTTCCTATTAGGTGGAAGAGATGACTTAAGCTTTCTCCTTCTCTTTGCTTTCTGGTTTTGCTCTGCATTCGTGAAGACTTGTTTTGACTCCTCTGCAGTTTGGAGTCATTGTTCAGATATTATTGCATCTTTTGAGATGCTAATGAGCTCCTCCCAGTTGTAAAAATGCCACAGTTATGCACCATAACAAATGTCCAAAAGTAAGAGCAAAACTTCTTCTGGTCAGCATCCAGGACCAGAGGGAAATACTGTATGCAATGATTTAACTAGAAACATCACAAACAAAACGAATCGAAAGCAACGCACCAGAGCTGCTCCAACCTGCTGCCACGATGGGGGTGCAATTCTAGAACATTACTGACTTTTAAAAAATATTCCTCAACCTAATTTCTGACTTGGACATGCTATTTAACATTATTGTTAAATGTGGGGAAAAAATGTGTGTTTTTTATTTTTGCTGATTATCATTTGCCTGCTTACTTTGGCTGACAAATCTGTCATCTTTTGAGTCAGCTGAGCTAATATTTTGAGATTGAGGCATGTGTAGTGTAAATAATTAGGATGTTCTTAACCCTTGTGTTGTCTTGCAGGTCAAAAGTGACCTAGTAGCATGTTTAGCTGTGGAAAAAATACCCTAAACTATTGTTTTCCGACTTGAAATTTTATGACTTTTCCTAAGTTGACCCCATCATTAAAAAAGTGACACTTTGTTTTTGTTTATATTTCCATGTGGGCTGTACACCATCAGGGTCCAAGGATTGTCCTGTGGGTCATTTTGGACTTGTGAATTATAAAGCCATTTAAAAAACATTTAGACCATTTAGAAAAAGAGTTCAACACACAAACTCTCTCTAATACATACACACACACACACATACACACACACACATACATATCAAAGAAGCTGGATTAATGTTCGAATTGAACTTGCATTTGACCTGCACTTGCACTCTCAATCTTCATCCAACCCCTCACATCATACAAGTTCCTGAACACACTTAGGAGAGAACCGGTCAGGAGGGATTTGAGTTAGAGCTGCTGCTGACCGACTCATCTGTTAAGTGGCAAAAGATACAAGTTCAATATATAAATATCTTTGTAATTTTTTTCCTCAATTCATTAAATGCTAGTGGAGGTAATCGGTAGACTGTAGCTAAGCTAATTATGCTAAATAGTTGATAATCTCACACAGTCTGCCCACCTCTCTTGGAGAAAAACTTAACTATAAATTGACACTCTTGCCTTTTTTCTCCCTCTCTCTTTTTATTTATTTATTTTTTCTTTGAAAACTTGACTTTATTACTTTTCTTTGCAGCATAGTAACTGCCACAATCATTTGTGTCTTCCACTGACTGCAGCTGAACACACACAGTGAACACAGTGAAGCGCTCCAAGCAGGAATGAACCATTTAACGCAGATAGGGGGGGTTCATGGCAAATATGGATGTGTGTTTTCTGGTCTGGGAGTGGGAAGATTAAATTTTTACTGCTAAAAACAATCTTCGAAAATACAATATGATTAATTTTGTAATTGACAGTGCCCCAATTTTTATTTTTTTTTATTTCTATGAACAATAAATAAAAAAAATAATTCTAAGTCATTGCCCCTAGAACTGTCATCACCTTTCCCTCCCTATATCGCGCCCCTGGTTACGAGAGGTATTTTTATAATTCACTTCCTAAGAAAAATATAAAGGAATGAACATTTATATAATTACAATAATAAACCTTTACTGTGTAAAGGAAAACTGCTACAACACTTGGTTTGTGGTAAAAAAAAAATACTGTTGATCGTCTTTTTGTATAGTATAACAAATATACGTGATAAGAAAATTATTGAATTGAATTGATAAATAACAGATTGTTTCATCATGCCAAAATTCAAAATTCAATTCATTTGCTTTATTTTGGGGCTTTTGTTAGGGCGGGTAGTAAACAGAATGTTAAGACAACACAAGGGTTAACTGTCTGTAGTGCTGCTGAAGTTGAACTGTACTTCTGACTTCATTGCAAACTCTGTCTTTTAGAACTGAAGAAGGGCCCAAGTCCAGGAGGCTAGCCTTCCTGACAACATGGAACAGAAGAGATCCGGACCCAGGTAACGGTCAGTTAGTCAGTTAGTTTCAAAAGACTGCAAATATCTTAAGGTCACTGTGGGTTACAAACAACGCTGGTCTTTGAGAATCAAATGCATTTTATCCTGGCTCTAATCTATGTAAATATATCTGGAATTAGTTTTAAATGCCTGCATAGTTACTAAAATTGCAGAACCAGAAAAAGACCGGCAGCAACATTTTACAGCAAAACTGCCCTCGAAAAAGCTTTGAAAATGAAATAGACAGACAAAATAAGTTTGGTGTGCATTTTTTTGTCCACCAAAAAAAAAGGTGGACATTTGTCCACCTTTTTTTTGTCCACCATGGACAGATGTTTCCTTTCAATTTTCATATACATTTTTATTTAGTTCATCAAAATTTACCTCTCAAATTCCAATTTGATCTGCATGTGTTGTAAACGTTCCTTTGAAATAAACATACAAATTTATGTGTGAGCTATTTTTATTTATTTAGGAAAACAGTCTGAAAGGAGATGTTATTAAAATTCAAGGTCAAATTTGTTTATTATGAAGTTATTCAATCTTATCTTCAGGCATCTGAGATCACACACCTGCTATTGTCCACATAAGCATTTTTTGTGTCTGTAAAGATCATTTACTCAAGAGCTTTTGAATGCTACCCTGTGGTGTAGACACTTACAGTTTCATAAAATGTTTCACTCCAACATATTTATTCATTGATATGCAGCAGAGATGTCAATTGTCCACTGCGTCTGAGCTGTGAGCTTTGACTCTTTGTGTTCTCTGTTCCACAGTTTGTCCCATTGAGTTTCCCAGTGTTCTGCGAGATTCCCTGGAAGTGTTAATCCTGAATGATAACCAACTGGAGTGTGTTCCCCAGTCACTATGTGCTCTACACAACCTTACTGAGCTGTATCTCTCTAAGTGAGTCCCTCTGTGTGTCTTGGGCAACTGTCATGGTGAAAGTCATATTTAGGATTAAAAACAAATGCAGTAATTTCCTTTGGTAAAGGATCGGTATTATGTATTTTCTGGGCACATAGTGAAATCTTATAGCACAATCAAGTAACTATGTTACCTTCAGTTATAAAAATGGTGTATATATCAAATATGACTGTGAATTTGACTTCACATCATAGCTTATATATGATGCCTTAAAATAGGCTTCCAGCTTTTCAATAAGCTCCTATCCTTTCCAACACTCTGCCTTCAGCACGTCATCACAACACTGGTTTGTAGTTATGTTGTTTAGAACCGCTCTTTTGAGCATTATAGTTTGTATAATGAGAAGCACAGGTCCACCAGGTGCTTGCTAATTGTTGCTGCTGCTAGTCTGAAGGAGCTGAGTGGGGGAGACATGGGGGTGGGGTGCTCTGTGAGGCAGAATCTCACTTTGGAAACTGCAGCTCCTAGGTAGAGGTTTGGGTCAACAGGCGTCGCTTTGCATTTAGACACCTATGAATGGTTGCCATGGGAGATTCAAAGATTCCTCAAACTTGCTTGGAAGAATCAAAGTAACATACCAGGTATTTTTTCATGAGAGAATAACATTATAACATCATATAGAGCTCAAAAATATTGATTGTGCGTAATACTCACCATTTAACTAAGATTGGTCTTATTTAATATATTCTTCTAAAATGAACACACTCATCCAAGTATCACAGTTTGGACATCCAGACAGTGTGATAGCTGTGAATTCGCCTTGCTGTGACTGTCTAATTGATGTTACACTTACTACTGATAGTAATCCTGGAATCCGAGAACTACCAGTAGAACTTGGACAACTTTCCAACCTGTGGCAGCTGGACATTGAAAACCTCAACATCAACAATATTCCACAAGCAGTAAAAGATGAAGGTACTATTTCACCACAAAAACACTCTGATTCTTCTCACAGATAAATCTAACTGATCAGGTTTTAACTGTGTGGTCTGATCAGTCTGTGTGGTTGTGTGACTGAAAAACTATAACTCCCATTTTTAAGGAATGTTATTTAAAACCAGAATATCTTACTGCCAGCTCAGTCTCGAGTGATCAGCTGTGCATCCTCTTAGATTGCTGGTTCTATCATTTTTTTCCAGCTGTTGTAGTTGACAACCTCCTCCTAATGTATGTACAAATGACTCTATTTAGCTCTTGAGGTTGATATTGGATCATGCTTTTAGTTTTTTTAACTTTCGACACAGTACACACAGTGACAATGTGATCCTATGAACAATACTGTAAAGTACTGATGAATCCAATAAAACATGGTAAGCATTTGTGTCACAGATTCAGGACTAAAATGTGTGTGGTGTGTTGTGAAACAGGCGCCAACTCTGTCCTGGCGTTCCTCCGGGCGCAGCTTCGAAAAGCAGAGCCCTGCAGGCTGCTGAAGATGCTGGTGGTCGGTCCGCCCAGGCAGGGGAAGTCGGCCCTGGTGGAGGCTCTGCTGACGGGCAAGGCGTCTCCCTTCACCCCCTCAGAATGCAGTATCACCACCTTCAGCTGGGAACTGGAAAAACCCAATGCAGGCAAAAATAATGTGTGGAAAATGCAGAGAACCCATAACATGTGCTTACTGACCACTCAGAATGCACACAGACTCAAAGCTGGAACATTTTTCTATGTGTCCATCACAGAAGGAGTCAGTCATGTTCAATGTGTGGGATATTGGTGGTCCGGCCAGCATGACCACAGTCAACCAGTGTTTCTTCACTGATAAGTCCCTGTACGTGGTTATCTGGAACCTGGCTTTAGGAGAAGAGGCTGTAGCCAACCTGCAGACATGGCTTCTCAACATAGAGGTGACTTTTCTCTTTCCCACTTTTATATACACACACAGGCACAAACACGTTTTTATTTCTCCTTATATTGGCACTTTTCATTGCCTTTCATTCATTTTTCATTCAGTTACTATAGCGTAACCCTGACCTTTACCCTAACATTACCAGTATATGCCTAATCGTAAACTTAACATAAACTCCACTCACACTTTAGTCCTAAACCTGACCCATAACCCTAAAACATCACCTCTTCTTATGGGACCAAGACTTTGGGAGCAGCCAGTTTCCACAACATTGTATTTGTTGCAGAAATGTGCCTTACAATCTAATACAATGACACGCGCATATACACACAAAAAAGTTTGTATTTCTACCCACATTTGCACTTTGTATTAACTTTTGTTGGTTTTAGCAACTGCATTTATGCACACCCCAAATTCTTACCTTACTCATTACCATTATACTCATAATCCTAACCTTAATCAAAACTTAAATCACACCATACCTCTAACTCTAACCTTAACCTTAAAAAGGGCTTACCCTGCGTTAGAACTGTACTGTAAAAAATGTCTCTAACTTACTGAAAATACCAGCAGACAGTGTTTTCTACATCATTTCTCTGGCTTGACTTTTATCTACATATATAATAACTTGCAGTGTTTTGTGTCCTCTAGGCACGAGCGCCCAACTCTTCTGTGGTAGTTGTAGGAACCCATTTGGACCTCATTGACACTAAGTTCCGCACAGAGAGGCTGGCAACACTGCGAGCTTATGTTCTGGCTCTGTGCCGATCGCCGTCTGGATCGCGGGCCGCTGGTTACCCTGACGTCACCGTCAAACACCTGCAGTAAGGACACAGTTTATCTGTAATCATAATTATCAATAGCTGCATAAGCCTAACATTGATGAAATCCTTGTGGCAAAACACTGTTGAATCACATTTCAAAAGGAAAATCTGATTTTCATTGGTTAATTTCTAAGAAATTTTAATTAATTTTTACTTGACTCAGTTTCATGTTATATCACTGAGAATTGTGGGCTTTTTGGTCAGTAAAAGAGGGATGCCATCAGTTCTGTCAGACCCCAAGAAGTTAAGAAATGGTTCCTGATAAAAGTTATAACAGACCTTTTGACACAAACACAACCAAGCTCACACCATCTCCCTGTTCATCAGGTGCCTCATGCATAAAAGAGTGCAGAGTTTTCACACTAAAACTTGGTGTACAGAAAAATCTAGAAAGTGTGGCGCACAAAAAAATTGAATGCATAAAACCGTGCACACGCACGTGGCTGCGCACGTTTCCTTTAGAAATCCTAGTTTGGGGAAATAGAGCCCAGCTGCTGGTCAGTCCTGTCGCCACCACAAATAAATGTGTATAAATACCCAGAACTCAGCCATAATAACCATGACAATGTCCTTGTTTTTAGCAGTATAAGTATTTATTATAATAATAATAATTATATATTTTATTTAAAAGGTGTTTAGAGGGCACATAATGTCACCCAGCAAAAGTAAAAATACGTTTTAAAGGGGGGAAAAAATCCAAATTAAGGTCGTGCAAATTCCTGCTTGAACAGTAGCGCGTTCAATCGGGATTTTAAAGACAGACAGGGAGTCAGAGTGTTTTTTGACTCCCTGCTGATTATTTTTATTGAGTAGGTTTGAGTTAATCTTCTGATCCAACCCGGTTTTCTTTTTTTAGTGAGAATAAAATTACCCCGCACATACATTCCATGCACTTTGGCGCACAGAAAAGTGTGTTGCATCTTTTTGAGACAAAAACTGAGGAAAAGTACTATTTACATTCAAGCGAGGTTTTCACATACATCTATTTTTATTTTTTATTTTGTGTGTGTGTTAGCTTATTGCCTGAGGATAAATGCGGTTCAGTTTCATTGTTTACTTTAAAAAATAAAATATTAAAGTCATGAAAACATCGGATTTGGTGCTTCTTGGTCTAAATAACCGAATGTAGTCGTATCTAGGTGAGTTTTGACGCCTTGTAGTTTGATATTCTCCACAGAAAAAGTTTGTGTGGCTTTTCTGTACTTGTGTACACCAGTGAAAATGTGTGCGTATATTTACTCAAGCTTTCAAGCAAAGTTAATTTTTATGCATGCCGACTTGTGCGTAAAATATGGCGCCGCACATTTTTTGTTAACACGCATGCTTTATACAAACCGGATCCCAAAAAAGTTGGGACACTAAACAAATTGTGCATAAAAAATGAATGCAATGATGTGGAGGTGCCAACATCTAATATTTTATTCACAATAGAACACAGATCACAGATCAAAAGTTTAGACTGAGAGAATGTATCATTTTAAGGGAAAAATATGTTTTCAAAATTTCATGTCGTCAACAAATCCCAAGAAAGTTGGGACAAGGCCATTTTTACCACTGTGTGGCATCTCCCCTTCTTACAACACTCAGACATCTGGGGACAGAGGAGACCAGTTTCTCAAGTTTAGAAATAGGAATGCTCTCCCATTCATGTCTAATACAGGCCTCTAAATGTTCAATCGTCTTGGGCCTTTTTTGTCGCATCTTCCTTTTTATAATGAGCCAAATGTTCTCTATAGGTGAAAATCTGGACTACAGGCTGGACATTTCAGTACCCAGATCCTTCTCCTACGTAGCCATGATGTTGTGATTGCTGCAGAATGTGGTCTGGCATTATCTTGTTGAAAAATGCAGGGTCTTCCCTGAAAGAGATGATATCTAGATGGGAGCAAATGTTGTTCTAGAACTTGAACATGGTTCTCTGCATTAATGGAGCCTTTCCAGACATGCAAGCTCTTCATGCCACCAGCACTCATGCAGCCCCAGACCATCCGTGCAGCTTCTGAATGGAACGTTGATAACAACTTGGGTTATCCTGGTCCTCTCTGGTCCAGATGACAGTGGTCCATAAAGAACTTCAAATGGTGACTCATCTCACCACAGAACAGTCGTCCATTTTGCCTCACTCCATTTTAAATGACTCCCAGTGCAAGCAGCTGAGCTTGTGGAGCTTAGCTATGGCTTCCTCTTCGCACTGTAGAGTTTCAGCTGGCAGCGGCCGATGGCACAGTGGATTGTGTTCACTGACGATTCTTTCTGGAAGAATTCCTGAGCCCATGCTGTTATTTCCTTGACGGTGGCATTCCTGTTTGAGGTGCAGTGACGTTTAAGGGCCCGGAGATGACGAGCATCCAGTAAAGTTTTATGGCCTTGACCCTTAAGCACAGTGATTGTTCCAGATTCTCTGAATCTTTTGATGATGTTATACATGGTTGATGATGATAATTTAAAAGTCTTTGCTAATTTACGCTGGGTAACACTATTCTGGTATTGCTGCACTATGTTTCTGAGCAACAATGGTGGAATTGGAGATTCTCTTACCATCTTGGCTTCAGAGAGACATTGACGCTCTAAGAAGCTCTTTATACCCAATCATGTTGTCAATTGACCTAATTAGTGTTAATTGGTCTTCCAGCTGTTTGTTATATGTTCAATTTCCTTTTCGAGCCACTTATTGCTACTTTGATTTGTAGACACTGTGACATTTTGAATCAACATATTTTTCCTTTAATATGTTACATTTACTTAGATTAAACTTTTGATCTGCCATCTATGTTCTATTACGAATAAAATATTGACATTTGCCATCTGACATTCTGCCATCATTGCATTCAGTTTTTACTTACAATTTGTTTAGTGTCCCAACTTTTTTGGAATCCGGTTTGTACATGAGGCCCCAGGTGTTTACGTGTGTTGATGTGTCCTTTGACTAGACCAGTGATTCTCAATTCTGGTCCTCACCACCTTTTTGCTCTGCATGTTTTAGATGTGCTTCTATTCCAGAACAGCTGATTCAAATGATTCCCTGACCATCAAGTACTGCAAAAACCAGTTAACCACCAAAATATTCAATCAAGGTGTGTGGCAGAAGGGAAATACCTAAAGCATGCAGGGCAGGGAGACCTGAGGACCAGAATTGAGAAACACTGGACTAGACCTTGAACCAGGGTCGCAACTACATACTATTCAGGTGGATGCAAAAACATAAATCGCTCTCCCCCCCGAGGTGAAGAAACGTGAAAGGTAAAACTCGCTATATTTACCCCGATATGTGCGCGAGGTGAAGGAGCTTAAGGTGCACTGAAGTATATGCGAAGACATCACCGGCGCGCCGCCCCCTCCAGACGGGGTTTTGATGCCCCCTCTGGTGCAGCGCCCCACTTTTTGCGCCACTGCCTTGAACATGTAGTTGTTGTCTACTAATCATGTCTGGTGGTGAATGGATGTGGTAACCTGAGAGTGTGGATGAGGGAATATGACAAGAAGTCTGAAAGTACTTTGAGAAGTTAGGATGAAAAGAAACACACTTTTCACTTTCTTATTGACGGGTCTCATAAGTAAATAACAGTACTGTGTTTTTGGACACAGAAGTTTCTTTTTTTTCTTTCTTACGTTGCCTTCCAGGCAATTTTGATCAAATTAAAAGATGACTGTAACTTGTAAATATGCCAGATGTTGCTGTTCTTTATGTACATTATAAATATACCTACAGTATAGAAAATTTTTATGTTGGCTTGGCATTATTTCCAAGCTGCCAGAAGCGAGTTTCTCTGTAATCTACCAGAGGAATTTGTGATTCGTCAGAGATTCAAAGTGTTTCCAGAACATCAATGAAACCTGCTGCACTCATCTGTTTGTGTTTCTCCTGGCACTCAGTGAGGTGTCGTGTAAGACTCTGGAGGGTTTTGATGATCTGAAGATGCTGCTCTACCATGTGGCTCTCTCCATGAAGTACAGCAGCAGTAGCTCAGGCTGTGGGAGCAAGCTGCTGGCCAGACTGGTGAGTTCTGTTCTGATCTGATCAAATACCCAGTATACTGGGTTTATTCTTTATGATCGCCTCTCCCACACGTTCTGTGTGTGAGTGGATGTTTTGCTTGATAATATGAAAATCAAAGTCGTGTTCTCTGATTGGTCCCATTTTCTGCTGCTCATCTCGAGATTTTTTAGGCTCTTCCTCGTCCTAGCTTTGATTTAAACTGTTTCCCATGTTCTTCTAATAATGTTTGCTACGTATGTGTATGTAAACTTGTGTTTTTAACTGTATTTTTGGCTCACCAAATAACCAAAGATCATGTTGCTTATGTGAAATGGAAAAGTGCTGCATTTTTTACATGTTTATATTTCTGTTTGTTGTCTGTCAGATTCCCAGGAGTTATTTGATCCTACAGGAGGCAGTGATAGCAGAGAAGAAGAGAAGACATGCTGAAGGAGAGGTCCAGTACCTGACTGAAGCTCAGTTACTCAGCATCATTGAACAGAATCCAGAGAGTGACATCAGAGATTATGAGGACCTGCAAACTGGTACGCAGACTGGAATGGGAACCCATTTTATGTTCTAAAACTTGAATAATGTCTTAACTCATAAATGTTTTAAGGAGACCAGAGTATTTATCCCATTTTACAGAGAAAGGATCTGGCTATGACTCTCTTCTTTTCTCTTCTTTGCACTTCGTCTAGCCATCAGTTTCCTGATTGAAACTGGAACCTTGCTGCACTTCCCTGACACCAGCCATGGCCTGTGTACTCTGTACTTCCTGTGTCCTGTGTGGCTATCAGACTGCTTAGAGAGGATCGTACATCTGAACTCCTGTCGGCCTGTCCCCAGGAATGGAGTGATCAAAGTGGAAGACCTCAGGGTGAGCCTTCAGTGTCTGTTGTTGTTTTTAATGGTGATCTGAAGCTTCTGCTGTGATCTCTGCTGTACAGAAGCTGCTGGCTGGAACAGGGTTCACCCAGGAGACAGAGGAGCAGTACTTCCAGTTTCTGGCAAAGTTTGAGATAGCTCTGCCTGTTGCCAATGACAGGTAAAACTGAGCAAATGTATTGGAAAGATAATTTTGTTCTTATATTTTACATGTCAATATAAAAAGTAGTAATGGGACTTTTATTTCAGAGTTCATAATTTTTTCATCACATTTTAATCAAAAACAAAGCAACAAAATAAGAAACATTTTCAATTCAATTCCTTTTTGTTGCTAAATTATTTAATAAACAGACATATGAGGTCAACAACAGCTATTTATAGTTTAATATGTTATTCAGGTTTTTCAACCGTCAGGTTGGTGCAAAGTGTTTTTCTACCCCTTCATCTTTCCAGAGTTTCAGGAACTCCTGATCGTTCATGGAACTTCTGTAGAATGTTCAATAAGATGCTGTAGATGCTGACATTAGCATCGGGGAAGTCTGTGCTACTACATGTTTAGCATTAAGATAATATTTTAGGCTTGAATAACTTCGCTGATAGTTATTCAAGCCTAAATAATCCGTCAATTTACAGCCCTCAATCTGGGAGATTGAGTCAATTTCCACATCTTTAATTCTCTTTGAGGTCAGATCAAGCTCATTAATATCCCAACCATTTGAGGCGACAGTAAAAATAATAAATAAAAAAAATACAAAGTAAAATTGATGAAATTAATGTCTTCTCTGGTTAATCTGTTAGAAGCTCACAAACGAAAAATAATCGAGGAACAGAGTTAGCTAGTTAAGGGTATTGGCGGAGGCTGCTTAGAAGGAGTGAAAGTGCTTAAAAAGACAGAGTTTTGAACAGATTACACTCTGTCATGTGCCATTTTTAGTCCAACTTGCACATGACAGGCTTTTTCCAACCTTGCCTTATTCTTTTAAGCAAAAAGAGAATGCCAAGTGCCAAGAAAAACAGCCTCGTCGTCCATTGATGTTATTTGCTGATGTCACTAGAGCATCAGATTTACTCGAGTATCAGAAGCACAACATAAGGTTCTGGCAGAGAAGAACAGCTCAATTTAAACAGGACGTAAACATCAATCTGATCCATCTGCCTTGACTGAACCAAACAATAACAATAGTTTAAAAGCTGGAGTCAGCATTCAATATGCTCACCATTATAAACTGAGTCATCTAGAAGAAGAACGGCATCTGATAATGGAGTGAATAAATCTACATTTTCTTGTTCATCTGCAATCTTGTTGTGTCTCCTCCTCTAGATATTTGCTGCCACATCTCCTTCCTCCAAAGCCAGCCATGGATATCCACAGCTTCCACCGGCACACCAACAACACGCTGCAGCGTCTCTTTAAGATGAGCTTCGTTCCCGCTGGCTTCTGGGAGCGCTTCATTGCCAGGATGCTCATCAGCCTCACAGAGATGGACCTTCAGGTAAATACTCCACTAGAGCCTTAGTAACCACCGTGTCACTGTAGGGCCTTCTTCACGATTGACACATATTGTGGTATTCCTGCAGTCGTTTGATTCAGCCACAAACAGGAGTCTGAACCGCAGGAGTTCCCTGATCTACAGCTTCGCTGGCAGCCAGCAGAGGAACCGCTGCAGCACCTTCAGGGTCCGACGCAGCCAGACTATCTACTGGAAGGAGGGGCTTCTGGTCACTTTTGCTGGAGGTTACCTCAGGTCAGAATGGTGGATGCATGAACGCTGACATTTACGGAGGAATGATGGAGCACAGCTGGGCAGAAGGACAAAGTTGTCCATCTGAATTCAGAAAGAGATGTCAACATTTGTCAAAAGAATTTTGTGGCAAAAGAAGAATTTTTTCACAAATCTCAATAAAGACCTGTTTCCTCAATCCACAGAGCGACCTTTAACCTCATCTCAAGCCAAAACCTAGAACTTCTTAAAGATTTGCACACCATTGGAGCATCAGCTGTTTACAGTCAGGTGGAAAACACCGCATGAAAGCATGTGTATATATGGATATTCAATAATAATTCAACAAAACAGATTCAAGTAATAAGACTTTATTTAAACTTAAAAACCGTTTCACACTTAGTGTAAAATAGCATCTTAGAGAATGAACTACCTGACTTTCACATTTATTCCCACTGAAAAACAATCTACAAGTGTGAAAGAGGTTTGTCCTGTTTAGAACCAGTTAACCTGCTGTGCTCCTGTCTGTTGGACGGACTGAAAGCAGACTGCTAGAGCTGTCTGCCATCTTTTTTATTGATTTGGTATTTTGTGTAGAACAAATGATTTTTTTTTTCAACAAAAATAACCTGTTCAAGAAACATCAAAACATGAAACAGTATCTCATACAGCAGAAAAGAATATCATATAATACACAAACAAACAAAAAATTCAGACATGTATTTGGTATATTTGGAGTCAAATCCCAGATGTTGTTCTCAGGGGGTTTCTGTGGACTAACTGGAAGACTGCAAACAACTCAGCTGAAAGTGATGAGTGGGGCAAACTTCAGAGAATATCAGAGTCTTACTGTTATTTACAAGAAGACAGGGTGTCCTAACTTTTTATATTTTAGAATACAGATTATTTTTGTTTGAGTAAAACAGAGTAATATTTATGCTTAATTTAAACCACTTTCTTGTTCCAGTTGTAAATAATGAGCTTAGATAATATGATATTATTTGTTAGAGAGCTAAAAATAAAATAAGGTGTTCTTGTTTTTCAGCATATTCTATTGGACTAATATAAATAAAATGTAAAAAATACACACCAAAAAACAGCACTTTCAGCTACTCTGCTAGAGCTCAGTTATTAAAAATGTATTAAAAAGACTGATTGAATTTCTAAGACTTTGGCTGACAGAGGCCATGCGCTCATGTTTGCAGTGTGGAGTCATCGGATGTTAACTGGAAGAAGATGAAGAGTGGAGGCATAAAGATCCTCTGTCAGTCAGACATCAGAGACTTCTCCGCCATGGCCTTCATCGCTGACCACGTCAACTCTCTGATGGAACAGTGGTTTCCTGGTCAGCGCTCCTTTTTTCTCATACTTGTAGTTGAAAAGGTGGACAACTTATTTTCACTTTAGGATGCTGTCCTGCTTTCATTTAAAATGTACACAGAAAGAAAATTAGTCCTGCTTGCATGTGTGATGTTTCCTAATGAAACACTTCTCGCTCTCAGATTTAATGCTTCTCACATGGAACCGTCTGAGCCAGGAGAGAAATGTCCAGTGATTGGCTCACTCTCTGGTCTCTTCTCTATGCTGATCTTCACTGAATCGTAGTGTTGATCCCAGCATGTGTGAACTCCAGCCAGTGCTGCAGGTGTACAAATGCCACTGACTTAGTAGGACTTACCTAAACCTTGTTGGAAGAACTGCCTGGCAGCAGTCCATTACATGCAAGACCTTGTTCTGTTTTTACATATTTTTTTAGCTTTCTTGATGCTAATCAGCTGCTTCCAGCAGTAAAAGCCTTATCTTGTTGCCATGGTTACACACCACAGCGACTTTCTGAAAGTAAAATAGTAAGAGCAAAAATTCTCCCAGCTGCTCATCATCCAGAACCAAAGGCAATCACTGGCCAAACAGCAACCAATCAGAAACAACGTAACGGAACTGCTCTAACATGCTGCCACCAGGAGGGGCGCTGCTCCTGGTTATTTAGCTTAGTATTGCTTTTGCATCCATGAAAACAAGTAAATATTACTTTGTCTTCCTGTCCCTGCTCTAGCTTTGACAGGCACCCAGAGTGATGGGAGTCTCCTCATTGAGCAGTATGTGCCCTGCTCCCTGTGTGCCCCGAGGGACCAGCAGCAGGAGCAGGCAGAGGATGGCAGAAGAAGAGAAGCTGAGGTTCATTACTTCAACATGGAGGACTGTGTGCTGGCGGCTGTGGAACAGGAACACGTCGTCTGTCCTCAGCATCCAGAGCAGCCGATCCCTCTGCAGGAATTGGTCCCAGAACTGTTCATGACCGACTTCCCGGCACGGTAAACCGCTCTCATTAAACGCCATACACTGCAGACTTATGGACTGTTGATCCCATGTTGAGGGAAGTCACTAAACATAATATCAAGACTTTAAATGAATCAAATATAAAGTACCTTATTAATGTAAAGGAGGGTTTCTGGTTCTATTTGTGAAACAGGTGGTCACTTGCACATTATACACATATTATAATGCAGAACTAAACACTGAAGGAATTTCCCAAGCAATGTCTACAGTTTAGGCATGGAGCTTATTAATTGGCATACTTACGTGGGTATGTGTGTGTGTGCGTGCGTGTGTGTGTGTGTCAGGCTGTTTCTGGAAAAGGCTCAGCTGGAGCTGTGTGAGGAGGAACAGAACATCCTGGGTCAGGGTGGCAGTGGGACCATCATCTACAGAGCCAGATACAGAGACCAGCCGGTTGCTGTGAAGCTCTTCCACTTTAAGAGATGTCGTCAGCTGTCAACCACCAGCGATACAGGTGCAATAGCTTTCTGTCATAGCTTTGTTTATGAAAGAACCCATCTGTTTGGAGAATAATTTTACAAAAAATAGCAAATTTACATGTTTAATGTAAACTTTGTTGTAGTGGCCTTAGAGCTAGTAGAGCAACTCCAGGTTTAGACATGTTGATTACTTCACAACCTTTATATAAAACGAAAGTTACGTATGTAACTACGGTTCTATGAATCCCGAATGACCGCCAGAGGGCGGTGCTGAAAGCACTGAATGACTAATACCAGCGAAGTCACAAGGAATCCTGAACACAAACCTCACCGAGGAGGCCCAGAGGAACCTTGTAAAAGGACCTGGTCTAGAGGGTGAGAGGAGGCCACACTCACACTGTAAAATCTAGTGAATGTGCTCGGAGAAGCCTATGATGCAGCAGCACATAGCTTCCAGTGGAACTCCTCTTAAGGCTGCCCAGGAAGTGTAACCACTCCTGGGAGAGAGTGCCCTCACGCTGACTGGCTGGGCCGGCACCCTGCAGTATAGGTGTGACAGATGACATCCACAATAGGAGACACCGTTTGGAAAGAGGCAACCTAATCTAGGGCCTCATAACACAAGAACAGATGGTCTGAGCATCTTATAGCAGTAGTGGCTGCAATATATGCCACTATCGCCAGCTTCCCCTGATGTAGGTTGAAAACGCACCAACCGTAATGGTTGGTTACAAGGGGAATGAGAAAACACTTTAGGGACAAGCCACAAGGCATCACCAGGACCATGTGAACTCCATTGGAGACATGATGGGCTGATAGAGGCACATAGCCCTCTTAGCTGAGACAATAACCAACAAAAAGGCAGTCTTGCACGACAACCACTTGAGGTCCACTTAAATTCAGGCTCAAATGGAGGGTGGCATAGAGCACTGAGGACCCAGGACAGGACCCAGGCAGGGGCTCGCCTAATCAGTGGCAGGTGCAGACTACGAGCACCATACACACAAAAAGGGAAACCAGATCATGAGTCCCCATTGTACAGTCATCAAGGTCAGCATGACTAGATGATATAGCCACTATATACTTAAGTGTCAAAGGAGAGCGGCCCTTATCAAGAGAAGACTGAAAAGACTCCAAAAGATTGTGTACCACACCGGCAACTGGATCATCAACACGGGCACAATACCCAAGGGAAAACAGACGCCATCTGTTTCCATATTGCTGACAGGTTGAGGTGCCTGACAGGACCCAAATACCCAGTCAGCTGCCAGTAAAGCCTCCCAGCTGCCACGCCCACAGCTGGAGGGGTTGAGGATCAGGATGCCATATCCAACCCCCCAACCAAGACAGTAGATTCCTCCTGGTTGGAAGATACAATGGAACCTCGTGACCCAGATTCCATAGAAGTGGAAAGCATGGCTGTGCCGGCCAATCCTTTGGCCCTCTTCGAGAACTCTCTGGAGAGTCGGCCACTCAAGGAAAGGGGTGGAAAGGCATATCGGAGGACCCTGGGCTAAGGATGGCCAAGGCATCCTGGACCAGTGCACCTGCGGCTCCTGTAAGGAGAAGCCATAGACAGCAAAGGGTCGACTGTGGGAACAGGTCGACCTCCGCCTCATCGAAAAGGTCCCAGATCAGGCGTACTATGTCGCCATGGAGGGACCACACTCCCGGAGCTGCAAGGGCGCAGTGACAGCAGACCAAGGGTACAACCCGAGCAACCATGTTAGTTTGCTCAGCAGCTGCAGGAAGGCGACGCAAGGAAGCTGCCTGTCCAGCCTGCATCAACGCAGCTGGAGAATGTCATTCACCCTTTGGACAAATGGGTTGGCCGTCATGAGGGGAGAATCCAGAAGCAACCCAAGAAAAGTAGTTGCCTGCGATGGAACCAGACAGCTCTTCCAGTTCATCTTGAGGCCCCACCGGGGCACATAAGTGAGCAGGCGACTCGCATCGCGAGATGCATGTTCTCGAGACGGGTGCAGAGAAGCCGACCGTCGAGGTATGACCCTGCATAAGAGAGAGGGCTGCCTTCACGCACAATGAGAACACCCTCGGGAAAAGGGAGAGGCCAAACGGGAGCGCACGGAACTGCCAGTGGCGACCCCGATAAGCAAACCCAAACAAGAGAGGCGATGTTCCGCCATGATAGGTACATGAGCGTGCACATTTGTAAAGTCGAATGATGCAAGCCATTCTCCCTTTGTCACAACCTGAAGAACCTCTGCTGTCGTGAGCATGTGAAAAGGCAGGACCTTCAATACCGTTGAGCCCCCTGATATCCAAAATGGGACAAAATCCGCCTGTTATTTTCGGCACAAGGAAATACAATGAGTATTAGCCTCTGGGTCGCCGTAGAGGATCCACTAGCTCAATTGCACCCTCGGCCATGAGGGCCTCGGCCCCGGGCTCGAGCTTCCACCGGGTCGGTGATGATGGTCAGCCTGACCCAACACAACGTGTGAAGCCACCACCAGAACTGTAGCCAGTAACCATGGGTCAGTGTAGCCACCACCCATGGATCTACAGCGAGACCAACCCAGTAACTAGCTGCTGATGAAAAAGCATCTGATGGCTGGTCTGGCAGCCTCACCTCCTCTGCCCACAGCCCCTGGGGTCGTGGGGGAGGCGACGGCCAAGGTCAGGCCCGGGTGCGCCTGGTCGATTGGCGGATCGGCTCACAAATGCCCCTGCTGGGTCTCTGCTGGACATCACGAGTGTAAGAACAACCAGGCCTAGCAGCTGAAAGCTAGGGCCAGCTGACTGGGCACCTCCGATTATGAGAAGGAGGGGACCTACCCCTGCCGAGGCCTGAAAGCTGTAGTCTAGCCCGCCGCACAGAAAGGGGCAACTACGAGGTGCGCCAAGGAATTGCCAAGGCGGGCGGCATGTGCTCTGGTATTCCGAGTTACAGAGGAAGCCACCTGTAATATGACACCGAGTCCACAGGCACTAAACATCCTCATGCAGGGCTTCATCCAGAGACACAATGAGCAAGGCAACCGCAGTCATGTGATCCAAGCCTTTCTGGACCGGCTCATGCATAGCTGCCAACACTTTACCATCGGTGGGTGGAGAAATGCAGACAGAGCAGACTTATGATTGGGAGGGGGGCAGAAAGCACTACCGTCACCAATCACAAAAAGAGCAGCACAGGGGCTGACACAGTCAGCTAAGGGTCGAAAAAATAAAACTGGGAGAGGAGGCGATAACGCTGCCCTCGCCCATTAATACACACGGAGGGGTACCGGAGGCTTGCTAAAATTGGGAGAGAGGGCAGAGACCCTGCCGTCTCCACTAGAGCAGCAAGCGGATAGTTAGGTAAAGCCAGTACAAAACCATGATCACAAGATCGACTGAAATTGGGAGAGGGGGCAAGACGCAACCGTCACCAGTTACATAAAAGAAACACGTGGCCCAACGACAGGGAGACGTGGTCAGCCACAGTCAGCATAGGATGCAAGACCAAGATTGGGAGAGGGGCGTAAACACTGCCGTCACCAATCACAGTAGCAATACAAGAGTCATGTGAACGCAACACAGAGTTCAACAAGAGCGACTAAAATTGGGAGAGGGAGCGTGAAACACTGCCGTCACCAATTACAGAGAAAAAACTGGCCAACTAGTCAGCTACATCCAGCATTAGGCAAAAAACAGGTCAAGATTGGGAGAGGGAGCTTGAACACTGCCGTCACCAATCACAGTAGCAATACAAGAGTCAGGGGAGTGTAACACAGAGTTACGTCCAACAAGATCGGCTAAAAAAGTGGGAGAGGGTGCGAGCCGCCACCATCACCAATTAGAGAAAGAACAGAAAACAGCAGACAGACGCGGTCAGCGACGCCCAGTACAGGACGAAAACAGATCAAGATCGGGAGAGGGGGCGCGGAACACTGCCATCACCGATCACTGCAAAAACTGAAGAAAAAAGGGGCCGACACAGTCAGCCACGTCCGGACAGGACGAAAGACCACACAAAACTGGGAGAGGGGACAAAAAAGGCTCCCGTCACCAACAACGGTCATAAGCTGCAAGTTGGGAGAGGAGGCGTAAACGCCGACATCACCAACAAACAGTAGGCCTTCCTCAAACAGAGGTCCGTCGCAGCCCTCGGAGGGCGATACAACGCAACTCCAGCCAACAGGCAGTCGGGCGTCCAACGACGGTGAAAAAGGCCGATGCCATGTGCAGCGAACCGCACGCGAGAAGAAAAAAGGAGCAGAGCCTCGGATGACGTCATGCTATATAGCCTCTGATTGATCATCCGATGTGTCACAGGTGTGACTGTTGATATTATTGCTCGAACTGCGCATGCGCGAAGGGAACATTCAGTGCTTTCAGCACCGCCCTCTGGCGGTCAGTAGGAATGAAATAGAACCCAGTATATGTTCAGTTACAAATATGTTGTCTTATTTTAATACAGTAATCTATGTTCTGTTGACCTTTGACCACAAATAACAGTCGATACAGAATCCAATACACAAAGCACGTAAAGTTTTTTTTTTTTTTTCAAATTTTTTTCAGTTCCTATTGTTTTCATCAAATGTAATGTTTAGATTATCCAACAAATTTTAATTTTGTTCAGATATTCAGTGTCACATTTACATCATCAAACATTTCATTTACAGGTGCTGGTCATAAAATTAGAATATAATGAAAAAGTAGATTTATTTCAGTAATTCCATTTAAAAAGTGAAACTTGTATATTATATTCATACATTACATACAAACTAATATATTTTAAATGTTTATTTCATTTAATTTTGATGATTACAAATGACAACAAATGAAAATCTCAAATTCAGCATATCAGAAAATTAGAATATTACTGAAGACCAATAAAAACAAAGGATTTATAGAAATGTTGGCCAACTGAAAAGTATGAACATGAAAAGTATGAGCATGTACAGCACTCAGTATTTAGTTGGGGCTCCTTTGGCCTGTATTACTGCAGCAATGCGGCGTGGCATGGAGTCGATCAGTCTGTGGCACTGCTCAGGTGTTATAATAGCCCAGGTTGCTCTAATAGTGGCTTTTAGCTCTTCTGAATTGTTGGGTCTGGTGTATTGCATCTTCTTCTTCACAATACCCCATAGATTTTCTATGGGGTTAAGGTCAGGAGAGTTTGGGGATACCATGGTCCTTCAACCAGGTACTGGTAGCTTTGGCACTGTGTGCAGGTGCCAAGTCCTGTTGGAAAATGAAATCTGCATCTCCAAAAAGTTGGTCAGCAGCAGGAAGCATGAAGTGCTCTAAAACTTCCTGGTATGTGGCTGCGTTGACCCTGGACCTCAGAAAACACAATGGACCAACACCAGCAGATGACATGGCAGCCAAACCATCACTGACTGTGGAAACTTTACACTGGACTTCAAGCAACGTGGATGAAGTGCCTCTCTTCTTTTCCTCCAGACTCTGGGACCTTGATTTCCAAAGGAAATGCAAAATTTACTTTCATCAGAGAACATGACTTTGGACCACTCACCAGCAGTCCAGTCCTGTTTCTCTTTAGCCCAGGCAAGACACTTTTGTCGCTGTCTGTGGTTCAAGAGTGGCTTGACACAAGGAATGCGACAGGAGAAACCCATGTCTTTCATACAATGTGTGTGGTGGTTCTTGAAGCTCTCACTCCAGCTGCAGTCCACTCTTTGTGAATCTCCCCCACATTTTTGAATGGGTTTTGTTTCACAATCCTCTCCAGGGTGCGGTTATCTCTCTTACTTGTACACTTTTTTCGACCACATCTTTTCCTTCCCTTCGCCTCTCTATTAATGTGCTTGAACACAGAGCTCTGTGAACAGCCAGCCTCTTTAGCGATGACCTTTTGTGTCTTGCCCTCCTTGTGCAAGGTGTCGATGGTCGTCTTTTGGACAACTGTCAAGTCAGCAGTCTTCCCCATGATTGTGTAGCCTATAGAACTAGACTGAAAGACCATTTAAAGGCCTTTGCAGGTGGTTTGAGTTAATTAGCTGATTAGAGTGTGGTACCAGGTGCCATCAATTTTGAACCTTTTCATAAGATTCTAATTTTCTGATGTGCTGAATTTGAGATTTTCATTTGTTGTCATTTGTAATCATCAAAATTAACGAAATAAACATTTGAAATATATGAGTCTGTATGTAATGTATGAATATAATATACAAGTTTCACTTTTTAAATGGAATGGAAGTTTTCAGGTTGTTCATTTTTCTCTATTCACTATAATGTTTTTTTGTTTATAGCGGAACTACTAAGGAAGTAGTTCCGCAGCATAAAAGGTTATGATTTTAGGGTAATCAGTTTTGTGAATCCGCCATTATTTTTTCTCACTTCAGTTTTGTAATCTAAGTTCAGTTATTCCAAAGTTGCACATTAACGAGACAAAATGTTCTATTTTAACATGGATTAACACATTGGATTCTTTGCATCGCCCCCCAGTAACAGAGCCTCACAATGTCTGGTTAGATTTGATTTTTCTCTGCAAAGTATCCACTTCAGAGAGGAAAATCAATTTGCACGGATCCCTCAAGGACAATTGTTTTAGCAACTTCTGCCAGTTGATATTTTGGAAAATCAAGGGATTTTCCAAAATACTTCATCTGAATGAGGCCTCAATGGCCTTAGTTTAGGTCAGAGTTCATTCAATTAAATTCAAAAAGTACTTTTTTATGCCAAAGAAAACTAAATGTCATAATTCAATTCGTCCAAGTAGCTGGTGATTAAGATGTTGTGAGTAGAAAGGTTCTGTAGTAGCAGTCATTTGAATCTGAAGATGCCTCTGACTAAAGACTACTGCTGTATGACAACCTGTCATGACATACTAACAGCTTGTCGTGAGTGGGTATAGGACATTTTTCTTTGCAGAAAGAAAGATGTCCTTTACCCACATCTTTCTGCAAAGATGTGGGTAAAGGAAGTCTTAACAATGAGAGTTAACCCTTATAGTGTTAAGTTTTTTATATGGTGGAAATACGGATAAAACGTGTTAGCTGCTGCTGCTATCTTTTATAATATCCCTTAGTTTATTAAACACATGACAGTAACAAGCTCTTGTTCGGCTCTCAGACACCATGGTGAAGCACCTGCAGTTCGTTAAGGCGTGTTGCAGCTTCTCTGAGTTCCGTCAGGAGGCCAGCATGTTGCATTCTCTGCAGCATCCCTGCATCGTGGCTCTGGTGGGCATCAGCATTCATCCCCTGTGCTTCGCGCTGCAGCTAGCGCCTCTGGGCAGCCTCAACACAGTGCTGGAGAAGAGGCACAAAGGCAAACGCTCCTACTACCGTCTGTCTGCTCATTTCCACAGAATGCCAACATTTTCTCACTTGAACACTTTGTGTCTCTTGCCTAGGTTCAGAGTACATGCCTCTTGGTCACATGTTAACCTTTAAGGTAGCATATCAGGTTGCAGCAGGACTGGCCTACCTCCACAGAAAGAACATCATCTTCTGTGACCTGAAGTCGGACAACATCCTGGTGTGGTCCCTGGAGGTGTGTATGCGGCTTCCTGCGCCAGCGTCTCGTCTGGAGGCCTGAGGGCTTCTGCTCATTAAACTGTGCTGCTCCAGGTTCAGGATCCCATCAACGTTAAGCTGTCCGATTATGGAATCTCTCGGCAATCCTTCCATGAGGGGGCGCTGGGAGTGGAGGGAACCCCAGGATACCAGGCTCCCGAGGTCCGACCGGGCATTGTGTACGATGAGAAGGTATTTATTACTTCACTTACAAATACTGATGTTTTGATATTTACAGCTTATTATGTAGTTATGCCAAGCTGCTGGTCTTATTGTTCTGTAGTGTTTGGATGGACAAATCATTCAGACTTTCAGTCTATGTAGCTGGTAGAAACAAACTGCAATGAACTTTTGCTAAAGATGCTTTATAAACATGAATTGTAGGCTGGGGGTCTATACATGTACCACACACTGTTCAGATTTTTATTGGCATGAAAATAATTTTAAATAATGGGATCATACATTATTTCACAGAAATTGAAAACATTATGTTGGTCCATCTATCACAAGAAATCCCTGTACAACACATAATGACATTCACATGTTTCTCATACCTGTGGCAGATTTAGGCTTAGTTTTAGCAAAATGTTTCTTCTAATTTTTTTTTGGAGCCCAGATTTAAAGCTCATGCAGAATCGGTGGAGGGAGCTAAACATTAGGGTGATGGTAAGGAGGCCTTTCAACTTGGAGCTCATGAATGAATTTGGATAAACCAATAATATTTTATCTGCTGATAGTTGATAAATCTACATTGTATTTTTTAATAAAAGTAAGTGAACAAGGGTAAAATATCTGTTACTCTTTTTGCTTGACTGAAATGATTTTAAATCTGAATCTGCCAGAAGTTTGGATCATTTTTGGGTGGAGGTGTGATATTCTGTTCCTAGAGCAGCTGCACTTGTTCCTGGGCCTGTGTTTGGACATTTCCATTGAAACGCTGCTGAATGCTTTCTGCTCTCTCCCATCCATCCAGGTGGACATGTTCTCCTATGGAATGGTTCTGTATGAGCTGCTGTCTGGGCGGAGGCCATCTCTGGGGAAACACCAGCTCCAGATAGCCAGGAAGCTCTCCAGAGGCATCCGGCCGGTGCTGGGCGGTCTGGAGCAGGTCCAGTTCTACAGCCTCCATACCCTGATGACTGAGTGCTGGGACACCAAGCCTGAGAAGGTGAGTCCATCAGCAAAATCCTCAAGGTTTTTGTCTTGTTGTCTTCATGGATCTTGTGATGTCACATCATATTACTGGCATGTCATTTCATGGACACACCAGGTCATTTATAAAATAAATACAAAGTTGGGGTTCATATCTAGACAGTTTCCGAATTTGTTACGTAATGGTGCAGTATGTAACTTTGATTAAAAATCATGTGTTTTATACATATTTGTTAAAATTGTCACTATGATGTGACAGTTTGATATGAGAAAATCTATGAAAAATAAATCAAGCAAATTTAGCTCCTACTGCCATTTTCAGAAATAGACTGCTCAGTCAGGAACAACCAATCAGAGACAGGTTTTAGTGCTGTCAATCTTCCTCATATACACACTGCTCACATCCTCCCCCTTGCTTTCTGCTACGCTGCATCTGGTTCTACACAACTGGAGCGTCCCACAAATGCTAAGGCTAATTAGCATAGTCAGTGAAGAAGGCAGAAAAGCGATTTTCCTGGAATGGTAAATTGTTTCTCTGCCATTAGCACATTGAGCAGCAAGTACATGAGGATGACTGACAAAACTAAGCCCCTCATCCTGGCTCTGATTGGTTGCTTTGGACTAAGCTGGACCACAGGGAGAAAGCAGAGGAGCCTCATTTTTTCACAGATTATCTGTCTCATATTCTACTGTCACAACATAGTGACAGTTTTAACAAACATGTATTTTTTTTTTCAGAAAAGTTACTTATTGTGGCTTTAAGGAGCATGCCATGTTTTACTGGTTCTATTTTAAAGTATCACTTTTATTTTATCCTCATTTTCTGGTGTTTGATTTTTTGATTATACAAAACAGACTATGTTACAAACTGAACCCAAAATTTCTTCCCACTCTTTCTCTCTTCAGATTTAAGTGTTGAATTCTCAGCCCCACTTACCCCGTTCCCCTAAATACAAATTCCAACTCTAGCCCACAGCAAACATGGTAGACCATAATGGATTGGGACCCCTCTGGTTTTCTGTCAGATCAAGAGACCAGAGAGGAACTGACCATGATCAGGACCGGCCGTCCTGAAGAACTTTGTGAACTTTCATAAAACCTGCTAACTGTGATCCTACAGCACCTCTGTAAAAGCTCTACTTTGACTAAGAAATCTGTTATGCTAGAAGTATTATATTGTTTTTCCTTCTAACTATAATATGTCACTATTAAGGCATTTACTGCCCAGTGGTAAACTGTGGTGTAATTATTTAAACTAAAATATCTACATGTGGTGCATGCAAAAATGAGGAAGTAAACCAGAAAGAGTTCCAAAATGTGCATTACTTCTGAGGAACTAACACTTAATGTCACTCCCTGCTGCTTTAATTTGAAACTGTAAAACTATAAATGTTATTAATCATGAGAACCGTAATTTTTAGTAAGCATAGAGCCAAATATAGTCAGTTTTTCCAAGGGGAGTATCATGAGAACTTCAGTGTACCAATCCTCTACTTTAGGACAGTTCCTAGAAGTCCAGTATTTGAGAATCATTTTTCTTACACATATAAAAGGATTTCAATCAACTTAGCATTGTCGTTGTTTCTTTTGCCATCTACTGTAGCTGTGAGAATGCATGAATGTAAAAGAGAACCGTATGGTCCATGTGTGGGCTGTACCAGGGATGTACAGTACAGTAATCGTGCAAACTATTTTGAAAACAGAGGTTCCTGGAAATATCTCTTATCTCTATTTTATTTTGTTTCTTATCCTATAAAGCACTAACAGATAAAATGCATAAATTAATATGTTCAACCATATTGCATGTGTGTGTGTTTAGAGGCCAGTGGCACTGCGGTGTGTGAGACAGATGGAGGAGCCCAGCTTCCCCTGCCTTAGGTATCTGTTGTCCTGTGACAGCCAGTCGCAGCTCTTCTTGTCCCAGCTGCAGGGATCCAGCGCTGTCTTCTGGCACGGAGACAACGAGGACAGGTTTGTCTCCGTTTAGATGTCTCCTCTTCACTGCTCTGGAAATCAAATGTTCACTCTATCCTTTTAATCAAGCAAAGCATTAAATTGTTAAAGAACAACATGGTGATGCCAAACTCAAAAATATTGGCTTTGTACTGAGACTTCTAACCTGACAACAATATTATCATGAAATAACTGTTATTTTAATTTAATCTTTATATTTTAAATACTGTCCCAACAGTGAGCATGGCATGACTGAAACCAAACACACTCATTACATTGTATTCCCTCATTTAACAGACAGAGACAGCAACATGATGAGATTTACCAAGAAATTAATCTATCCACTACACTGGAAAGTGTGTCCATGTACATATATGGTCAAAGGTTTTGGCTGCAGAATAAACTCTTTTGGCTTCTAGTAAGGGTTCACGGATTAGTCAACACATTTCCGTAGTTTTGGGAGATCAGAGATCAGCCGATACTTCGATGAGATACTGATCTTATCTTCCTCCAAAAAGTCAGCCGCTGTCCCCTCCTGCTCTGCCTTACAGAGCCGCCCTCCAGGTCACATCTAAACATATGTGGCCAACAAAAGTCCTCCCAGTGTTGCCAACTTAGCAATTTTGTTGCTTTTCTTAGCAAGTTTTCAGACCTCTCTAGCAACTTTTTTATTTTCAAAATAGCAACTAGCAACAAATTTCTTTCTGTGTTATTGGAGAGCAATGCTCTGAACTCTGTCTTTATGTTAGAGAACGGCTAAAAATTAGTTTGTATTGTCTCACAGGTCAGGCTTTTAAAGTTTGGTGAGCCAGAAGATTTTTAACACAATTTACACTGAAGAACATCCAATAAACTTAAAATACATGAAATTCCTGTAAAGAGGGAACATTTCCCATAATGACTGTTTTTCATCAGAACATTTTTTTTGTCTCACTTGGTGGCTGTTGATAAAATCTTGACTGATGATATTCATTGTGAAAAAATTGTTTTCTTGGCTGCTATTGAGAATTTAAAATGTGCTATGAAAGCAGCTTTATGCCTACATGCAGTTGTCTGTTGTCCCCTCACTATCATCATCCTGATAAAGAAAGGAGTAAAAACTAGATTGTTGACTAGTATCTGTAACCTCAAGTAGGTTCATTCAGAACAGTTGGAACTCCACAGTGTGATCAGTGGTAGTCTGGTTCCTCACTACAGACTCAAGGTGACTGAGCAAGGCTTTATTTTGGGGGAGAAACCCTTTTCAGTCTCTCAATAAGCTGCAGTGTTTTGCTAGCTCTAGGAGTGTGTGTGCACCAAACACACAGCTGGTCCCAACGTGTCGAATGGATCAAACTCTGGATTATATTTGGTGCTTCTGATTGTTTGGTCTTACATTCTTGATGGTTTTTCATGCATTGGGCAGAAACTACAGTGTGGTGAATGTGGAGAAGGGCCAGGTGGATGTAAAGAGGATGTGTTGTCCTGGCAACAGGATCAGCTGCCAGATGAAAATGCTAAATTCTCTATGGATAGCTACTGAGGTATGAACAATAATAACACTATTATTTATATGTGTTGTGGAGTATAATCAATGTAGGTTTGGGCTGACTCGTTCTGTTCTTATCTGAAAGGAGCAGGAGGTGTTTGTCTACAGCCTGAAGGACATGTGTCCCCTCAGTCAGCCTCAGAAACGCCTGTCCTGTCCAGCTGTGGTCACCTGTCTGTTCCACGTTCCAGCTGCAGAGCAAGTCAGTTCCAAAGGCAGCAGACACAAATGCACACAAACACACAAAATACACAGCTCATCTGTGTTCCTCTTAGCTGGCCCAAACATGTGGGCCAAATGGCCAACATAATAAGCAAACCAGTGGTCTCCAACCTGCGGCTCCAGAGCCATAAGTGGGTCTTTGGACACTCCACAGTGACTCAGATTACCTTGGCTAAAAATGATAAACAACCAGTTTCTGACATATTTTATATATATATATATATCATAAAAAAGTGACAGTTTAAGTAGTTCTTCAGATGTATTTGGTTTTACTGGAAATCTTTCTTAGAGCAAGATTTTTTGTCGTTGGAAACTGATGTTTTTTTTCTCCACAAATATCAAAATACCATGGAAGAAAATATATCCACCGTATTTTTGCAAAAAAAAGAGAAAAGTTTTTCTTTTTTTCCCTGCATAAGCAAAGGAAGCTTCGGAGCTTCTTACTGCCATAAGATACTAACATGAGACTCTAGAAGTAGTAAACTCTTTCCCAGCTGGAGGTTTGCCCTCTGAAGAGACCAGAATTGCACATTGGCCACCTGGATGTATTTTTAGTCAATAAACCATTACTGTACAACCTGCCTGGTTTTTTAAGACAACAAAAAAAGAAAAACAAAAAAAACACAAATTAGCCATGTTTTCATCTACTGGTTAAAACAGAATCAACCAGGCCAGGCAAATCATAATCTGTAAACCTCTACTTCCTAAACAAACAGAAAGTAGAGGTTGAGGACACTTGAAAACAACAGAAAGAGTCTTTCCCTCCAAACTGGAGGTTTACAGTCAAACATTTCAGAGATGAAAAATGTTTGACTGTAAGGCATAATGTCTATGCCTTACCAGGACTGTGCCTGGTAAGGCATAGACCCAGCAGTGTATGTGAAGGTTTGCTACAGCAGAACTTATTTGGCTGTTATGTTTTCATCTCTCCTTTGGTGCATTAACTCTTTTTTGGAAAAACCATAAACTACCTCAGCTAGCATAAAAATGGTTTTGTGAAATCTAGGATGTTTGACTTTTATTTTGAAGTTCATCATTTCCATCAAACTTTCCTAATGCAATACTTCAAAATGCACATTTAGAAAGTTAATGGGAACACTCTTTGTGACAAAACTGTTTAAATGGCAAAAGTAAAGAAACTGCTGCATTCCCCTGTCTGTGCTGAGGTGATAACAGGACACGACATCCAAACACCCACAGGAGGTCTGTCCTGGTTCCCATGCAGACGCTCTGTTCATGAAAAACACTCCTGGAGGTTCATACTTATTTTATATATAAGACTTTCTGACATTAATGAATTAGAGCTCCAAAGGACAGGAAGGAGAGCTTTGCTGCCAAAGATGGCAAACATAAACCTACTATTATGA
This sequence comes from Poecilia picta, assembly GCA_033032245.1. Taxonomy (NCBI): domain Eukaryota; kingdom Metazoa; phylum Chordata; class Actinopteri; order Cyprinodontiformes; family Poeciliidae; genus Poecilia; species Poecilia picta. Next base: position 2,022,512 of record CM065355.1, read on the forward strand.
ACTTTACTGCTGACTTTGGATCAGAATGTAACCAAAGTGAAACAATCTGTTGTTCATCATGAGTGCTTGATGTTGAATGTTGTGTGCACTATGATATATGTTCCTGTCTGACATAAATAAAGTGAATGCCCTAAATACCCAACTAATCAGAATATCTTAACCCCTCCTACCTTCCTGAAAGGGTCAGAGTAATGTCTCTCACACACACACACACACACTCGCGCACACCACCACCTCCTTCTCATACCTTTATGGATTTGTATTCTGGTTTGGCCCAGGCTCATTCATTTGACACAACAGATGTGAAACCAAACAGTTCCTGATCCTAATTTATGTTTTTAGACTATTTAATGAGACTATTAAAACCTTATTATGACGTAATTATAAGAAACGTATCGCTTTAAAATTGCAACAGATCTGCTTTTTCCCATTGCTAAATATTCCCCAAAGCAACCTGCTTAACTCAAGGAGTGGAGTTCTTACAAGCCATATAATATGGCCGTCTGCCTAATTTTCCTGAATGTGTGCTGATTATGCAGAGCAGCATTTACCTTCTTGGATGTTTTATCCTTTCGTTATATTTACAAATAAACGCTAATGAACAAAATGTGGCTTTTTGACAATTACTGTAAGAAAAACAACAAACCTTTAATAGAAACTTGATGATACAGATTTGACTACTCGATTTGGCTGCGACTTATTTAAATTCTCTCTGACAACAATCGATTACTGACCGTTGTTTACGCTCCGCAATATTTTTCTTTTCCCTTTAAGTTGACTGACCTATTTTAATAAGACAGTCAAAAACAAAACAGGAAGATAACACAGAAATAACAAATTTAAAAATGACGTACTTCCCTAAAAGTACTAAACAATGTGCAGGAAGATATTTCCTAATATGGTAAACAGAGATGTTTCCCTCCTCTACCCAGAGCCTGGCCCAGGTGTTTGCTGGGATGTCTGACGGTTTGGTGGCTGTCTACACCTTGGTGGACGACCTTCCTCTGGATGGAGAGATGTACCTTTGTTCACACACCTTAAACAAGACCGTATTTGGCCTGAAGGACTCTGACCCGAGGCAGAGGCCCTACCCCGTCCGGAGCATGGCTCTGCTCAGCAGCGGCTCTCAGGTGACCATGAAGCCACATTTTCCCTTTTTATCATGGTTCAGATCCAAGAGCTCATCATATAGTTTGTGTTTCTCACTACTGGAGTTAAACTGATAGTTTGTTGTGTGTGTTTTCCAGCTCTGGTTCTCTAATGGACCAGGCCTGCTGGTCATTGACACCAGCAGTCTCCAGGCAGTGCGAAGGCTGGAACCGTACAAGGCTCCATCGTCCATAGTGAGCATGACCACTAGCTTCAGTCTGTGTGGAGAGGAAGCCGTGTGGACGCTGGATGACCACAGCAACACGCTCAAGCTGTACTACGCCGCCTCATATGAGCTGTGTGCCACCTACTGGTAGGTGTTTATCAACCCATCTGGGTCACAGAGGCAGCAATCAGTGGTCAACAAAATGTCCTTTTAAGCTACATTAATCTAAGCAGATGGTCATCTTTTGATGGTCATTTCTTGCTGAGATAGACTCTTGAAATTTACTTTGGAGTTCTGTTTTTTGTGAATTCAGACTCTGTTGGGTTTTTACTTTCTCATTTACAATAATGGGTTGCCAGTGTAAGAGAACTATTGTAAGCATACAGCACATCATAAATATCTGAAATTGTGCTAACATTAAACATAAATACATAAAACAACCTCTTCAGAAATTATAAGTAATTTTAATGCGTTATGGTTGGAATGGCTCACTTCAATAAATCACAGAATTCTGTACTGATTACAGTAACTACCAGATGAACCCAGAACCTTCATGCTAGAGGTGTATCCATATGAAAATGGATCCACCTCTGGATCCATTTCAATATGCCACATTTATAATGCTGATAACTGATATTTCTTGATATTATAGAGGTGATGGGTATTACACTACCATTTCAACATCTTCAAAAGAAAAACGACCACACCTCTGACTTCACCACCCCTTCCCTGCTTCAGTTAAACTCCCACAATCTTGTGCTGCATCATTGTCACATGACCAAACGTTGCATGACCAACCTGCTCCAGAAACCAACAGCAACAAGATGGAAATAAATATCGGTTGTTAATATAGGCCCATTTTTATCACCTTGATAATGATATGTTAAAAAATGACTAATATCAGACTAATACCGATGTTGTTGTCAATATATCATGGAAAACCTGCTACTATCTAAAATTAGTATCATTGTCCGCTCCTTGGATTGACATTTACCAGAGGAGTAAAGCTATACTAATATGTTTGTCTTCATTGTGTTATTTCTATGTTAAACTACTGTTTAGTTAGTAATGTAAGAAAGTTCTGCTCTTCTTTGGATTAAAAGATCCATTTAAGGGCAGTTAACATGTTTAAAGCTAAAAACTGTCTGCTGCATTATACAGGAAATGATAGTGAAACATGTTCCACTGTCAGATTTATTCTGCAGTGGAGCTGTGGAGCCTCCGGTTTAGCAGGGGGATTATTGATCACGAACCTAGCTCTCATCTCTGTTGAAACATAATAGAGTTTTGTTTTGATTGCTTTTTTTTCCTACTTTGAGCTGTGGAGACAGAAACCCCTTACGGGACGTGTTCGCTGTGCAGCGTCCTGCTGGGATGGCAGCGGCGGCAGGTGATGACATCAACACTACGGACCAGAACGGGAAGCTGGAATGGTCTAGCGGAGATGTGACGCTGATTTTTAGTGAGGAGGCAGGCACACAAATCATCCAGCACCAGGATTCGGTGACAGACTACTGCTCCCTGTCGTCTACATGCTCTCTGGAACCACCACAGTCAAACTCTCTGAGCGCCACAGACTTCAGCTCTCTGAAGAGTAGAAGCTGTTCACCATTGGCCCAGAACCTGCAGGCCCAACAGGAATCCTTAACTACTAACCTAGACTCTGCAGAGGAAATAAACTCTGTAGCATCTGAACTGCAGGCCTTTAATCTGCTGCCAGTGAATGGGACGGTGTGGATCCCCAGGTAAGAACGGTTCACACACCTGGAGGCCTTGTGATCCGTCTGATCCAGCTGAGAGGAAAACTGTTTCTATGGCCTTTACTTTTCTAAACATTAAATATAAAATTAAACAACACATAGCATAGATCCTTCCACTATTAGCTACACTGCAAAAAAACAAAATCTTGCCAATTATTTTTGTTCTAGTTTCTAGTGCAAATATCTTAGAAAACTTCAAATAAGAAAAAATAACTTACAAGTAATTTTTCAGCAAGATATAGAGGCCTGTTTTAAGTACACAATTCCTTAATATTGATTAAAAACTACTACTTCCATTGGTAGATTAATTCACTTATAACAAGATGTTATAAGTATGATAATACTAATAATAATCTGCCAATAGAACAAGTAGTTCTTCAAGATATAGAAAACAAATTGTCTTCAGTTTCTCCCTTTCTTCCTGCTTACTAGTGACTATGAAAGAAGCAGAAAATTTCAACATTCAACTTTGGAAAGAAACTGAATTGTTCTGCAATCTAACCTGATGCTGAATGTGTGTTTGACAGGCGTGGAGGTGATTTGATAATCATTGAAATCCAGTCCTGTGGAAATCAACTCAGGGGACGTGTCTCTGCTGTCCTCAGTCCACCAGGACTGTCCACTCTGGGGTGAGTTATTCAGCTATTGTCCCTTCCGGTAGGAATCAGGTTGTTCTAGTGGGTCGGTTCCATCGCTGTGAAGAAAAACTCTGCAGCAGTAACTAGGCCTTTTTTCTTTATTTCTTTGTGTGCTCCTTAATTTTGCGGTTTCAGAGGACAGCTCGCTGCCAGCTCCAGTTAGTTTAGGAGCTGATCTGCATTTTGAAGCACATGGCATCAAAATATGAATTTAATTACATGTTTAGAAACTATAAGAATTTCCATAATAGAGCTGAACAATCCATTGTTTTGATGCCTAAAGGAGTTTTCTCTGCAGGTTCTTGGTTCCCTGTGTGTTTACAGTGACTCATAAAACAATCTGTCAGGGGGGGATGGGAGTTGAAGGGGGTCATACTTTGAAGATGTTGTTTTATAGAAACATTTCTGCCTGTTAGACATGGGTCTAACAGAACTGAAGCTCAGTTCATTTCAGAACTTTTAGTCCCATGTTGTGTGGACTTTTGAAAGTATTTTTTGCTGCAGCCTGCTGCCCCCCCCCCCCCCCCCCCCCAGACCTCCTCCTCCCTGGGGTTCCCATGGTCTGAGGGTATGGGCATTAGGAGGAGGGGGGTGGATGTCTATAGCTCCTCACAGCTGCTATGAAGAAACCTTCTATTAACTAACTAACACACACACACACACACACACACACACACACACGCGCATACAGGTGTTTACAGATGCACTCTATACTGAGCTGTGGTTGCCACTAAATACATCTGGTGTTACTCAGTTGCATGGCTCTTCAGTGTCGTTGCTGTTATATGTTGTAAATCTGTTGGGCTTCTTTTTGACTCTTCAACAATACACATATAAAACAGAAAGGAACTTTTCTGTATTAAAGCTGTAGTACGTAACTTTTATAAGCAATATGTTTATAAAAGTTAAACTGCCACCATGTCATGGCAGATAATCTGTGAAAAAAAATCAAACTCCTCTACCTCCTTCCTGTGGTCCTACTGCCATCTGCAGTACAACCAGTCAGAACCAGGAGGAGGAGCTAAACTCTCTCAGTCATGTTTGTGAATGTGCTGCTCACACCCTGCCCCTTGCTCTCTGTTAGTTCCCCACAGCAGAGCTCAGGCTAGTTAGCTTAGCCACCGATGATGGCAGATAAATAGTTTTCTGCCATCATGGTGATTTCCTTTTTTTTATACCATTTGCACATCAGCACACTTACATAAGCTGAGGTGGAAACATTTATTTTACAAGACACATGTAATAATCTGTCTAAAATCAATGTTTCATGTAAATTAAAAGCAGTGTTTCCTGATGGAAAGTTTAGATTACAATTATGTTCATAAGAGCTACTACAGACATGGTTTATGGGCGTCGCTATGTTGAAATTGAAATTGAAATTAACTAGAACGCTGTTATGTCGGGTCTGACTCCAAACCCAGGTAACTGGAATGATGAATGACAGATCAGTCCTGATACTCTCTCCTCTTCTTGTAGTTCCTTTAAACCCTGAGAAGCACAAGATCTTCATCCTGTACAAGCACTTGGCTACTACAGGCTGTAAATCTAGTGCACTGATGGCTTTTAAATGAGCTGCCTGTGAGTTTCTAGAAAAGGCAAATGACAGACACGTTCCACCGGTTCCTCATCCCATCTATTCCTCCCCCCACCTCAGGACCCTGGAGGAGGCAGCGCTGGTGGCTAAGGACATGGTTGTGTGTGGCTTCCAGCAGAAGGAAAACATGGAGTGGTGCCTGGTAGTCTGGAGGGCCTGGGGCCACCAGGAGCTGGATGTTTTCTACCAGTCCTGGGAGGAGCTGCACCGCTGTGAGAGCAGCAGCAGGAGGAGGAGGTAGCTGCTCAGCGTAGGGTGGGGGGCACTGAGCAGGACAGACACCTCACACCCCCTCCCGCCATGTAACTTAAAAAAAACATAACATTTCTGTCTGACATTACAGAACAGTCATCGTTTTTATTTTAAGCTAGTCAGATAAATGACTAAAAATCATTTCTTTTTGCTAAATGTCAGAATAATGAGAAATATTTGTTGTATTCAGATGGTTACATACAACATCGTCACTAGTCCTTTAACAATTTGGGAAAGCCTCATCTTGATGGCTTCAGAAGCTTCCTGTTGGTTAGTTCTTCATATCTGATATGGATTATTATAAGGTCGAACACTCTGCCTCCATGTGAGGCTTCATGGGACAATCAGAAAACATGAGATAAGATACAGGAAGCTGCGGTGGACCTTCCTGATTCCTGACGGAGTCATGGTGGGAATGGAGGAAATGTCCACCATGACCGCAGACAGGAAGCAGGCGCTGCCGTCTCAGCCCAGAACGCATTGAGGTTCATGGTGAGGCGTCGACTCCTCGAGTCACATGAATGAATCTGAGCTCCAATAAAGAAGCTAATGTTTCAGTTTTGACCTTAACTGATTTAGTTTTTAATTTAATTAAATTTAATTTAATTTTTAGTTAGTTTTTAATTCTGTTTTAATCAAGTCCATGTAATTCTACAGTACCATGGCAATAAAACTACAAAGTCATTTCATATGAGGTCAAATTAGATTTATTTAGGATTTAAATATTTTGCTTTTTTCTTATTAAAATTGAAGCTTATGTATGATCAAATCATCAGTTTGCATAACCTCCACAAACATATGTCAGTCTGCTGTAAAACGTTCTTCTTCATTTCTAAAACTCTGGCAGCATTAATAGAGATGACCACCGTAAGTGGACCACCGATTCCCACTGTAAGTTATACTTATTCCTGATTTCTTTTCTTTTCAATGCACAGAAGAAGACAGCTGTTGGCCTCTGTGTCTGTTTGGCTCCACACTGCCCCCTATTGGTGAGGCTGCGGTCTTTGCCAGACTTTAGAAAGGACTTTAGAAGCAGCAGCTGAGGGACAAAAATATATTTTTTCTTCTTTTCTTTAACAAATGCATGTTCAACAAACATTATATTTTATATAAAACTATATTAAATATAGTATACAATATTTAATTATCTTAAAATTCTCTGGTAGATTTCTTTGGAAACAACATGGAGCTGCTGGCTGGGTGACATATTAAACCCACCATGCATCAGTTCATACACACTGATATATAATACAATCTATCAATATATTGTAATTTTGCCACCCATCTACAAATCTGGCACCAAGTGGGCCCAGCAGCCCACTTGGTGCTTTCAGACCTGCTGACTATGTAAAAGTAAAAGTTTCACAGTGAAACATGTTCTGTCCAGACATGGAGTGAAAGGTCATTCAGGGAGGAAGAAGCCATGCCTCTTACAGAAACAGTAAAGGCAGATTACACTCTGCACATGCACACAGGAACAAAGACATGAACATCTGGCGGTCTGCCCTGATGACACTAAAAAACAACCATGGAGCAGCAAAATGAAAGGAGGATACCTGAACACCTGACTGATATACGGCAGCATCAGGCTATGTGGGTGACTTTCTGCAGGAGGAACTTTAGTGGACATTGTGGGACAGCTTCCTCTGGTCCCTCAGTGGAGCAGCTGCCGTGTTTCAGTGATCGTCATGCAGCCTGATGTGACGGCGAGGCAAACTGACCCAGACCTGAAACACATTCTACCCAACACACTCTGAGAGCTCAGGAAAATCTCTCGTTATTTTAACATTTAGTAAATGGAAATATGTTTGGTAAACATGAAATGTTTCATCTGATTCCATATCTGACAGTGTGGAATAAAAAGGTGTGCGTGTTTTAATGTGTGTATGTGACCTGAACCAAAGCACATTAGAGGCCCTGGAGCAGACCCCGGCCCCCCAGTTCGCCTCCAGCTGCTCGGCTCCCTCTGTTTACTCCTCACATATTTCTGTCTACTAGAATCCATCCAAACTGAGATGGTGGAGCTTCACAGGAACATTCCGGTCCTCAAACAGACTGAGCTCTGTCCTGCTGGGTGGGTGGATCCCTCTGACGCTCTGGGAATAAGATCCAGGATCCTCTTTGGACCTGAGCGCTGCCAGATGCAGATTCATCAGGACCTGAGGCCGAGGACAGGAGCTGCTCCCTGTCCAGCTGCTGCTCTGTAAACGCATCTGGAAGCCGACTGCAGCTCACTCCCAGATATTAGGCAGAAATAAACAACGAAGTGCAGCAACAGAAAAAACAAGCTGTCAGATGCTGCAGCATCTCCAAACATCCCAACACTCAGTTTGAATTATTCACCAAAGGAGCCAGGAGTTATTCATTTACTAGAACTGTATCATGAAAAATATGCAGATGCTCAACATTGTTACTGGATGAAATTATGCTCAATACATTTTTTGTAAATAAAGGTTCAGTGTTTTTCTCAGACTTGTTTTTAATCACTTGAGACCTTCTTTATATTTTAAACTTTAATAATTTTTTAAAAGGATCTTAATCCACCGAGCAGAGCAGCTGAGGAAGAAGAACACTGCTGGAGACGGACAGACAGATGGACGGATTGTAAAACAGCACTTTCAGCTTTGAGCTAAGGAGTAAGATGACTTTAAGTTGTTTCTTATCCTGAAGGTTTCAAGTGTCATTTTAATGTGGCAGAAGAGATGATACATGGAGTCGTGTTAGGAATGTCTGGGATTCCCAGCTGCCCAGTAAACAATCTGCTGTAATAAATAATGGTGGTACTTTGTTTTCCTGTGTAAAAATGAGCCAGTGTCTCCATGACGTCCTCCATGGACTCCAGATGGAGTCCAAGGCTGCAGGCTCCTGGCTGAAGAGCTCTGCTCACTTCATCAGTGATGCTCTTGTCACTTTCAGATGGTTCTGATGTTCTCTGTAAGTGACTGATGTGAGTAAATCTGACTGAGCTGTTCAGGTCAGAACATTCTGACCTCGCTGCCTGAAGCACAGGGTGGATGTGTGTGTGTGTGTGTGTGTGTGTGTGTGTGTGTGTGTGTGAAGGGGAGCTTAGGAGTCACATGACCTCCGATAGGCAAACGCAGTTGAAGCTTGTTTTTAGTCAGTCTCTCATCAAACACTAGAAAGCAGTAGAAATACAGCTTTAATGAGAACTACTTCAGGCCGACAGGTATTGATTATTTTTATTTAAATACTTCCTGTTTCTATATAACGCTGCTCCTAATGTAATACTGCAATATATTTTTATTTGCAAACATGTTCCTGTAGGGGGCGACACCCAGTCGGCGTTTTCTCTCGTCCGGTTACTAATAAAGGCCACTAGTGCCAATAAAACTTAAAAAAAGCAAAAAGTTCTTAAAGGGACGGTTCGGGCTTCTTTTGGATTTGTTTAAAATGGATTTCTGTCTTAGAAAAGTCATAACTAATATTCATGGATTTCATTCAGTTTTGTGATGCATGACATGAAGCAGGAAACTGCAGTGTTGAAGTGACTCCATTCACTGCTAGACTGAATAACATCAGGGTCACATTATGTCTGTGACTTTTAAACATACTCCAGCTCATTGTTAGCACTGCTGCTTAGCAACAAGGTCCTTGGTTCAAATCCTGCCCTGGTAAAAAAAAAAAAAAAGTATACTTTAGTATACTAAATTTTAACATACTTTAGTATACTTTTAAATTTCATATTTCAGAGCTTTATTATTACATTTTGATATCATTATATTATGTGTTATTTATATAATTATGTCTCAAATTAAATAAAATATATATTTAAAATATACTTCAAATATATTTTAAATATACTAATTTAATAATTTATTTAAATTACAATTATTTTTTATTTCCTGCTATTGATAACTACAATTTTAATTACTCTTAATTCGTCTTTATTCCTATGTACCTATTTTGTAAATGACATGCATAACTACACTACAGTAATTACATTGTTTTAGGCTAAAATTACATAGATTAATTACAAAAGATGCCCAAGGTAATTCAAATATTTTTTATTACAAGCATTTTAAAATTGTCCAATTTTACTCACAACTTTATGAACTTTACATAAATTATCAGTTTACACATCAAAACATGAACATGAAAATTTAAGTGTGACAATAAAACATGACGGTGAGGATCAACGACAGAACATTCCTGTTCACTGCACTTTACAGAAACCTACAAAAAATAACAATAGAGCAATTAAACAGAAATCATTTGTATTTAAAGAGAACAGAAAAAATGGCAAATAAAAAATAATACTTACAATTTCAAGACGTTGTGGACTCGCCATGTATGAGACATCATAAGAACTGATGATGATTGGGACCAGATGCCTGGGGTGGAAAAACATTTTATTTCTTTGCCTGTTTATGTTGGAAGTAGAAAAAAATGGTCAGCAATGTCATAGAGTCAGTTGATGTTGGCATTAACTATGAAGCTGTTGTAAGTGTGGACTAAAGGAGACAAACTACCTTAAAATCTTTCCATCCATGATCTGAACACACTGATCCTTGCAGGGTGGTGAGGGGGGCTGGTGGTGTCCATCTCCAGCAGCCATCAGATGAGAGGCAGGTTCACCCTGGACAGGTCACCAGTCCATCACAGGGCCCTGAAAGTCAACTACAAATAAAAAAAAGAAAGATAAATGTTAGATTAACAAGAAGAAAAAAATTCTTTGCAGTTACCTTTAAATCAAATCATGTTTATTAAGCACTTAGTGTTGGTAACAGCAGGTTTTGTTGTTGAAAATGTAGCTTTAGCTCCTCATTGAAGAAACAAACTTACACCATTAAGACGATGTGGAGGTTCATCCTCAGAGCTGGTTGTTCTTCTGGTGGAGTCAGAGCTTCTTCTGAGACAGAAAGTCTTTAGTTTTCTAACACCTGATTTCTTTGGCTTCATCTTTCATCTTCATTTGCTCAGTTAGACTGCAAACATATGTTGAAGATAAAAACATTGATGAACAAGTTAGAACAACAACCTCACAATATCAAAGTCTCTTTGTCTTATGGAGCTTAATTAAAACCAGGTTAAGTTTATGAATTAAAGTCTAAGTCGCAACAAACAGCCTCCATGCAGTTATAACATGAAGCTGAATTATTACTATAATAATCATAAAAGTCACAATAAAATTGATAAAATAATTATTTAAGAAACCAACGTAAGTTATATATTTTTACTGCACTGTTTATAATTAAATAAAGATAATTAATAAGCAAACTTACCACCTGCTAGCAACACTTAGCAGCCTTTGTCCCTCTGGGCTCCTTTTGTGACACACATTTCATTTCCATCGGTTGTTGTCTCGTTGTGTTGTCGTCTAACTCGGACTAGGACGTCAACAGCTTGAATTTAACAAAATTAGTAACTATTGTCAAGACCTTCTCTACTTTTAAGGCAATATTATGCGAGTAAAAATGGCGAATTTGAACAGCGTCTGTTATCTTCCCTGCTTCAAGTTTTTTCTTCTCTTTGTGGCGTTTTTTAAATAGATGAAAATGTGTAATACCGCCACCATCTGGACTGGAGTGTGAACTGGAGCAAATGCCGTTGATTATAAGGTTTTTACGTCACACATCTGAAAATTGATTGGGTACTTTCTTAAAAATTACATCATGATTATCCTTTTTTATTGTATGCTATTTTAATAAATAGTAAAAGATTATTAAGGCATTTAAAGTTCATACATATTCATTCAGATTTTGTTCACTTAAAGCATACATTTATTTAATATATTAAAAGTGTATTTTGGTACAATTATGTTTAAGTGTGTTTAAAGTACTAATTTCGAAATTGGTACAAGTATATTTTTAGTATACTTCAGATATACTTATAGGTAGTACACTTAATAATTAGCATACTTAAAGTGTACTTTCACACATGCAAGTATGTTTGAAGTATACTAAAGTATACATTTTTTTTACCAGGGTGGCCTGTGGACTTTCTTCATATGGCTATTAATTGGTCCCTAAAATTGCTCGTGTGTGCGCGCGCATGTGCGTGTGTGTGTGTATAGGTGTGTGACTGGTGACCTGTCCCAGGTATTCCCTCCTAACCCAGTAATAATAGCTGGAGAATGTTATGGACAACAGATGGAGGCTCCATTCTGCTAAAAGATGCTTCATTCATTAAAGATGTGGATTAATGAAATGGGTCTTTGTTGAAATGACCAAATGTTTGTTTGAAGCTTTCAGCTAAAAAAAGTTCAGGTATGTTTGGACTGGAATATTTTGTCTTCCTGGAATTCATCTTCCCAGAATATTAACTGGACATGTTTCCGCTGTGAACCCAGCAGAAACATGTCCACTGGGTTTCCGCTGAGGGGCGGCAGAGGCAGAGACAGAAACTCTTTTCATTAGAAGTCAGGAACATCAGACCATACGTCTCAATTTGTTTAAAAAGTTTTCTATAGTCATTGACTTGCAGCCTCCACTCCTCCTTGATGAGCATAAAGTGACAACTGGTTACATTGTTGTTGACTTTACAGCAATGCCTCATACAGAACCAGAACCTGGATCAGAATAAGCAGCAGAGCAGAAACAAAACAAAAACAACACAACAGCAGTGATCCAGAGGAGTGAAAAGGTATCAGCTGCAGTCGCTTCTTTTGTGGCTTCATGAAGGAAATAAAGCAGAAACTCAGAGTTGGTTTCCATGAACTCAGGATGAAACAGAGCATTTACACTATACGCTGTCAGGGGCTTTTCATCTCTAGGATCTAATCTCTAATGATTTAAAGGAAGTTAACACTGAAAGTCTGGGAGCCTTAACACGAGTATTTGTTTCTTAATCTTAACAATAATGATTCACATGGATTGTAACTGTTTTGTAGCTAAAAAAAGAAAAACATATACTAATTTAAAGATTTATTTCCTTCTTTGTTTTGTTTTGTCCCTCTGCAAAACCCTCTTTAAAAGAATCTCAGAAAACTGTTCAATGTGAGGTTGATGGCAGCTTAGAGATAAAATATCGTTTGGTACCAAATGATATTTTATATAAATCTGAGCTGATTAAAGTGGTAGGAATCTGACTCTCCTTATCCAATGGTTAGAGAGAACATTTCCATCTCATCAATTCTAGTTCTTCTAAAAGTTTTACCTCCCAGGAAACAAAGCAAACAGGAAGTAAATAGATACAATGTCACACCTCTTACTTCCTCTTTTCTTATACTGCCTTTAATTAGAAGTCAAACACATGAGCGTTGTCCCTGAGCAGAAAACACCAGCACTTCTTCACTGATGTTCAGTCAGTGTCAGGTACACAGTTTGGCTGAAAATGGAAAATACATTCACACATTCTGACAACCTGGTGGCCATGAAACGCCCAGACGTTTACACACACACCCACAATTTCTCTGTAGGACAGAGATCAGGGCTTTGTAACAGAATGTTGACCTATTGACCTGTTGACCTGTAGTCTCTCTCTCTCCTGAGGGACATCGTCCTTCTGGACTGGTTTGAACTTCCTGGTTGATGTCTTTAGATGTTGCAATATTTACCACATAATGTTCTTTCCTCATGATACCACATATTTAATAAAGTTTCTCAAACAGCAAAATAACCCCACAGCATGACACTACCACCCCCATATTTCAATCTAACTTTTCAGGTTCCATTTGCAGTAATGGCCTCCTGTTCTTTTGCCTTTCAGCCCATGTTGCTTTAGAATATGTTTCTCTGTGGATGATGTCTGCCTCACCGGCTTCAGCAGCATTTTTTTAATCTACTGAATATACTGCATGTGGTTTCAACTGTAAATGATTTGTAATAGAGAAGGGAAACTAATCTGACGCAGACAAAACAACAAAAACAGCTCTATTGCTTGTAAATGTCTATTCATTTCCACATTCTCATCACCTCGTCTACTGACCATCATCACTTATGGACAAAGTTGTTTCTTGTTCAGTTTAACAGGTGGAGCAAATCTTAGGATTTCCTCAGATAAGAGCATACTACTTCATTAATGGCTACTCTAGGGAAAAAAAATGTTTTTGCTCATGATGTTTTTGAACAGTATAGAACAGATTGTGATGCCTGTCAGGATGTGGTGGTGAGAACATCTGAATATGTTTGAGCCGCAGCAGAGAGGAAAACATTTAATCAGAGTCTCAGTGTTCTTCTCTTTAGACGCCATCATGCTCAGCAGGTTCTGCATCCGTTCTGCAACCAAAGAGATGATTGACCAAATATCAATTTTCAAATCCATAAGCTGATAAATTTACTCAAATTGCATGAAAAGGATCACTGATACAGTGTCAGTGAATTGAAGGCTTTTGTGAGACTCAACATGAAGAACCTGACCTGACGGTAACTGAACCCCCAGATGAAGCTCAACTCTGCACATCGGCTGTACAACAGCTGACCGTCGTTTTACAACAGTATGATGAGATGTATTCAGCTGGAACCTATTGCCAGAAAGACAACCACATGATCTCTGTGTCCCTGTTTGAGGGTCACAGAAGTGGACTTCCTGCAGAACAGAAATCCTCTCTGATCCCTACTGGTGAGGAACAACGTCTCTCTCCCTCAGCTTGAAGCTCCGCCGGCCTTTTCTCTGATTTATGCTCTTCTGTGAAGGGTCACAGGATGACTGCTTTAGCTCTTTGGAACATTTGGCTTCCATTCCATATTCAGGAAGCAATGCTCTGCAGTGTCAGGGGCTGAGCTTTAAAAAGCAGCAGTGAATCTACCAGAACTGACATTATTTACGTACTGAAGGTGATCTGCTGATTTAGATGCACATTTCTAATCAGGCCAGTCTGAATCCTAGGAGCAGCTGTATTGGTAGCATCAGTGTGTTGGAGGAATGTGTTGGTCCTGAAGGTTTAGTAGGATAATGTCCTGTTACCTGAAGAGCTTCAGCTGTATCATGCTGTGTTCTCTCTCCAGCTGCCAGCAGACAGAATGCTGAATGCTGTCATGCTGCCTGTTCCTCTTTTTTAAAGAAAACTACAAAGAACTCAGAGATCACATGGGGAGTTCTGTGGTCAGTTTCTGTTCCCGAGTTTGTCTTTGAAACGATCAGCAACAAGGTTAAACTACCCATCACTCCACTTTCATTTCCCCATTTTATTATCGCTGCACATACCAGTAATAACTTAGTTTATAAAGTTTTTAAAGTCATATAGATTCTACACTGTCATTATTAAGAGAGGAGCCACACTGGAAAAGCTGTCAAGCTTAATTTACTGAGTAAAAAACATGATCTAGGTGAATTCCAATAAGATTCTGTTTATTTTTATAGCACCAATTCTCAACAGGTCATCTCAGGTGATCCTAGTTATCGACTGAGTTAACGCTGCCATCAGCTAATCGTTTTCATGCTCCTATCAATGTTTTACTTTCATAAATATAGAACATTTTCATCTGTTTTTGCTCTTTCTTCTCAACCCTCCAGTCAACTGATCCTGGCTCTGGTTCTACTGGAAGTTTCTTCCTTTTAAATGGGCGATTTTCCTCTCCACTGTCGCCCTCTGCTGATCCGGAGGGATGAATGCTACAAGTCCATGTCCCAATAGAACCTAGTGCAAAACATTTGTGAAGTGATTCAAGTCATAATACAATTACATTCGATTTACTTTATTTAATTTCATGAAATTATACTAAAACTAATTTTTGAAAGACATTGTCAGCACACAGGTGTGACAAGTTTAAGTTCAGTTTAAAGGTGGAATCCCCTCTTTCTGAGTGGAAGTCATCTCTTTCTGTTTCTTTATTTAAACTTACCGGTACTCTTGTCTTCAGGAGGTCCAAATAATTTTCCTGTGTGTTTAAAGGTTTTCAAACCCAGGGAGACTTTCTGACATTTTAGCATTTTCAAAGAAAAATAAACAATATGGAACAAGGTCTGACATAAGTTTTACCTGATAACTTATACAAAGGGTTAAATCATGGGGTTAAAATGTCTGCCAACACAAGCAGAGGGACATTGGGGATCCTGTTGAAAGCAAGGGTGTGTTCAAGTTCAGGCTCTGCATCCTTCAGTGGCTGCCTTTGATCACTGCGATGCAACGAAGGCTTTTTAAATTACAAGGCTCCTCCAAACGCGGTTCACAACTACTTCCTTAGTTTCTCTGGATTCGAAGGAGGAGTCTGGTGTACTCTTCAGAGATACAGCGGGAGAGTAGTTTTAAATATTACTATATTGGAATGTGACGGATTGGAAATTAAAAGCTTGAAGTGGTTTTTGTAGCTCCTTTTTGTGGTCATTAAAGGATGTGGCCCACACCAACAAACTCTTTGAAGGACCTAGCCCTGAATTTGGACACAAAGAAGAAATAAAGATCCAAAATTCCAGCCACATCTATCAAAATTAAGTATTTTCACTTGACACAGAACTCGATGAAAAATAGTTTGGCTTTTTTTTAAGTTGTACAATAAAGAGGAACATGAAAAAAGAGAGGTTGATGCTGGAGTCACCAGAAGAAAGGCGCCTGCTTGGACTATACCAACCAGCAGAGATGAGCCAAAAACCTGGTGAGAGCAAAGTCAAACTTTAAGGGTCAACAACTCCTGTGATGGGAGGCGCCATGTTCCTACCATACATCTCAGAGCTGGAACGCAGACAGACGGGGTGAAAACATTCAGCAGTGGAACATGTTTGTTATGAGTTAGAAGCTTCAGAATCAAAAAACAAATCCTTCACCCAAACAAGATTTCAGGGTGTTGAAGGGGACAATACTACAATTTAAGAACATGAGTATGTCAGTTTTAGTTTGTGTCATGATTTACAATAAATAGCTTTACCAAACTTTTAATCACGAGACAGTCTAGTATTTGTATTAATCTTTTGAGAAGTGCTTTATAAAAAACTAAGCTGAATGTTGTCCTGCTCCGTCTCGCCCTCCTTCCAGCCCTGGGTGGCTGGATGAGGTGGGTGGAAATCCCAACATTGGTTCTCTTTTGTAAAGGAGAGAAGCCACCCTGAACCAGCCCTCCCTTAAGTCACAGCCAGACATGATTTACATTTTCATTAAGGGCACAAGGAAACAAATGCTTGGGAGTATCTGCATCTAGCACTTGTTGTGAAATAATTCCAGACTAATAATGATGGAGGAGCCCAGGAATGTCCCCAAGGCTGGATTCCTCAGCAGGAACTGCAGGGACTGCAGCTGCATCATTGTGGGCATGGTTTTCCCACACCACCAGCCTCATTAGGCATTCATGGAGCAACGAGTCTGATGACAGTCATGAAAACCTGGGAGACAAGATCAAACAGGCCTTATTTCCTATTGCAACACTACAAAAACTGCAGACACACCCACATCACTGAATCACAACACTTTATTCAATAAAGTCATTTAGAAAAAGGAACAGCAACATGTGACTTAAGATGGCTGACAAGAGAGCTGCTCCCATTTTATGACGCTATTATGACGACCTGAGCGGCTTCAGTCTGTTAGAAAGGCCTGAAACACACAGCCTTTACACCATCACACACCTGAAGGACGCTACCCTCACACACACACACTTCTTTCTCTCTATTTCTCTCTCTCTCGCACACACACACACACACACACACACACACACAGAACAAGGGGAACATCTAAAGCAGACTGCAGATCTATCTTTGGTGAGAAGTTTAAAAATAGGTTTGCAAAAATGAAGAAACAAAGGGCTATCATTACTACTGATGCGGTTATACAATCTTTTCAATATACATTGTTCAAAAATCAGAAGGTAGAAAAGAGAGCCTGCAAATTCAATAAATTAGAAAACAAAGTGAATTGCAGATATCAAATCCAGCAGTAGAGGTTTTTTTTTAAAAAAAATCATAAAAAACTGAAATATGTAAAAAAAAAAAAAAAAAAAGGAAAAAATGGTAACAGTGTAACAACATCTAACCAAAAAAAACAAAGAAGGTAAAAAAGACGCTGGAAGTCTAACAGAACAGCTCTGATTGGACGTTTGGCTGGGATCATGTTCAGGCTCGGCCTTGTGTAAACATCCCAATCAGGAGGGGAATTCTGCTCCGAGGACTCTTGGTTGGTAAAGTACACACACCAGACAAACAGCGAGTTACAAGCATGACTGTGTACTGCCTGAGGTACACACAACCAACCACTGCGTCCTCAGCACTGATGGAACCTGTCAGTGGAGAAGAGCCTCAGGTTCTGGTTAGCACCCACCAACGCTCCTCCTATGATCAACAACTGAGTCCAGGCAAAAAACGCCGAATGGGAAGTCTGTCACTGCAGTAAAAATAAATAGATGAAAAGTGAGTTGTAAAGCGGAAGTGAACGGCCCTGGTGTGTTTTCATCATGCTGTCCTGACCGAGGCATTGCTGCTGGCCAGCTTCCCGAAGCCGTGGTCATTCTTCTCCAGCCAGAGCTCAGACAGCTGTTGGGTGGAGCCATATGACGAGGCCTTGGAGCCCAGGCACATCTTGTACTGCTTTGCCTCCAGGTTGGGGTCACATATGACCGAGTGGTGGACATGCACGATCCCCGTGTCCGTACTTCTGAACAGCTTGATCCCCGACTGGACAAATTTATTATAAAGGTCGACGTCCTCTAGCCCCCATCCCTGTATGGAGGTGTCGAAGCCCCGGCTCGGACCAAGTCCCCCTTATAGACGCAGACGATCCCAAAGCCATAGGTCCTCCATAGCCCCGTCTTGGAGGTGAAGACATAGTGGTTGTTACTGGGGACCTTCCCAGAATACACCACTTTGGGGTCATACTGGCTGAAGATGATAGGGAAGTAGGCCTGCTCCCCCAAGGCGGTGTTGGTCCGGCAGCGCTTCAGGAAGTCGCTGGAGAAGAGCAGATCCACGTCACAGTAGAAGAGCAAGGAGTCATTGGAGAAATGCAGGGAGCCCACTTCCAGAGCCAGAGCCCTGGAGAAGGAGCCGGCAACAGGCTTTATCTCCATGTCAGCTCTGGGGTACTTCAGGTGGTACTCCCTCATCAGCTCCACCTGCTTGACCCGCTCAGTGTTATTGTCCGTGCTGAACAGCAGAATCAGCAGCTTTACATTCAGGTTGGGGATCAAGCAAACTTTCTCAAAGTTAGCCATGAAGCGCACAAAGATGTCGTAGCGGCCCGACAGCGGCACCAGGATGTTAACTTTGCTTTCTTTGGGCTCCCTCTGATCCTGTCCTGAACTAGTCAGCTTGAAAGGCACCAGCATTTTCAGAGAGTTGGATAGAAAGGACAGCGAGTCTGACTCCTGGTTGATGTGGCTAGCGAGAGCCCTGGCATCCATCTCATCCTCTTCCCTGAACTGGATCTGGCTGAAGGTCTGCTGAAGGTAAGCATGTCTCCTCACAGGAACTGTCATGGTCTTCCCTTTGTGCTTCTTGTACAGCAAAAGCAGATCCAGCACGTATTCTGCCCCGTACAGCGGGTTGACCCGTCGGTAGCCGTACTGGATTTCTTTGAAATCGATGACTCTGCCTCGTGTTTTGGCATTGGCATTGATCATCTCCATCACCTGCATGATGATGTCGTCCAGAGCCTGCCTCTGAGAGGAGTCCATCCCGCGGCGGGGTGGCTGGCTGTCCGAGGAAGAGAACAGGTACTTCCCCGTCAGGAACTCCCATTCCAGGACTTCCTCTCGTTGATGGGGATGAAAGCGCATGAAGGACGGAGGAATGCCCAGCTGGAGGTCCTCTCGAGTGGGCTCGGCTGCTCCATAGCGCCCCATCTGGACGATCTCTCGGTGCAACTGAATGGTTCTGTGGCGCAGGTCTGCGATTTTGCGGCTGAGCAGGTAGCTGTGCAGGCGGTACTGGTAGGGTGGGTTCTTGTTGGGGTGCAGAGTGATGGCTCGATGGATCTTGCTGTTATGGAGATCTCGTATGTAGCCTTTCTTGTTTGGCTCATAGTTCTCATAGAAGAGTTGCTGCATCTGTAAAGACAGGAGACAGTTTGCTGTCGGAACACTTCAGGTTCAAATTCAGGTCACATTGCAACAGTCGCCGTCTGTCCACATAAGGAACATGAGGAGACAGAGAATTAATTCTCTCCTTACCGTCTCCAGACCAGTTATCAAACATGAATAATGCAGCTGGCAGTGGAACATGAAAAATGAACTTAAGGAAACCAGGGCAAGTACAAACACACACTGAAAATACACTTCATTAGGAGAGCAGTGAACTAGCAGGGACTAAAGTGTTGAAAACAGATTTTACTGCTTAAACAAGGGGTGTTAATACTGCTGGAATTTTGCACCAAATCCAGATCCAAAATGTATCAATAAAACCTATTTAATCGTTAATTAGCGTTGAATAAATTCTTCTTTTCACATTGATTACTCCCTCCAAGATTTCATGATCGTTTTTGTCAATTTTTGCAACCAAAATTAAAATTTTCAAGGAATTTTGTAACATTTACACTGGTATGACCTTATTACGTTTAACGAGTTAGAATCACTCAAATCCAATGTTTCTGACCATTTTTGGGGAAAATTTGCAATACAGTAAACTCAAAATTATGAATTTGTGTGAAAAAAAAACAACAATCTGATGAAAACAGAAGCACCAGATCAGAAGCACCAGCTGTGTGTGGTTCCCTGCAGTGAGCTGACAGATGTGCAGGTGACAGTAGAAGCTGCGCTCTAAATACCGTCGTCAACACCCAGTCAGAGATGATGGATGGTTACAGACGGCCACAGCATCAGACTGGCCAATCACAGCCTCCACAGAGAGAAGCTCTCCTCTAGACATGTTGCCATGGTTTCATGAAAGCTCCATGCAGCTTCCAGCTGCGGTCCAGGCTGAAGTCAAAGCCATGACCTTGTCCGGCCATGTAGACTCACAGACTAGACACAAGCTCCATGTTGCCAATGTTTGCATGACATTTTTACAGTGCCATGTTTTTTAGGTTGTATCTGAGTTGATAGTGATGTTGGATGAAAGCCCAGACGGCACCCAGCAGGGTCATCAGCTGGCAGCCAGCTGGTCACAACCCCCCACATCCTTCCCCCCATAGCTTTAGTCATGAGGTTGATTCTTCACTGCTGCAGTCATTAGTTTCATTTCTTCACACTCATTAATCTCACGTCATTTCTTCACTTTCATCACTTTTCTAATCTAAGGGAAAACTGTTCCACGAAGCTGAAGATTGAACTTTTTATTTCAGATGTTAAAACGCCTTAAAGGCTTAACTTGTTTATTTTATGTGGGCTTGTGTGGAGTAATGATAGTAAAAATATCATGCTCGCAGATCCAGCAGACTCAACACAACCTCAGCAAACAGAGTGTAACAACAAAGACATGAGGCTTTATTTCTGACGAAACAGAAATAAAGCCTCATGTCATTCAGTGCATGTCATTTATAATGTTTGAAGATTTCTGTTTATTAGGCCGACGTCTGAGCAGTGGGTGCTAACCCCCCCAAAAAAAATTCCTCCCAGGCTCCCCAGAGTGAGAAAGCTCTACATCACTCTGCTTTGGTTCAATTCAGATGCACTGGAGGGTTTTCAAGCACAAACCTCCTGTTTGGGGTCATGGAACCCTAATCAGATTTAAGGGTGCCTTCACACCAGGCCTGTTTGGTCCACTTTAACCCAAGTCTGGTTGGTTTGGGGAGATGTGAATGTGGAATGAAACTTTGATGTGGACCAAAAAAGTGACTCTGGTCCGCCAACAAACCTTGATGTGGGTTCGGCTGAAGTGAACTCTAGTGCAGTTTGAATGCACATGTCAACACCAAGACCACTCCAAAAGTAGAAAGTGAATAATTCTTACAGGGCATTCTGGGTAAATACAACCCAAACAAACACACAAGTCTGGCACTAGTGGGAGAAATGGCTTGTAGACTTTTATCAAAGGCAAAAGAGAAATCCTCCAACTGCTAAGATCTGACGCCACTTCACTGTTTACGTCTCATGAAAAATGAAGTTGTGTTCAGTGTTGTCTTCAGAGGTTTTTGTGTTGTTTCCTTCAGTGGATCTTGGTGCAGCGCCACCACAGGTGAGGAGTGGCATATTTTGCTCAAAGGATTTGGTGGGTTTGACAGATTATTGTGGAAAAGAACCACAGCAGGCGGAAATGGAACAAATGATGCAGCTTTGGTCCCAGTTGAACTAAGGGGTCCACTATCATGTGGGAAAACACCAGTTCTATGTTCTAGGTGCGAGTCGGATAATATTTTGGTGCTAAAAGAAAAACTAAGCTACATAACTCTAGGGTTGTAGCCCCACCAGCTGGGTCAGAGGCCTCACACACTCTGTGGCTGGGTTTAATCTGCAGGACAAAAAGCAGTCCCCCCCCAAAACACCCCTCCACCATCCAAACCTAATTGGAGACTGGCCGTCTACTAAACGCTGGTGATGTGTCCAAATTCATTTTCCGCTCCAGGAAAAGTTTCTCCCAGCAGGACAGCTCCACAGCGGGACTGGGATTGATCCGCTTGGTGGGCAGCAGGACAGCATGTGACTAGATTTAATTCAGACAGACACCCTGTGACTGTGACACCCAGTGGACCAACAGGACACACGAAAGCTTTGATTACCTTATAAAAGGCTTATAGGGTCAAATGATTCATAACACACAGATGCATCACTTCATTCCACAGACGCAGTAGCTCATCAATGTCCATGGCTGCAGAAAACAGGAAGTAGATAGTCTGCTGATGAGAAATAGATGCACATACATAGATGGACATGTGGCAGGAGAGATCTGGACTCAAATCCCCAACCTGGATTCAAAAACAACTCTTCCCACTGAGCTCAATACGTGGCAGGTCCCACAGTTGCCACCTATCAACAGTTACTATGTCAACACAGCAACTAGGGACTAGGGGTGTACATTTTTCATGAAATTTATTATTTATTGTAGAAAAAATTGATTAATGACACTGAATAAAAAACAAAACTGACAGTATTCTCAGAAAAGTTAGTTTTACCATTTTCTCCACTGTTCAGCAAGAGCACCAATAAATATCAATAAGTTTGAAAATATGAATAAATGAAGTCTCTATATGCAGTTTAGTGATATAAATCTTTAATAAGAGGCATCAAGAATTAAAAGGCATTGTGTTTGAACATGTTCTTACATTTTATTTTTAGTAAGCTGCAAAAAACAAGTAAAAAAGAAGCTGGTGGATGTTCCCCAAAGGACAAACTGAGGAAGCAAAGCTTCACATCCTCAGGAAGAAGTATTCCACTGGTTCCAACATGTTCCTGTCAGTCCTGTACCAATAAATTAATAAATCAATTCATCACACGGCAAATTAAAACAATTTAAGTAATTTCTATTTATGAGTTATTGTGTTTCTTTCTCTCTTTTTACTAAACACTGGATGATAAAAGTCTTCAGTCTGGTGCTTTGGTCTCAATCAGTCCTTTTTTGAAGGACAGTTTTGTTTACAGACATTTCACTTCATAATTCATTTTATTTATTGTTTTCTTTATTTATTTTGGATATCTAGCATATATTCCAGTTTCAGTGTTAAATTTTCATTAGAATTTAAAGTTTATTGATCTTTGAGAATGTGTTGTTGCATTATTATATCTTTGCCATTATATTACTTTGAAATGGTCTCAAAATGACAATATTATTATTCATAGCAAATACTTCTGGGACAATTTATCATCCAGCAAAATGTGTTATTGTGGGAAAACAGCTTGTTATAGTGGACTCAGCAGGAGAGATCTGCCTGGTACCTTTACACACCAGAGACTGGTGGAGGACAGGTTTGGGCCATTCATGATTTACTGTGACTCAGATTTTGACCAACTCCAGGTAGAACAGAGAAGAAGACTGGAAGTTAGAAACATGCTCTCTGATCAGAACCATCTAACTCAACAAACCAGTCCCAGAAAGACAGCTCATAGCTCAGCCTGCTATGAACTAAGCAAACGTAATGCTTTGCTTAGTTCATAGTTTATTCAAAACAAATCTGAATAACTCAATGAAAAGCGCAACACAGGGGTATGAGGTGGTGCAGGAGTTAAGCACAACCCACATATGAAGGCCTTTGTCCTTGATGTGGGGCAGCAGGTTTGATTCCCTGCCGCATGTCTTCCCCATCTCTCATTACCCATTTTCTTGTCAATTCACTATCAAATAAAGGCCACTAGAGCCAATAAAACCTTTTAAAGAAAAACACAACATGACAGAATCATGTTTGTCACAGTTCCCATTGTAGCTGAAACCTAAACCCTAAATTACAGAGGGAGAAGCTCTCCATTCATCTGTTTCATCCTACAATACAATGGTCATTATCTGGATTTATTTCATTATTACTCAGTGTTGCCCTGAATATCTTATTACCCCAGAATTAATAAAAGCAGGTTCTTTGGGTTTGTGTGTTGTGTAAATATTAAAATAGTCTTGATGGCAGAAAAGAGCCTTTGTTCCTTAAAGCCACCTGGTTTTATCTGTTCATGGTCCCAGGGAGAGATGGGATAAGCTCCATTAATGGACTCAAGAACCAAAGAGAGCAACGCCTGCAAGAATAAAAGCCTCTCTCACATTACCACCCAAAGCTCTGGCAAAGTCTGCAGCACTGAAATCAGGCTGGACAGAGCAGAGGCCTCACTGCTGCAGCATGCATACAATTAGAACCTAGGGATGGGCAATAAATCAATAATAATCATTATAACAGATATCATCAGTATCAATAGGTAATGTGATTTTACTGATCTCCGATCCACAACCACAAAGCCTTCGGGGGGATGTAGGCAGAGGAAAGACTTTAGCTGCTCAGCTTCTCACAGCTAGCTAAGAAAAGTAGATAGCGTCAACTAACTCACTTGCTCTTTGGTTACCTAGCAACAACTTACTGAGTAACTTTGCAGCAGCAGTTCCAGGTTTTGATGCTGTAGCTTAACAGCGTGGAATGAAAGGAGAAAATGAGAACAGCAGCTGGAGAAGAAGCTGAGGATAAAACAGGCAGGACAAAAAGCAGTCCCCCCCCAAAACACCCCTCCACCATCCAAATATCTGACAGAATATCAGATATTTAAAAGAAAAAAATTATTATTGTTATTGACTGATATTAAACCCCTTATATTGTGATATCGTCCAAAATAATGAAATAACATGTCAGAGCTTGTTCTTTTATTATCCAATTAAAATATTCCAGAAATTGTCAAAAAGAAAAAAGGGGGAAACCTCTAGTTTGTGAATTAGTTGAGCCTGGTGCAACTGCTGCAAAACTGCAGCTGCAGCAGGTTTGTGGAGCTGCTGCAGCCCAGAGAGCAACCAGATAGTGAGAGTTGCCAAGGGAGGTAAATACATGGTGTACCAACATTTGGTGACAACTCTTTCCACACATGTACACAAAGATCAATGATCAAAGCCTACAATCTGGAGCCGAGGCCCCACCCAGCATTACCCCTCCACTGCAAAAAAAAATTAGCTCTTTCTGAGGTCCACTCTTTCATTTCAGCATGCAGTTACAGAGCTGGAGCCAGAGCGTGTGTAAACAGGTGCAGGGCGTGTGAAGCAGGTAAAACCCAGCCTCTAGTCCTCACAACCTCACTAGAATGTAGAAGCCTGGTTCATGTTACCAATTACATCTGACTGCTCCAGAACCCGCTGATGGTGGAGACAGCGGAGGTGTATCAGTCGGTTCAATTCCTGCTCCGTCTGCCTCTGACATTGTGTCCTTGGGCAAAACACTCCACCCATGTTGCCTACAGGTGATGGTAACTGCATGGCAGCCCCACCTCTGTCAGACTGTGGCAACTATCGATTAGCTTGCCGAATGTCATATGGCCTGTACTTGATAAAGCACTATACAAGTACAAGCTATTTACAGGTCATGGAAGGCAGTGTGCTGCATTAATGCCTCAGCTCCACTGCATTGTTGTTTTTGGTAATGCCAATAAGTCGGCTTCATAAAAAGTTTCAATATAAAAACAGATCTTAAGAAATAGCAGACAAAAATCTACAATTGATGTCATCCAGAACTTGTTTCTGTGAAACATGATCTCTGGTGTCCAGAAGATTATGTGTTAACATGACACGAAGGTCATGTCTGTGATACAGCAACAGAGGCTCAGTCAGAGGATTCTTCAGATTAGCTGCAAGAATGACTACTACCAGAGACCCTCCCTGACCACAATGACTCTTTAAGATACTTAGATGATATGAGTAATGGCATTTAATTTCCCTTTGAGATCAATAAAGTATTTTTGAACTGAATCATCATTTTACTGTGAACATTTCACATTACCATCCTCACTTCTTTATTCCAGAACACAGCAAACAGTAGCGTTACACTGGAAAAAACTGATTTTCTTATTGCTGATTAAACATTTTAAGCTGTCTGTGAATTAGTCAGGCATCCACATGTCTCCATCAGGTGCTTGATTTTGCAGTGGTAGCCCCCAAGCTCTGGTAGACATCAGCCCTGCTGTGGGGCCTCCACGCTCTTCAACAAACTGGTTTTGATTTAAAATATGTTTTATTGATGGGTGGTTTAGTATTTTGCTCTGGTTGAGAAGAATGTTGTAGTATTCTACAACATTAGGTGTAAACCTAGGTGTAAACCTACTGTGCATCATTTATCTGCCTGTCTGTCTGTCAGGGAGGACACACAGATGAGACTCTGTTCAGTGTGTGAGTGTATCGAAGGATGCAGAGAGGTGTGTTTAGCGAGGCCTTTCTTTATAAGGCCATGACACCAGCAGGTTTGCTCTGTGGTGCTCTTGCTTATCAGACCAGCTAATAATAGCAATACAAGTGAACCACTGCCTCTTCACCATGCAAACTAGTTTTCTACTAAACATCCACTAAGCCAGTCACAGGAAGCTTTAATTAATTAATTGCACAATAAATTAAAATAAGCTTGACGATTTCGATTTGGAGAGCAGTCATTAAACAGATGTTCCCCTTTAAAGCTATAGCATGTAACTTTTATATTAAAAAGGTTTCTTACATATTTGTTAAAGTTGCCACCATGCTGAGACAGTTTGTTATTATTACTGTATTATTATTTTTAACTCCCGTCTTACCTTTCTAAGCTGAATTCTGAATATTTTATTAAATATAATTGTGGTTTCAGAGACTTCACAATCCATTTTAATTATTGTTGTTTATACATTTTGGACATTTAAATTGTTTTATGGTCTCTGTTAAATGGTCTTTAGAAGGTAATGCTTTTTTATCTTTGAGATAGTTCACTAGCATTAATATGGCGTTATTAAATTAGCTGAAAATGGTCTCAAAATTATGGAAGCCCACTTCCGCCATGAAAGAAAAAAATAAATGACTAACAGGAAGTCATAATTACAACTTTCAAAGTCATAATTATGAGATTCAGTCATAATTTTGACTTTCAAAGTCATAATTACCATTTTCAAAGTCATAATTATGAGATTCAAAGTCATAATTATGAGATTCGAAATTATGACTTTGAAAGTAGAAATTATGACTGAATCTCATAATTATGACCTTGAAAGTCGAAATTATGACTTTGAAAGTCAAAATTATGACTTTGAATCTCATAATTATGACCTTGAAAGTCGAAATTATGACTTTCAAAGTCGAAATTGTGACTTTGAAAAACAACCTTATGACTGAATCTCATAATTATGACTTTGAATCTTTTAATTATGACTTTGAATCTCATAATTATGACTTTGAATCTCATAATTATGATTTCCTGTTGGTTTTCTATTTTTTCTTCCATGACGGAAAAGGGCTTCCATACAAAATGACATCCAGGAAAATGTTTCATCAGGACAGGTTAAAGGGGCATTGACAAAGCTTTGTGCCTCTGATTTATTAAATCTCAAATCATTTCTGCAGCTATCAGCACGGTGCAGCACGCAAACTGAATGCTGAACCTCAGATCTGGTGCATGTAGTAATCAGTTCCACGCCTAAAACAGGAGCAGCCTGCCAGAGGACATGTTGGGTGTGGGACTCTAATTACAACCCTGTCCCCGTTTGATCCCACCGACCTCACATCCACCCAGGCCCCAGGTTAGCACAGCTCCAGCTGTGTGCTGGGGTTAAAGCTACTGCTCCAGATGTGACCTGCAGCTGGCCTGGGAAATTATCTGCAGGTTTCTTCAGCAGCCATGTCACAGCCACAGATTGGAAATAAATATCTTCTAACCCCACAAAGATGAAAAATCTCATTGTCTTGCTTGGTGGAGAACAGCTGCTTCTGCAAACATCTTCATCTGATCCAACTGTTCCTGTCATGGCTGGTTTACGTGGAGGAGGGATGGTGTTGATGGACAGCAGATGCCAGTTGAAGGTCCCATCCAGCAAAGTTCCGGAAGTCTTCCTCCAGGACCAAAGCCATCTACTGAGTTTTCTGGTTCTGACGGTCTTTAACAGAACCCTGGGTGGAGCTTTACGTCAGGGCCTGGGGGACGGGCAGCAGGTGTCCTGAAGTTCAGCTAGGCTGGAGTGGGGGGAGGGGCAAACGGTGTTAACTGGATTTACACAGCTTTGTACTATCTTGACGGCACAGTCCAGAAAGAGAGTCCAATACCAACACACACGCAAACCCACATGGTACCGCAGAGAACTTCAGCTGCTTCCCTCTGTCTAATACAGCTGGGACTGCTGGGTGAACAACACTCCTTCTGTTCTCCATCAGTCTATAAACATTGTGTCATGATTTGTGCCCAGAATAAACCCAACAGGACCAAACAACCTTAGTGATGGAAAACCACATTCAGACAGAGTCAGGATGTGATCACTGGCTAACAATTCAATTCAAGAATACTTTATTGATCCAAAGGGAATCTGAATGTTGTTGTAACTCATATCATCAAAGTTCTTCAAAGAGTTGTTGTGGATGATGATGGCTGTGAGCAAGAAAGACCTCCAGTAGCAGTCTGAGTTACAGCAGAGCTGAAGCAGCCTCTGACCGAAGCCACTGTTGTATCAGTGTGAGAAAGCAGAAGCACAGGGTTTTATGAAATATCATTGTTTACATACAAATGAATCCCTCCAGGAAGTTGCAATGGTAAATGGACTGAATTTATATAGTGCTTTTCCAGTCATTTTGACCACTCAAAGCGCTTTACACTGGAATCACATTCACCCATTCGCACACACAAAAATTTATACGCAGATCGGTAGGCAATTTGGAGTTAGGTGCCTTGCCCAAAGGGCACATTGACATGAGGCAGGAGGAAGCTGGAATCAAACCTACAACCTTCTGATCAGAAGACGACTACTCTACCCATTCAGCCACAGTCACCCCAATCACATTTTGCATAGACTTAAAATTTTCACCAGTCATCGCAACTTTTCTGCAAATCTGACCAATCACCTCGACGCTTATTATATATTCCATTCTTTAACACTGAAACTCAGCTGAACTTTGACCAGTCACAACTTCCTTCTTATTTAACTTTGTGTTTTATGAAAGTAGAACCTGCCTGTTAACTTGAATGACCAATATAGAATTCTTCTTTTGCCCTTTGACAACTCCACTGGACATGATTCTATTTAATTAAGGCTGCCATTTCCGCCTTAATTACTGAAATATTATTTGGATTTTAAATACTATGTTAAAATCCTGTTTATACTGGGAAGGTTATGTGCAGCAATTCCAACTTTTTTGTGAGATCATGTTATGGCAAAATAAAAAAGATTTAAAGAATTTGTGACTTGGCCACATCACTCTGAAAAAGCTTCAACTATCACAAAAAACATCATCACCTCCAGGAGGGACTGACTGGCACATTACTCAAATTTAATGTTTCAAAGGTAAGATGGAGCTGGAGGAGCCCGTTCAGAAACAAACTGTCCTTAGGTCAACAAGGCTTTAACAAAACTTTTTATGTAGTGTAGTGTAGTGTAAAGTACTTGAATTGACTTGTTTGCTACACAAATAAACCTTCCCTGCCTTTTATTTGCCAAGCAGAACTTCAACAGTTTACACACAACGTAGCAAACAGATTCTACTGGATGGTATAGATATGAACACAGAAATCGCACCAAGCTGAGACCAAACTCTACAGAGACCACCTCCAAATGCTCTCAGTAACGTCCACAATTCTTCCTCTAGCCAAGTTTGTGTTGCTTTATGGGATGCGGTAGAATAGAGAAACTTTCAAGACATATTCTCAAAATCTTTTGGTATTCTGTTCTTTTGCTTGAAATAGGCCCCAGAATCCCACTAATGATTTGATTAAACTATGTTTTCTACTTCTTTAGAAGTTGGTTCTCCTGACCTGGACATATCTGACCAATAAACAGACTGAATTGTCATTGAAGTGACATTGTCACACGGTGTGTAGTGAGAGGGTTGGTTTCGCTTGAGGTTTTCTGTGGGTAAAGAGAACACAAACCAACAGAAAAAGTTACAGGTTAATTGATTTAAACCGCAGAGAGCCAACAGTTCTTCAAAACTGCATCCCAGAACCTTCAGAAAGCAGCAGCTAATACTCAATTACCCATTAAACAAAGTTTGTCCTGGTGAGGCAGCCGTAGTGGGTCAACAAAGTTTTATATGAAATAAAGAGGTGGATGGGAAACAAGAAGCCGAGAGTTAATTGAGGTCAAGGTTTAACACAAAAAGCAAGAAAAGGTGACTGAAAAATCCTGAATCTTTCCTGATTGGACTGGAAACAGAGGAACGGTTTCTCTCCTGTGAGCCTTTATGATTTCAATTACGTAGTGACTGATGCAAATCTATGTTCATATAAGTATGAATACACTTAAAAACCAGCAACATATTTCAGTGTAATTCCCAGCAACTGGCAACATGACTATTTCCTGTAAGGTCTGATGAGGTTACAGTGGAGGAACATCAGACAACAGTTCAGCTGAAATAATCAGTTTTGGCAACTATTTAGTATCATTATTAGCATTAATAACCCTACTAATGACAACATAGTGTCTGTACAATCTGAAGTGAAAAACAGTGATTTCCTTGTTAAGAGCCCAATTCTGTTGGGAAGCCATGAATCCTACAATACTTCGACATGTACCACCCACCTAAACATTGCTGCAGACAAAGCACATCTCACTATGGCAACCACACTCTCCAACAGCCGTCGCCTCTCTCACCAGGACAATGTGCTCTGCCACTCTGTGAAACTTGCTAAGTAACGGCACAAAGACAGCCATAAGGCCCCCCATGGCCTGCAGGCTGGACAGATTCTGGACAGAATCTGTAGGAAATGCTAGAACAAGTTTCCCGACATAAACCCATCCCATTCTGGTACAGCAAGTCAAGCCCTGCATGGGCCTAAGTCTCAGCAGGTGCTTCTAATGTTCTGGATAATCAGAACCCTGCTGACCCTACTGCTGCTACAGATCCTACAGCAGACTCCATGGTAGTAAATAGCAAAGTCTCAAAGGTCCAACATACTGGACCTTTGAGTATGTTGACTGGGTGTCGAACAGTTGACACCCAGTCATGTATTTGCCAAACATTTGTATTCACTGACACCTTTCAAAGAAAAGCACATCCGACAAACCTCAGTACACATCACGTCACTGCCCACCGGGGTTCGCAGTTTTGCATTTATGAAACAATTACAGAGCTAGGGCCACACTTTTCAGCAGACAGCCTCCTCTGTGAACCACAACGTACAATTTCCATCCAGGAGCTTTAAACCAATTGACACTGTTAAAATCATATATATACATCAAATATGTTGATCAGTTACACTGAATCAAAAGCAACTCTAAACAGCTGGGTTTTTAGTCTTAATTGAAAGGAACCCAGTGTTTCAGTAGTTTTCTGGAAGTTTGCCCCAGATTTGTTGTGTATAGAAACTGGATGCTGCTTTTACATGTTTGGTTGTGGTTCACTCACATCATGTTTCACACCAACCAGGGATATGGGTTGTGTTTAATGGTCATCCAGTATTTGCTGTATACACACAATATATATTTAATATTGAGCATATCCAATATACTTTATAGCATACCACTCTGTGCCAATATGAAGAGTGAGCCTCCAGCTCCGACCAGGACCTTGCAGGCTAATACCTCCTGAGCCAATAAGATTGGATCATGAGAAGGAGGAAGTGCTACAGTTGCCTCAATTTTATTGAGATGACACGTTTCCTCCACAGAGGTTGACTCCTTGACTTTTTCCATAGTACAGAATGTTTTTGATGTGCAGCTTATGGCTGATGACTGCACTGAAGAGATCTGACACGACAAACAATTTACTTGGTGTCTGCATTTTTGTGATTCCGTGATCACCAGCAAGTATTAAGTAAACCTTAGTGACTGCTATGTCTCCTCTAGTGTGTGCTCAGCAACATGAGCCCAACACGACGGTGGAACCTGCTAAGGCTCTCTAACAAAGGCTGCTTTCTACAGCCCAAATCCACACTCAGCACCCTCTACCAGACACAAAGGATTCCTTCTTCATCCTGTTCATCCTGCGCGTTCAGCTTCTCGCTCATATTTAAGAAGTGAGGACACACAGAGGCCAAGGAGTGTTTCTGGATATACAGGATCATTATGCTTCTGTCACTCAACTCTTATGGGCATTTATCCAGAAAACCCAGACAGCTGTGAAGCCCCTTATAACCGTCCCTTAAAGATGAAAGCACTGAAAGAATCAAAAATTCTAATATTTTTGATTAATTGTAATATTTGCTGAAGTTTTTGTTGGACATAAAAAATATTATACATTTAGTTTCAGTACAATATTCAGATGTAAATGATAAAAAAACAATATTCTTTCTAAATTGATTCTTTAGATGTTTTGCATTTTTCTTGCAGCAGATTTTGTGTAGAAGGATGTCAGTAGGTGGCCATCAACAAAACTCAACCTTGATTTTATTTAGTCATTTTTATTTGAGTTTCAGAGCGAGCTCCACAAGAACCATGAGAAGGTCCTTGCTTTCCTTCTAAGCAGGGAGCTTCAGGTGTGGAAGAGGAAACAGAGGAGCCGTTTGTCAGGAGGCTGATCCAGAGAAAAACATGTTTCCCCGTTCTGCATTCTTTGGTGTGTTTATCACAGAAAAAAAGCACAGAGCAGGCGGCAACACATATTCAGATCATGAGACAAGATTATTCAAGATATTTAGGTGACAATAATAATATAAAATAAATAAATATTTTAATTCAGATCATCTTCAAAGAGTTATTGTGGATGCTGATGCTGTGGGCAGGAAGGGTCTCTACTGGCAGTCTTGTAATGAAACTTCTGACTGAAGCCTCTTCCTGTATGACAGTCTTGTGATGGTCATGACATGTTAACTGGTTAGTTTCTGGGCAGCAGAGACAATATCCCTGAGGACACAAAATCATTAAAATCAATTTCTTACTTAGGGCAACATTTTCTTGTTACCAACTGCCCAAGTCTACTGTTTAATGCTTTTTATATATAACAATTAATACACCGGATTAAACAACACTTAACTCTAAACATTAATCACACCATGACTTCTCCTCTCTCCTGCTTCATGAGGAGACCTGCATCGCATCGCAGCCAGTTCACACACTGTACTGCACACATCGCCATGACACGTGATGAAAACAAACTATGAGCAATGAGCATGTACTCTGTGTGTCTTTACCTCCACTCCTTTCTTGTATTGCATTTATTCACAAATTAAATAGTCTGTTGCAGTGCATTACAAGTGAGCAAAGCTGTAAAAACCAAACAATTCTCACCAACAGACTAATGTTCAGGGTAAAGAGCCTTTGAAAAGAATGGGATCATTTGTGAACGTCATAACTTTTTTTAGCAGATTGTTTTGCCAAAGGCCTTACATAAAGTAACTCATGTTTTAACTGCATCTTGCTTGGATTACTAAACTCTGTATGCTGGACTCAATAAATCCTCAGCTCAGAGGAATGAAAGCTGTTCAATGTGTCGCTGCACACCTTCTGACGAGACTAATGAGCTGGACTTTAAATTGGGATTTCAAAACTTGACTACCAGGACAGAATGACAACGAGAAAAGATTTAAATGTACGAAGATGTTATTCCATCTGCATATGACTAATGTCTAGTTCCTCACTCAGCTGCATCCATGTCTCTTAAGTGTAAGAGCTTCAGGCCCTTCAGCTGAAATAGATTCGAATTTATGAAAGTTTGGAGCCATGTAGGTTTTATTTTAATCTACTTCTAAGAACCTCCATATGAAATTCTGTCCATGATTGCTTAGATTTTGTTTGCAGTTATTAAGCCCCAGAAAATGAAGCAACTAGTTATGTAATCTTTATTAGCCAATGACAGCTATGAGATTCTGATGGTATGAAAACTTTACACTTCACTTTCTAGATGTAAGCTACATTTACAACATGTGTGTAATGAAACGGCCGTAACAACATTCTTTGCTTTTCATGCTATTGATAATACCAATGTGTTTAGTGTGGAAGCTCCTGGTGGTTGGACATCAGCCTCAAACCTCTTAAAGGTCAAGCATCCACAGTAAATCAACCAGCAACCCCTATTATGCACCAGAGTCACATCATACAAGTGAATCCACTGAGATCATTGACTATGTGAGCTTTCAGAAATGAAGCTGTGGTTGTAAAACCAAACAGGCATAAAGCAGAGCTCTGTCTAGTTTCTTATACAGACTGGATGTCCTAATGTATTCAGAGCTTTAAAGGTAAAGTTGTTGAGTTGCAACGTCAGCAAGTGACTGACTGCATCTGATTCTTCTGATCATCACATCTCAGATCATAAGGACACTGGATGATGATGATTTTTAGAACAGCACTTCTCTCAGTGATTCTCTCTGGTTCTGGGTGCTGTGTAGTAGCTAGAAGGTTTTTTGGTGCTACTTTTTAAATTTCGGTCAGTTGTTATGACATATAACCATGGCAACAAAGTATGTTTTTACTACGAGGGGCAGCTGAAATCATACCTGAACTATGACCCCAAATCCCAGGAGGTGGAATGGAGGCTTTGTGGATACAAAAAGATATGAAGGAAGTTCAAAACATCTCTTCCATTTATCGGAATGATCAAGGATCATTTCCCAGACTCTCTCTGCCCCGACTTCTAACCATACAATCAGACAGATTTACAGAGCAGCAGCAAAGCAAAAGACATGGATTAACCGAGCCGCCAACAACAATATTATATCCAGGACATAATATTGTGAAACATCATCTCTGCTGCCAAGCTGAAGATCTGTTAACATGACAGTAATTAGACATGAGACCTTTCCTGCCTACATCATCACCATCCACAATGACTTTGAACATATTTGGATGATGTGTTATGACATTTAATTTTCCTTTAGGATCAATAAAGTACACTTGAATTGGGTGGCTGTTAGGTGTACTAGATATTTCCCTTAAAAAAGCAGCTGTAGACGTGGTAGGAAACAAATGGCTTCTTCTGATGACCAGAAAATTCCCCCAACATGAGAACATGTAGTCTTACAAAAAAGTAGTTGGGTTAAGACATTAAACTTGACTGAACCACTGAATTCTGCGCTATGATGTCAGAGTTTTAGTCTACCTGAATGGACAAATGATTTAGCAGACATAAGAAGGTTTCAAATAAATCAATGACGGCTCCTCTGGGGTTCATCTATAAAGAGGAAACACATGGTGACAACCTGTATGGTCATTGTAAGACTCTTAGAAACTAATCTCCTTTAATTGGATAGGGAAGGCTTAGAATCAGTGCTGTGACTGATTGTGATGAGCATCATTATAGTGCACAGTGAATGGTGCTGCCTGAGGACCTCACTACTTTTTGTATCCCACATACAAATCATGGAGAAACAGTCTGATATGATTACATTCCTGAATAGAAACACATTGTACTCCTTTAGTAAGAAGATTCAGTTCAGTTTAATCACATACAATATATACATCATGTAGGCATTTTATGAAAACAACTCAATTCAATCCAGACCCAGAATGCTGTGCAGTTCTGGACCGAAGTTCAGTGAAATGATCAACATTTTATTTCCTATTGATATTGATTTATCACAATAGAAATTATCTTTTTATTGTCCAGCCCTAGATGAGCACCAGCAGTGGAACATGTCTGGAGTTAACACAGTCACAATAAGCATTAACTCAATAACTCACATGGTAATATAAATTATTTTAATAATTTCCATTATTTACTGTTGTTTTCTTTGTCTCTCTCTCTTTCTGCCAAAACCAGATGACAAAAGTCTTCAGTCTGGTGCTTTGGTCTCATCTAGCCCTTTTTTTGCAGGACGATTGTTTCCAGAGATTCATTCTTTATTGTATTTGTTGTTTCTGTTTAATTTATTTTGGATATTTAAAATGTCTTCCAGTTTCAGTGTTAAATGTATGTTAGGATTTAAAGTTTCTTGATCTTTGAGATTGTGTTCTTACATTATTATACTGTCACGATTATATTGATTGAAAAAATTGTAATTTATCGCAATAACTTCTGGGATAATTTATTGCTCAGTAAAATTTGTCACCATAACAGGCCTACTGGGAGTTAATGACATGGAAAACACACAGGCTCAGCATGACTGAGGAACCTTCACATGGTACACTCTGGGTCGTCCACATGTTGGTATCCAGACTCAACATGGCGATGGAGGCAGTAGGAATTTGACATGCAAGTCATCCTATTTCTGCTGCCACCTCACGCAGACACCCCTGAGCAGAGCACAAACCCTGACTGCTGACGTCAGAGACAGGTTAGCAGGAGTAATCCTTTGGTCAGGCTGGTTTCTAAAGACTGGGCTCAGATACCGTAATTCTTCATGTTAGATCCTGAAAGGTTATGATTCATCAAATGTTCTCTTCCTGTCTCCTTACACTACATAACTGCTAACACGTTTCCTACCATTATTACTAAATGAAGGCAAGCAGCAGGTCCAGGAGCCCCCAGGCCAATCTGCTAACACTGAGTCATTCCTCTGACCGTTTATTGCACATCACCTGAAAGCAACGATACTTCCAGTCACTGCTGTCCCCGTGGTTACCCTCCAGCAAATCAAATGGTGAAGTCAAAGCATTTTTAGCTGTAAATAGTTGTTGAGGAATCCAGAAACACTCTGTGTCGCCCCAGCCAGCTAAATTAAACAGCTGCTCTGAAGCACTCTGTTTTGTGGCAGTTTCCACACAGGGCAGCACACAGCACACTGGTCCGTGTCAAACCAGCATCCAAGATCACACTTCTAATAAAATAGACCATTTAACAGAATTATTCAAAAAGCAGTTTCTCAGTGGTGGACTGCGCAGAATCAGAGGAGCTAAAAGAGAATGCAAATGGACAAGAGAATGGCTGCCAGGCGCAGGAAAGCTTAGAGAGCTCTGAAAGGACCGGCTACTCTGGCTGCTCCGCTCTGCACGCCACTGAGGAGACTTAAGGATTAGGACGTTGACTCAGCAATGCAGCCTTGTGATTCCCATTATCTGAGTTAGAACTGCAGATTGGAGCTGGCGCTCTTTCAGTGCTCCTTAAAATAAAAGGCTATTGTTAACCCCCCCACCCTCCACCCTTCCGGATATTAAACTGCAAAGACATGGAGGCCACACAGTTAAAGCACTGTTAAAGTCATGTGTGCCATGATTATCGAGAGCCAATAAAAATGATAGTTAGTAGAGAAACATTTGACTCATTTATAACCTGCACCACTAATGGGGAAGCCAGCCGATTGTGATGGCCTACAGTTCTCCAGTGGACGATCACCGACACCCTCAACAAGGAGGATGACAACAAAGGTCACTGATAAAACAAGATGGTTCTGGTTATAGATTGGTGTATCCAAGGATTTTAAAAGAGAAGTTTTAATTCAGTGTCAAATTTTGTCAATGTCAAAGGATCCCAGACCAAGTCCAGATACACTATAGTAGAGTCTGAAGGCATCCTATATGAACAGAAGTAAAATCTTGAAATATATAGCCCTGAGTCCTGGATCTGTTTAGTATACAAACTTACAAACTTTGTAAGTTTGTATACTACATGGGTACTTTTTCAGTGATATCCCAAAGTATTGATGTGCGTATCAGTTGCTGCTTCTAGCCCTCAGGTCTCTCCGCTGAATCATCCCAGACAGAGTCAGGAAGCAAACCAACATTTCCTTTTCCAGTTCAAGCCAAGAAGGAGGAAAAAATGAGCATTCTGCAAATTCTGTATCCAAGTGACCTGCTAGCAGAGACACAGGCTGTCTGTTCTTTATGCTGCAGAGCTATAATTCCCACTAATTCACCACTCTGGCCTCCACTTTCTGTTTATTTTTGAACTGTGAGCAGAAACATTCATTGGCGTGCAATTTCACAGCCGTAAAGTGACAGGAGACGGTTTTTGGACGTGGTGGCCACAGGATGTCTGAAAATAGCCGAGGCTGACCACATACTGAGCTCTCTGAAAGGCCTCTACAACCTCCACTGCTGCTCAATCTTCAGGCTTTGGCCTTCCTGGAAAGTCTGGGGTGGATTCAGCAGCCATGGCAGCATGTTTTCCCAGCCGCAGCGAACTGAGTACAGCTGTTCTCCGACAATTGCAGAAACTGTCACCAGTTGGGATTTTAGGGAAGCAAACACACACCGGCCTTCAACATTTTGGGTGGAAACGGTTCCTGCATCGCCTGCTGAAATCCCTAAAGTCATTTCCACACATGAACACTGGAGACAATGAGAAGGATGTCCAGATGATCTGCTGTGGATGCTTCAGTCACTGATTCCCTGACAACAAACTTCACAGCTGGAGATTTCCTGATAGAAATTAGCTCTCCCAGCAGGAATGTGGAGAGAGACGTCGGTCTAACCTTGACCCTCCCCTGGGAAGAAATGATGATGAACTCTAAAACCTTCTATCTCAATAATTCAGACCTTTAATAACTCATATCCTGATATTTGATCATAGATGCCATCTATGTGTGCTGCAGATGTGCTGCAGGTGGAGCAGAGTGAGGCTACAATTCACATACAAAAAACGAGCATGGAACTATAAGTTAATTTATTTTATTAATTGATTATTAAAATAATTGTCAACTTTATTAATTAATTTATTAATTGATTAATCGCCAACTACAGTGAGCTAACTCAAAAAAAGGTAATTTACTGAAAGATCAACACATCGAGGCAATTAAGCCAAAATTGTACAAAAATATTTTCATCTTGCATTTAACATGTAAATAATTTTCAATGTCTGTAAATATGTTCTGCCCAGAATTCAAATGGCAGCTTAGCTTCGTCAGGTTCAGATTCTGTAAAAAAAAAGTCTTACTGACCACCTATTGTTATTCCAATATTAACTGGTTAACATCAAGGTAGTCACCAGATCATTCCCTCTCAGTTCAGTTCAGTTCAGAAAGGCCTGAGCTTTTCATGTTGGTGTTAGAAGGATTGTTCAGCTGCAGAGGCTTTGCTACAAATGATCACGAGTTCAATAAAGAAATGCTGTTAGTGTCTTCTAGGAAGTAAATGTTCATTTGCATTTTAAAATGTATTTCTAACACTCTATAAACGTGAATAAATAAAAAATCTGCAGAAACTGCTAATTTTTCTTTAACCAATTAATCTTCAGAATAATTGTTTACTAAAATGATAGTTAGCTGCAGCCCTAATAGTGCATGTTAAAAAAATACAGAAATTAAGCTGCATCTTCCCTTCATTATATTTGTAACAACAAACCAAAGAAAATCTCATTTAGACAAGTGTGTGAAAACCACAGAGGAGGATGTCACTGATAAGCGACAGAGCGAGCAGACGGATGAGGAGCTGCTCTCTTCCTGTCAGAAAAGTCTCCATCTACAGCTACACTTTTCATCATAGGCTTCGGTCAGAGATCTCTTCAGATTTACTGCTACACTGACTGGTACTGGAACCTCCTGCCCACAGCATCACCATTCACGACTCTTTGAAGAAACATGCATATTATTGTTATTGTGACATTTAATTTCTCTTTTGGGGTAATTAGAGCTAACAGTCTGACCTGCAGTCCACTCCTCTCATTCATGACTAATTACAAAGTGCCTGGGTGCTTAACCAAAGAGGTACAGCAGAAAACGTTCGCCAGGATTTCTAGACTCGGTTCATGAGAAAATTTATCATCAATATGAGAAATGAAAGCTAGACTTCAGTCTCCCATGGAGACAGAGGCGAGGAGAGCCAGGGATGGTGTCAGCAGGATGAACCCAGAGATACGAGTGTGTCGAGGCATCGCTCATCAGAGTGTGGGTGGATGACTTTATCTGCCGTGTTGGTGGCTATGCTAACTAGCCTGGCTGTGTTCTGGTAAATCTGCAGCTTAGTAGAGAAAAAAGTGGAGGATGTGAGCAACGCTAGGGCCCACCTCCTGCCTCTGATTGGTTGTTTCTGAACGAGTGGTGTATTTCTGCAGACTGCTGTAGGAGAACTGGGAGGAGGCAGAGGAACTGGATTTTTTTTCCACAAATGATTTGTTTTATGATGAAATAGCAATTTTAACAAATATGTAAAAAAACACAAAAACACATATTGTGTGCATCCTGAGAAATTAGCCAAAAAGTGTGAGTGAAAGGTTTTGATTGGTTCCCAGCAGAGCGTTCCCAGCCTCTGGTGTTAACTTCCTCTCTGGATGCTCTGGTGATGTTCAGCAGGGAATCAAGTTTTCACAACGATCTCTGACGTCAGGCGGATGATGTGTGGCGAGCCTCAACTGAGTACTTATGGCAGAGCTCCAAGACTCTGTGTTGTAATGTCAGCATTATCTCCATGGAAACAAAATGGTAAATACGACGTGAAAGCAGCGGGGGATAAGCGGTGCCACTGCAGTATGGCAGAAACTGAGTTTTTCCTAGAGAGCAGTCATCACTCACACACTGCAACTCTGTTCCCCAGTCATTAGCTCATGTGTGGGGCCATTAATACTTTTAACAAACTAAACTACTTCACTGGAAATGAACAAATGTAAATATTAGTTTAGAAGATAAGGATGGAGAGAGTGAACAGTGAGGGATAAGTAGTGGAGTTAAAAAGGTCCAACATCCAAGATACAAAAGCTCCAGATCCTCCAGGACAGAGTTACAGCCTTAGGAAGAAGTATTCACCCCTTTCACTTTTACTATCATCACTCCTAAATGTTTAAGATCAATCCAATTTTAATTTCAGACAAAGAGAAGAAGCCAGGTTACGTCTTAAAATGATGATTTCATTATAGTAAAAAAAGTTGCCCAAACCAACCCAGGTCTGAGAAAGATGAACAATTATATTAATAATCCATTATTCTGATGATTACTTGGATAAAATTTGGGCAAATTCAGCAGATTTTTCATTTTACCACTTAAGTTTATTTCTGCAACATTAGAAATGCAAATAAACAAATAATTGAATCCCATTTTTAACTAACAAAAGCAACATTTTATTCCACAAAATTCAGTAAAGAATTCCTTTCTTTGAACACTTGATAAGCAAAGGAAGAATTTGTAGAAAAGGATGAATCTGCAGCTACACAATCCTAACATCATATGAAAAGCTCAAACCTTTCATCACAGCGTAGGGCTGATCTGGACTAACAGATGAATCGTTCAAAAGCAAAAGGCGAGTAAAAAGCTCTATAGAAAAAAACTCTACTGGATGAAGGTAAAATTATTCCTACCTCATAGGACCAAACACACTGGACTTTGGCAAACCTCCTCACACACCGGCCCACCTCCACATCCTCGTGGGTGGTGTACATCTCCTGCAAGCATTCACGGATGTGTGGCACCATCCTCCTCAAAACCTCACGGCTCATGATGACACCCGGACCTCCCATGCAGAAGTTCTCTCCAGGTTCCAGAGCCAGTTTTCCGAGCTCATCCCGGGCTCCCATCCCTGTCTGGCCGAGGAAGATGGCCTCACTGCTGTTGAGGCTCCGCAGAAAGCTCTCCAGCCGCTCACTCTTGATGTACACATCGTCGTCTGCCCTCATGAACCACTCGTACTTGTCCAGGTAGTGGTCATGCATGTACTTTAGCATCATGAAGGACTTCTTTTGAGGTGGGTAGGAATCATCCACATTCCTCAAAGCCACAATCGGGATGGGGATAGAGGTGTCAGAGCCCTCACTGGAGAAGAACTCCACCCTACCTGGGATGGTCTGGGCCCAAGTTCTGGAAACAAGACAAACACAGACACAAAATGAGACAGAGCTCATAGAGCAAGAGCTAACATTAAGATGTTTGGCTTCATGTGGGGGGTGACAGAGACTAAACAGCTAAAACTTGAAGTTTACGTATCAAATAAAAGTTATACGTAAACTTCAATGGTTACGTATAACCTTCAAGTTCAGTTGCATAGCACATTTCAGCAACAAGGCAATTCAAAGTGTTTCACATCATAAAAACATCATAGAGTCGTCATCTTAACAGACCAGACCAGAAGACCTGAAAGATCTGGAATGTTGATACAACAGATCTTTATTGTATTGTGGTGCTAAACCGTTAAGTGATTTATAAACCAACAGCAGTATTTTAAAATCTATTCTCTCAATGAAGGACTGTAGAACTGGGTGATGTGCTCCATCTTTCTGGATTTAGTGAATTTTTTAGGCAGACGTATGAAGACATTGTTTCAGTAATCGATGTGACTAAAGATAAACACATCAATGAGTTTCTCTAGTCTAGAGCTTGCTGGGACATTAGTCCTTTAATCGTGGAAATATTCTTCAGATGATAGAAGGCTGATTTTGTAACAATATTTATGTGGCTCTGAAGGTTCAGGTCAGATTTCAGGCCTGATCACTAGTTTCAACTGTGGAAACTAGTTTAACTTTAGATCGTCAAGCGCACAGCTTGCTGATCCACTTTGCGATAACTCTGTATGTCCAAAGATAACTTCATGAAAAACACATCCTCCTTTTTTCTCACCATCTGAAACTCAATGACTCCAACCTCCTCCTATTTCAGGTCAGTTAGAATGACCTAAACCAAGGCTTTTAAAAATGTGGGCTAAAATTAGCAGGACAAGCCCCTGAAGACTAGAGCTGGAGACCCCTGTTCTAAAGTCTTGCCTCTTCAGGAGAGAAGGAGTTCACCTACAGGCTGATGCTATCCACATTCCACCAGCAGGTTCATTCAGTTCTCCTCGGGGTGTTGAGATGTGGTGACCAACTGGCCTCCCTTTTTATCAAACTTTAATTAGCCTATTAATTCTTTATCAAGCAGCCAGGTGCTGCAGGCATTCACATATCAGATAGACTTCAGAAGTTGGAATCAGGAACTGCTCTTGTTCCTGTGAGACAAACTGTAGCTCACACTCGTCGCTTTCTACAACTCTGGTTTGTCCATAACAGAGCATCAGTCTAGTTCTGGTGACTGCAGCACAGAAAACTTAAATCCACCTGAATGGCAGAGATCAAACCTCCACCAGAAGGTGGCGCCAACAACACAAAGGAGAAAAACAGACTCATCTTCATTCACATTTTACCAATGAGGGCTTCCATAGTCCATTGACCCCAGAAATGATAACCTCACAGCATTTAACATGCAAACTGAACAATGAGTGGG
Organism: Poecilia picta; assembly: GCA_033032245.1. Lineage (NCBI taxonomy): Eukaryota > Metazoa > Chordata > Actinopteri > Cyprinodontiformes > Poeciliidae > Poecilia > Poecilia picta. The sequence continues at coordinate 2,065,359 of CM065355.1, forward strand.
GATTCAGTTCACTTATAAACACACGTAACAAACAATCATAATATCTGTCATAACAGATGTGTGTTTCATTACACACTATACTACAAACCATTAGAAGTTCAAGTAAACGCTTTATCTGTGGATCTGAGTAGGGCTGAAACTATTAACCTCAATGAGTCGGCTATTGAAATAATCATCAACTAATTTAGTATTTAGTAAATTGATTAATCATTAACTGGTGCACACAGGTTCAATAAAGGGCTGTTTGCTAAAAGAACAGCACGCTCAGAGCAAACCAAAACTGTACAAAATAGAGGTGTGCCGATTGATCGGTCACCGATCATAATCGGTCGATTTCCGTGAAATCGGTGATGATCGACGATCATTGGCTCTGTTACCGATACCGATCACCTGCATCTCATTTCCCAGCCTGTCTGTCCAGCTGGTCTCGTCTTTCCTTCACTTCGCAGCAACAAATCCTAAGCAATGTGTAACTATAACGCACTGAGTGAATGAGGACGTTTGCGTGTAGCAGTGAAAAATTGAAGCAGGTCAAAATGCATCAACACAACAAAGCTAATACGACATAAAAACAATGACGGAGTTTGGCTACATTGAGGCTCAGTGCAGTAAAAAGACATGGAGGATCAGACAGCAGGTAAAGCAGCACAGATACAAACACTCACCGGATTAGCATGACGGTCAGAAAGATAAACTAATAACCTGGAAAATGATTTAAGTCTTGGAGCTGCGATGTAAGACGCTGGTTCTGCTGTTGCTGTTGAACCGCTGCTCCGTTACAGGTAGTAATATTTAATATTTAGTAATATTTGACATGGAGCCGCTTCTGCTCCACCTGGTAGTGACTCTCACACCGAACCTGTTTAAAGCTGCAGCATCTAACTTAAAAAAATACATTTTACATTCGTATTAAAACTTTCACTGTCCTAACATGTGACAGATAATCTCTAAAAAATAATCGATCTCCTCCCTGCTACTCCGCTCAGTCAGAAACAGCCAATCAGAACTAGCAGTAACCAGCTAGCCGCTATGCTAACAGGAAGTTTTCATTCAGTAACTCTGGATTGTTTATTGTAATGGATCCTGTTTTTGCCTTTGAATGTTAAGTTTTATACTTGAATTTTTTGGCAATGTTGAGAGGTTTTATTTTGGCTCTTTGCATTATTTAGCCTCTTCACAACCTTGATATGTTATCAGTCTGTTAAAGATAGTATTATTGATAGCAGTTCAATTTGCGCAATGCCTGTTTAGTTTAGTTTTCTTCTTAGAAAAGTTATTAAAAACAAGTTTTTGTCTAAATTAAGGTGAATTCATGGTTCCTTTTTTCACATAATGTAACAGTAGTGTTTATGATAAAAAAATAAATAAATAAATAATAATTATGTGATCGGTATCGGGATCGGAATCGGCGATCGGCCCTCTGGGGTGATCGGTATTGGGAGAAAACAACCTGATCGGCACATCCCTAGTACAAAATATATACTTTTGTATTTAAGTTGAAAAATATGTTTCACCCAGAACAGAACACCTCAAGTTGCAGCTTCAGCTTCTCTTGGTTCATATTCTGCTAAATATAACACATTTTGCTATCCCATTATTAATATGTTGATCAAAAAACCCTGAGCAGATCAGCCGCACTATGCATTAAACATGCAATGTCCACTAGCAAGGCCTGATGTTGAATTTAGAAGGATGTTTAAGCTGAAGATGCTTCCTTTGCTACAAATGATGATGTTCACTAAAGGAATGCTGTTTCTACTTTTTAGGAAATTAAAGCTTTGCTTTATTTAAAAAATGATCAAAATTTGTCTATTTTCATCTTTTAATGTATTTATAACCATGTATTAAAAAGGAGTAAGTGGTTAAATGAAAAAGCTGCAGAGTGTGCCAATTTTTTTATCTGATTAATTGATTGATCACCAGATAAATCAACGGAATTATTTAATATAATTTAGTTACTGACCTGGATCTAAGCTCATTGTTGCTTTCTTGTCAACTTCCAACCTTTCTATTAATATCATCCCATTTTCAGGAAGAATTTTCAACTCAGATCTTAGAAATTCCAACATTTGAGTTTAAATGGAGCCCAGCATGTGAGCTGGTAGAGAGAGTGAGTGGATGTGTTCTGGGCCTTATTGTTTTGTGCAGGAAGACATTGGAAAAATATTTAAGGCCTTGAAGGGCCACTCTTATGCAAAAATCACTTTTTGCATTTTTCTGTACTTCCATTTTTGTATCTCCTGCTTCTAGACACAGTCCAAGAGCAGGAAAAATAAAATAAACACCCCGTTGATAGGAATAAGTAAATGTCCTGCAAGTGTTTGCAAAACAGCTGGTTTCAAAAACCTCTAAACGGTTGTGTCACAATTTGTTACCTAGCAGGAGTCCTAACAAAACCACCAACAGAACAGGCAGGATTTACCAAAAGACTTGAATTGTTCAACAAAAATCTGGAAACGATGGTGATCGAAGTACATAATTATGTGTTTTGTATTGTTGTTCTTCATGAACATTATTTGTCAGTTAGCATAACATTGTTTTTTCAAATTTTGAGAAAAGTGCTTGTCCACTATCTGAGAATAATTCTGTGTATTAGATGTAATGAACATGTTTGTACAGTCCACTGATCTATTCCAGCTTGTTCAAGGAAGCATAATAGTGGACCTTAAACCAAACATTATTAATAACTAGAAGTGTGCCGATCGATCGGCCACCAATCATAATCGGTCGATTTCCGTGAAAAAAGTGCATGATCGGCGATCATTGGCTCTTGCTGCCGATCACACAAACTGATCACCAGCTTCTCATTTCTCAGCCTGCCTGTGCAGCTGGTCTCCTCTATCCTTCTCTGCGCAAACACGCAGCAACAAATCCTAAGCGATGTGGAACTATAACACCGAGTGAATGAGGACGTTTGCGTGTTGCGGCGGAAAATTGAAGCAGGTCAAAATGCATCAACAGTACAAATCTAATATGGGATAAAAATAATGACATACTTGACGGAGTTTGGCTACATCGAGGCTCACTGCAGTAAAAAGACATATGGAGGATCAACAGCAGGTAAAGCAGCACAGCTACAAACACTCACCCGGATTAGCATGACGGTCAGAAAGCTAAACAAAAGACCCGCAAAATTATTTAAACTGCGATGTAAGACGCTGGTTCTGCTCTCTCTGTTGAACCGCTGCTACGCGACAGGTAGTAATATTTGACAGAAGGAGCCGCTTCTGCTCCACCTGGTAGTGACTCTCACACCGAACCTCTGCTTAAAGCTGCAGCATCCAATTTAAAAAATACATTTTACAAATGTATTAAAACTTTCGCTGTTCTAACATGAGACAGATAATCTCTGAAAAAATAATCGATCTCTTCTCTTTTCTGCATAATTACTCCGCTCAGTCAGAAACAGCCAATCAGAACTAGCAGTAATCATCTAGCTGCCATGCTAACAGAAAGTTTTCATTCAGTAACTCAGGATTGTTTATTGCAATGGATCCTGTTTTTGCCTTTGAATGTTAAGTTTTATACTTGAATTTTTTGTCAATGTTGAGAGGTTTTATTTTGACTTTTTGCATTATTTAGCCTCTTTAGAGCCTTCATACGTTTTCAGTCTGTTAAAGATAGTATTATTGATAGCAGGACAATTTGCACAATGCCTATTTTGTTTTTTTCTTGGAAAAAGTTATTAAAATCAAGTTTTTGTCTGAATTAAGGTGAATTCATGGTTCCTTTTTCCACATAATGTAACCGGTAGAGCTTATGATTAAAAAAATAATAATGTGATTGCCCCTCGTGGTTGATCGGCATCAGCAGGAAAAAACCTGATCGGCACATCTCTATTAATAACCCTTGAATGATTTGAAATGTCCTCCAAGCCTGCAAATGGTGGTTCCATTTTATTATTACCCATCTTATTTAATCATTCCCCTCCTCTGTTCAGCCATCTGCGCACCAGTTTCAAAAAGCGAAATATTTAATCTCGACAATAAAACTAGTTTTTAAGCAAATAAAAAGCGCCACTTGTTTTTGAAGATGTTGCTGAGAACTGTGAGCTGAGATCATCCAGTCCTTCACATTCTTTTCTACAGTGATGCTGTCAAGTTTATCAGTTGCTTTATTCTAGAACAAACCAGTAAACACATGCTGCCAATCAGCTACTGACAGAGTTGAAATTGCACCAGAAGCCATATGTAAATTATGCAACAGCAAAAATGCTGTTGAGTTCATGTTGCAATGTGACATGAAGTCATCAGAAATACAAGTTCCTTCTGCACATTGTGTCGAAACACCTGTAGTTTAATATGTTACATAGAATCAGGAGTTTGAGTTAACAAATACAAAACAATCCCATCTAATTTACATTATGTAAAAAGTGGAATACAAATGATTAAGAAAACAGAGCATTGTGTTCCAGAAAACAAATCATGAAATCAGCTGGAAGACTTCAGGATTAGTAGCTTCTTGGATGACCAATTAAACAACAGAAAGTGTTCCATATTAAGAGTAACAGTACGGAATTGGTTAAAGCATAATTCAGAGTTCTTATTTAATTTGGTTAAAATCAAGATATATGAGCATCTATTTTGGACTACACATTTGAACATCCAACTCCAGACAGGAAGAGTCAGTCCCTCCGCAGTCATGAACCTCGCTGTCAGATTCAACTGCTCTAGACCAGCTGAATGATCTCAAACTGCTTTGCTGGAGCTCCAGAATACAACTTTTAGAAGCATCTCTTGTCCAACACACTGGAATGAAATGTTGAAACTGCCTCACCAGCCTGCAGTCAGGCCTGTAGAGCTCTGCTAATGAGCTGATATTGGAGCCAGGTGTGCAGAAGCAGACAGAGCTCCAGACACCAACCAGGAGGTCTGGAGTCGGAGACCACTGCTCTACAAATTATGAATAATAATAATAATCAGAATTGTTATTTTCTTTATTTTGTAAGTGTTTGGATTCTGTTGAAATATTGCTGGTTTAACAACTTTGAGTTTGATTTGAATGCTTGGATTTATTCTTTTTTTATGACAAATGACCAAACTAAATAACTAAAATACAGCAAATCTGATGGTTCTTTAAATGGTGTCTCCAACCAGAAGGGTGGTCCACTGAGTCTAATGGTTTGGGGTCCCTACAATCTAGGGTCGCTCCTGTTTGGGAAAAATTGAAATATTCCGTGTAAGTTTAAGAATAAGGATGACCATCATCTGCATCATCCTCATCCAGAGCTCTGGCTCATCAGCCCCGTCCGTACCTGTGTGCTGCCACAGCCCGGCTGTTCAGGTATTTCTGAGCCGTCATCACACCCACAAATAGGAAACTCTTGGAGCTGGAATCCGGCTTCGCCGTCGTGGGGGATCCGTCCGCCTGCGGTGCCCACAGGACTCCGCCATGTTCGCTCCTGAGCCCCCCGTGGAGCCCGCAGGCGGCGGGGTTGGCTTTGCGCTTCTGCCCGGCTCTTTTCAGCTCGGTCGCCTTGGGTAAGATGAGCCTGGAAGCCAGAGTGAAGCCGACCACCAGTCCCAGCAGAACACTAAACCAGGCTCTTCGGCTTCGACCTGCCATCCCCCCAAAACTTAACCAGCTCGTCGGAAAATGCCGTCTGGTTCTAAAACAGCGGTTCTCGAAGAAAAATGTCTAGGAACTAAAACCCAGGCAGCTAAAAGCGGCTCGGCGGGGTCCCAGTGGCTCACACACACAGTCTAGGAGCAGAAAAGCGCTTTTCTTCCAGATGCCCACGTAGCATCGCAGCAGCTCCGCCACGCCGCTACCTGAAGCTCCGAGCCCCGCCGCTGCGCGCAGCGACCAGCCGTCCACCGTCCACCGTCCACCGCGGGGGAATCACCGCCGAGCGGCCAACGTAGCGGCTTGCATTGCAGCGCGGATCCTGCCAGGCTTGTCCCCCGCTCGGTAGCTGGAATGTCTGACAATCCAGATCGCTGATCTCGAAGGGTTTAATACTGGTTTGACCCAAGTGCGTTTCCGTAGAAATGTTCCGACGCAGCGTACCACGTTTTACCGGAAATCCCTTCTTAACCACCCGAGTTATGTGCAGTATATCTAATGTGGGGTTTTAACTGTGTGGATGATCATTAAAAAGTGAGCAGAGCTGCTTAAATCTGTGGTTAATGAGCTGCTGCGGATTCCAGCTGTGACTGAAAACTACCGCTTTAATATTTAGTGCCAACCCTTTTATTCAAATGTTTCTTAGGTTAAAACTGACATATCTATTTTTATTTTTACTTTGTCGTTTAAGTCAGGACATAAAACTAAAAAGAATAAAGGGTAGCACAGCTTATCTCGTGCGCCACCTAGCGGCTAAATTAATGTGAATCGCGCTTTGGTTTTGCACTGAGGGAACCGAAACAATCTTGTTTCGCATCTTCTGTATTTTTAGATAATAGTACATGTCTCAATGATAACAGAATAAAAATAAAAATATTTCAGATGTTTTTCATTATTTAACTTTGTTTGAAAAGTTCTTAACTTCTACAGCTCTTTGTGGAAACTAGCATTTGCATCAACTCCTGACTATGACCCGTTCCTGCTTCTGATTTTCCTTCTGCTTCTTAAAAACTCACCACAAGTTTTAAATGTGGTTCAAATTTCGGGCCACAGTTCCAAACCTCAATATTAAATTTTAACCATATTTTATATTTATAATGTAAAACAGACAAACACTTCTAGCACATTTGTCCCCGTTTCATCATAATCGGTCTTCTGGTTAGAAAGAGTTTCCCCTGTGCAGATGTGACTCAAAAGAAGTTTGGGGCAAAAAAAAAAAAAGACAAAGTGTTTTTGTTCTATATAAAGTAAATCCCTTTAGTCAAAGTTCTTTGTAATAAAAAGTATGCGCCTGGTCACTTTGAACAAAATCTAAAAACAGGATCAATTATTACCAAGAAACCTGAAATTAAGAACTATGTTAAAAGGACAAGATTTGTGCCACTGCCAACCATTGGTAGACAATGTTTCTATTTAGACATGTCAGCAGTAATAACACCAATTACACCATTTGAAGCAAAACTGAATTAGTTATTTACAAACAACCTCTAGCAGAGCTGTCCAGATTTTCCTGGGAAGACCTGAGTCCTTTTCATGCAGGAATTCAGACATAATAATAAAACATTCCAGGTTTTGATAAAACAAGAACATAATCTAATGTAAATGATCTTTGTTAAGCCACTCAGTCTCCTCTGCCAGAACAAACCATCTGAAAACATTTACCTGAACCACCATGGTCTACTTTAGAAACCTTTTCATGTCCCTACATGAAATGGTTCCTGGTACATGGATAGGAAGCGTTTCGTTTGTACAACTTGTACATCATGTCCGTAAATCACAGTGTCACACTGGCCTGGTTCCACGGGACTGTGGATTAGACCTTAGTATGTCGATTTACCATCACGAAAACGCGACTGTTCAAAGAAGCATTTTCACTTTTTTCCCCACATCATTTTACTCTAAATTGTCTTTTGTTTAATTTCAATATCTTCGTTTTTGTGAGGTGACCTTGAGTGCTCTGAAATATTATTAGAAATGGTTCAAAAGCATCTAATCTTTTGGGGGATGCTGTACTTTACCAAATTGGTCACTGACAACATGCAGGGGGAAAGCTATGCATTTTTTTATTCATTACTTTGACTGGGCCATTCTAAAACAGAAATGAAATAAAAATACACAACCTTAACATCAGCATTCAAAATAAATACAATTCCCCATGTTAGTTAAGATAAAGATGAACAGTTTACCTGCTGGTAAACCAGCTCTCCCAGCTCAATGAATGGAGTTGGACAGAGAAAGAGGCACAAGGTTTCTTACACTTTAATTTGTTTAGAATCACACAGTCAGACAGAATGTAAACCATATCTACTAGATACAACTACTGCTATGATTTTTCTTCGAATCTTTCAGAAATACACAACAACCATGAAAAAGCACCCTGACTGGGACAGATCAGCCAGACCTTCTGGTTTGAGTCCATTTCAAGGAACGGCTTCATGTCAAGCTTCCAATGACACCAAGAACTGAGTCCATGATCTGCTGTCATCTTAACAAGAGAGCTACAGAGGAAAGGAAAAGTGTAGTACACCCATTAAAATGCACTTTTATAATGTTCCTTCTGAAATAATTAAGGCTGCAGTATGCAACCTTTACAAAAACTATCTTTTAATATTTGTTGAAACTGTCACTACTTCATGACAGTATGATATGAGACAAATGTTCTGTGAAAAATTTTTTACCTATTCTGCTCCCAGTGTGAACTAGAAACAACCAATCAGAGCCAGGAACAATATTAGTGCTGTCAATCACAATTTTGTATGGTGCTGCTCACCCTCTTTTTCCTCTCCTTGCTTTCTGCTATGCTGCAGCTAGCATAGCATGTTGTAAACGCTCATGCCAAATAGCATGGTCACAGATGATGACACATAAAGTGTTTTCCTGTAACAGTAATTTCAAGCACATTTAGCAGCAAGTACATGAAGGATGACTGACAGCACTGAGACCCTCTGGACTCCAACTGGTTGTCTCTCGTTTGGAGTGATGCATTTCTTCAGATGGTAATAACAGCTCAGGGAGGAGGTGAAGGAGATCAAGCTTTACATAACTAATCTGTTACAAACCACAACACTGTGATAGTTTTAGCAAATTTGTAAAAACATATTTTTTTTTAAAGTTATATACTGCAGCTGTAAAGCTTATGTACTATGTTAAAAATGTGGACCCAAAGGAAGAAGGAATTGTAATTGGAACATTTTTACTGCAAGACAAAAAATATTATTTGTAGTTTTGTTAGATCGTGCAGTGAAATCATGTTGATGATTATGTTTCTCAACAGTCTCTTGTGTGATTTTTTTTAAATGGGTGTACCAACTTCACCAGTATTGATGTTTAAGCAGTGATCTGGAAGCAGGAGCTCTGTTTCACTGTCAGCTTGGTCCCAGCAGGCAGGGTGCTGGTTAGTCTGGAGGTGGTCAGAGCACCTCCACCTTTAACCTCATCCACCCGCTGAGGGTCCCCTCCTCCCTGGCCTCCAGCTACAGGAGCCTCCTTGTCCCATCAGGGGACTGTAGTCTGAAACACAGAGACAAAAAAATTTAATTCTGTGGGGTTTTTTACAGATACAGAAGTGAAATGTGTATTTTTATCCGGCAATCAGGCTGAGTAGAAACAACATTCACTACACTTCAGCTGCAGCTTCTGTCTCTACACACTTAGTGCTTCTAGACACCAAAGTCTAGCGACTCAGTCGAATTCAGGCATGGATTCTGGACCGGGTTCAGATGGACCTTCACGACTCAATACGTTTGAGCTCTGGGAGACGTTAAAGCTTGGGATGTTTCTGTAGAACCTAACCAAGCTTTAAACCGAACCAGAACCTCCTCCCTGACCTGCTGCTGGGTTTCTTGGTCACCATGGTGATGGCTGTTCTCTGAGGTCAGAGAACCAGAACATCTGGATTAATACTGACATTAAATTTAATGGTTTACTATTAGCTTCCTTCTGACGGCATTTTATTGAGCTTATTTGTTTTGAGGGTATTTGAATAAAGAGGGCACACTTTTAAATTATAATTTGTTAATTAATTTTATTACCATGGATAATTTTCCTTCCTGTTTGGGAAGAAACTGGTTCACACACACAAACAAAAAATACTGCATCAATGTAATCCTTGGCAGTTCCAGTGCCGTTTAAACACCATTTGCTTCCATATTCTAAACCTAATAGTCCACGTTGTGGTTCTGTTGCAGCACACAGCCTGATGATGCAGGCTGCAGTCGGTGAGGTTCTTACCATTGGAGCGCGGCGGCTTCTTATTCGTTTTTGGTTTGAGCCCAGCTGCTGCTGTGCTCGCCTCCTCTGTGTTCTGCAGGAATCACACACACAGTGAAACTACAGCAACATGAATGCATCTGGTTCCATTCCAGCATTTACTGCTCACTTGTTCTCTCACAGCAGAAACCAGGGTTCCTGACCTCAGCCTAATATTCTGTCCTGAGATGAGACAAGGTCAGCTCACCCCAGATAGCTTGTGTCCTTTGGAGCTCTTCCCCTGCTGCATGCTCTCCCATTCCTCAATCTTCTGCCTTCTCTTCTCTTCTTCTTGCTGTTGATAAAAAACCGTGAGTATAAGTCTACCCTGGTTTAGGTGGCCCACCATGCAGCCCCCACTGCACCTGTCTCTGCTTCTCCTTAAAGGCAGCAGCTTTGGCATCCAGCTCCTCCTGCATCCTCCGCCGAGCTGCCTCCATGGCCTCCTGTCTCTTTGTCACTAGAGATGCATCTTCCAGAATAAAAAAGGAAACTCATGTTTGCAACAAATTCACTTCATATTTTTCACTGACATGCCAGATAAAGGAGTCACAATAATGTATTTCCTCTGGCGCCTCCACCCGTTGCTGTGCACTGATGGCCAGCTGGCTGAAAATTTGCCAAATTTAGCTTTTAAAGTATTTTTAGTAGTGAGAAATTGAAGTAATCTTGAGTGAAATTCAAAGCCGCAGCACATGACATTTTGTTCTAAAGCTAGAGTCAGTAAGGCAGGAGCAGTTGCCTATCTAATTAACCAGCTAACATGAGCCTTTTATACTTTCATAACTCTATAAAGAGCAGAACAGCTAAAGGTAGATTATCTTGTACAACAGCTGCTAAAAAGAAACTATGACTGACATTAAGCAGGTGATATTCAACATTTCTGCCTTTGTGCATTAAAACCAAAGCAACTATAAGGAACTGTTCCTACGTGCTGCCACCAGGTACAGGGCCGTTCTAAAGGTCCAATTCCATCAGCTACACTAAGAACATTTAACTCCTCATTTCCGTCTCAACAAAATCAGGAGATCATCTAACAAGAACATGCTGGTCCTCCCTCAACATTTATGCTGCATGGAACCAAAATATAACCAAATATTTGATTATATTTTAGCATTTATATTTTTCACTGACATGCCAATATTATGTATGCAAATATTGCAGTTCTTCTCAATATTAATATAAAATGGGGTTTTATTGTGAAAATGTTAAGAATTACAATGCACTTTATTGATCCAAGGGGAAATAGTGTATTTGTTGACAAGCTACTCCCATCCAAAGTGTTTAATATTAGCAAATTAGCATTATACCTGACATTACAGCAATTAGTGGCATAATTACATAGTAATTACTGAAGTTGATCACCGTGACTTACAGCCAGAATGGCTCCGTTATTATAGTTTTTTGTTGTTAAATTCTAAGAAACCGGAAGTAGAAAGGCTGTTAGAAAAGTGGCTCCACTTGAAGGTTGTCTCGGTGCTGATGCTGACCTTGCAGGTTGTGTGGGACGGAGTCCTGACCGGTCCCGGTCCCGGTTCCGGTTCCGGTCCTCCTCCTCCTCAGATGCTGAATGAGCAGCAGCACAGTGACGGTGGCCGCCAGCAGGTACCACCCATATAAGGACAGGAACTCCGCGACTGCCGGGGACACGGAGGAAGAGCTTCAACCTGCTGTGAGCTTCCAACAACTATCCGCTCACCTTATTACTGCCTAATTTCCTGACGTGTGTTTCAAGTAGAGACTCAACACTGTTAAACGGCCCTTGGCCAGTTTCAGACTTCATACGTCATGAAGCAGAGACCGGAAGTGCAGTTACCTGTGAAGCTCAGCTGACTCAGGTCCTGGTTCTTCAGAGGAGCCTGACGGGGAGAGATGTCATCGTCGACGTCTAATATTTCCACATCATCATCCATTTTACACACCCACACACACACACACCACACACGGTGTTGTTAAAGGCACAAATCACACAGAGTCTGTTTTAAGCTTCCTGCTGCTGCGCAAACGTCCTTATATCAGCTCCATCTTAGCGGAATCCCAACTAACTGACACAAAACCAAAAACTATCTACTCTCAATCCAGGACTTCACGGTGACGTGTTTATTTTCGCAGCCATCTCTTCTTCATCAGGATAGTTAGTTTTGAACGGGCGCCGCCACCTGACGCGGAGGCTCAACGACGCTTGGCTGAAGTTGAAAACAGAGTCTGCATTTTTACGGAGCTAAAACAGTCTCATTATTCACAAATATACGGAATGCGATTTATAAATGCACAGAACAAGATTCACACTTGTATTTTTGATACAAACACAAATATATCTTGATTTAATCAACGTTTATGATATCCACTAGCAACTTCACAGATCCCTCCAATATAATTCCTACTAAAACAAAAATAGCTAGTTTCTGTATTGCTCTAAGAATCAGATACAATAAAAGCCCATCCTGGTAGATTTCCTTTATTCATCTTTATAAGTTTATCAAACCCTTCAAATGATACCACGAACCAGTTTCGATTTAGCAGAGAAACATGATTTAAAAAGTGGACAGTTTTTAATCCTATTTTATTAGAGGGAACAAATGCTGTTGCACTGAAATTACAAACTGGAAGCCGTTTTAACATACATTCGGTTTCGTCCGTAAATCCGTAATTACTCCAGATATCTAAAAATGCATTTTGACTAGAACTTCATTTTGACTATCCGGAATGGTATTTTAAAATATCTGTATTTATATTCTGACTAGTAAAAATAACAAATCAAGAAATCTTCAATTACATTTTGACTAGTCAAAATTCATTTAAAGATATCTCACTGGATCTGTCATTTGACGGGACACATATCCGTAATTACGATTTAAGATATCTTCAACATAATAATCCACAATTTTAGATCATAGATATCTGTATTAAGAATAATGTGGAACCCCCTTTGTGGTGTCCAAACAGTTGCCTGCAGAATTTTATGTTTCCTGCACAAAATTGTCAGTAAATGCCACAAATTAGAAAGAGCTCGACAATGTTGGAAATGCAAAGATAGCAAAATTTCATAAGACTGCAAAGAATTTCCTGTTTATTCATTTTTGACGAACCGAATGCACTTAAAAACTGCGTTGAAATGCTAAAACTGCTATTGTCTAAGCATTTTCAACATGAAAGTGGCGCTTTTTCAAACATCTTTTTACAAATTCTCCATTTTTCATTGTTTTATTAAACTTTCAAATTGCTACGTAAGTCAGGGACGTTTTGACTATACAGAATACTAATTCAAGATATCAGTAATGTCATTCTGACTAGTCGGAATGTCAATTTAAGATATCTTAAATAGAAAAGCTGTGTAATTCAAGATATCTCTAATTCATTTGGAGATTTCTGAAAAGGAATTTTGACTAGTCAAAATTACAATTCAAATATATTTAATTTAGTTTTGTCTAGTCTTTATTTGCTGTTAAGATATCTATAACTTAGTTTTCACAAGTCAAAACTACATTTTCATATCCAAAAATACATTAAGACCAAAATCGAGATATCTTGAATTTACCTTATGACTAGTCATAATTTAATTGTAGATATCTGACATGTGTATTTCAGATAGTCAGTAATTCATTGAAGATATCTTGAATTGAAGTCTTCATACAAGTCAATAGTAAATCTGACGTCATTCGACTAGTCACAATGTAAATAGATATATCTCAAATAGTTATTTTATCTAGTCGAAATATAATTAGAGATATCTTAAATCGCTAAAACGTTTAGTCACAAAATAATTTGAGATATCTGGAATGTAAGGGCGGTAAAACCGAATTTATGTTAAAACGGCTTGCCATATACCAAGGTGTTCTGGCTAGAACCCGCCTGCTAAACACAATCTGATTGGACAGTGTAGGTTTTCAATTGCTCCACAAGATGGCGGTAGTGCAAACTCTAGTGCAGTGGTCCCCAACCTTTTTAGTACCGCGGACCATTTCTGGGCATAACACCGGTCAGGACTTGGAAAATGTTGCTGCGGACCGGGGGGCGTGTCATCCGTCAGATGACACGCCCCTTCTGCATGTTGGCGTTCCCGCTAAATCCTGAATATACCGAATTTCTGTTGTCTTCACCCTTTTATCACAGCCTGTGGGTTTTTCCCTGACTGGGAACCAGAATACAAACTGTTTAATGTGACAGGTAGCCAATCAGAAAGCGTGGTGACGTAAGAACAGAGGGAATCCCAAACAGCTGAGAGTCTGGTGGATATCGGAGAAGATATGTGATGATGAATGTTTATTATTAAATCTAAAGGTCATTATTATGTTTATTCAGTTAAAAATGTTGCCTCTATAAAAAACATATTCACTTCCAAATCATAGTGCAGCAAATAGAGCAGCTGCTCCCGTCGTCTTTCATCCACCTTTTGACTCCACAAACTATCACTATTGCTTCTACATCGTCATCCGTGTTTGGTTATTCTAAATTCCCGCTATGTTCTGGGTTTTGTGGATGTTCATGACTGGAGTTGGTTCGTTTTTGTTCCTGCCTTGTGACTGGAGACACGAACCGATCCAACCTGTTGTATTTTTATCAGCTCTGTGGTCACAGAGGTTTGGAGAATCAGCCGACAATTCATAAATCTTTCTGTCTAAACCAGACTTAAGACTCACAAGCTCTCATCTCCTCTCGACCACTGACCAAACGCTCTGACTCGGGTCGCTATGTGACGTTTACATATCCCTTCAAAATAAGATATAGATGCGCCACAAAAAACGAACATTTTACTTTCTTGAAAATTTTAACTCACCATAATGACTAACGGAGCCCTGAGCTTGTTTCTCTGCAACGAGACGGTTCCATCAGGGAGTGATGAGAGTCAATGACACCTGATGTGTTGCTTATATCCACAGCCTGCTGGGTCTCTGGTGGCGAAGCAGCTTGAAGCTTCATTGCCTCATTAGCAGCCGGTCGCCACATGTTACTCAGAGCTGCTAGTAATGTGAGACTCACCTACCGGTCCGGGATAAATCCATCCTCCTGTCTCTCTGGGCCTTTTCCCCTTTGCAAAGAAACTTTCCAAAGACATCTGATCCGTTTCTTACTCATTTTGCTGCTTGTGTATGGAGTGAAAATAGTCTCAAAAAGATTTGTGCGTGCATAACAGGATTTGTGCATGCGTAATACTTGATTTGTAAAACTTAAAAATAAAATAAACCTTCTCCTACGCCTATACATGTTGAAAAAGTACACACAAATCACCAAAAGGTTCCAATCAAATTCCTAAGTCATGTTGCTGACTGATATTTGTATATATAGTTTGTGAGACATTGTGATTTGCCTTTTACTTTATTCACTAAGTGAATAAAATTAAATGAAATAAATTGCCTTTCGATTCTAGTTTATTGATTTTCTATGTTTATAAATAACATTTTATATTTATCTCTACACAGGACAAAACGGCCGACTGATGGATTGGTTCTGGTGTTATTTCACTTTCTGGAGCATCAAGATGTTTCTGATTTCTTCTGAATCAGTGTGTTCCTGCTGCAGGAACACACTGATCCTCCAACAGGATCCTCAGATCCAGGCATCGATGTCTGGTGTCCTGCAACATTTAGATACATCCTGGTCCAACACACCTGGATTAAATGGTAGCTTAGGACAGTCAAGTTCTCCAGAGTCGTGCTAATGACCTCTGACCTCATGATTTGACTCAGGTGTGTTAAAGAAGAGACATCTAAAGACTGGAGGACACCGACCCTTATGAACTGGAGTTGAAGCCCTGCTGTACAATTGTCATTCAATTGTAATCACATTTGCTTGCATACAGTGGAAACTTTACCTGTGTTGAGGTAGATGAGGAGTTTACATAGTGTCTTTACTTTAAAACCATTTTGGTTTCCATTTGTTCAATGTAAATTACAAACATTTAGCCATAGTTTGACCACTGATGTCACAAATACATGATTTTAATAGATGCATCATTTGATTTGTACTGTAGAAAGAAAATGACAAAAGTGTTTAATGAATCAACTTTAATGTTCATTTCACTGAACACAAAGGACAGATTAAATATTTAAGATTGCAACAAATCTGTTGAATATTTAACAAAATAGGTTCAGATTAACATGGGTGGATTCACAGCTACCTAAAGTTAACAATGAAATGTCTTACATGGATGTTCAAATATTGACTATAATCAATTAAAAGAAAACACAATAAAGATGTGTATTCAAATACGACATAGGTCAGTCTGTACAGATTGAGGAGACACCATAACATCTACCAACACAGCAGGTTAACTACTGTAGTAGTTTGAAAGGCGTCTTGGTTCAGTTGACGGCTCAGTTTGAAGCTTCAGGTTTTGGTGTTGAATCTCTCAGAATCTCAGCTGCTGATTGGCTGAAGATGCAGAGAAAAGTACAGATAGACAGTCAGTGTTAGAAAAATGATGTTGATTTTCCTGAGCAGTTGATGCACTGACAGACCTGACTGTGACAGAACATTACTTGAATCATCACAATGTATGTAGAATTTTTTCTTTTTATATTTATCAAATGTTTTACATTAATTGTTCTGCTGTGGAGGCTATTTTTGCAGTGGTGCTATAAATGCATAACATATTTATTTTCTTAAATATATGTTTATTAGCTGTCAATTGTGTCAAAATATCAACTGAGAAATTAATTTACTGCTTGTGAGAATCTAAACCATCTGAATATATTTATCATCTACATTAATCAACTTTAAATGAAGACAAACAGGAGCAGCAGGTTTGTCCTGGTTTGCAGACGAGGTTTATATTTATTTAAGGGTCAATGAAATGGAGTCCAGACACAAACAGTTTAATCTGAAGATTCTGGAGGATGTGTGAATATGTCTGTCACCATGAAACATTTTACTGTATGATAAGTTGTTCCAAAGTTCTCAACAAACGATAATATAGTTGTTTTGAGGCTATTTTTAAGTTATAATGGTAATGAAAAGATAATAATGCAAGAACACAAACACATTGTCAAAGGTCTTTAGACTTTAAATTCTAATGAACATTTAACACTGGAACTGGAAGATATTATTAATATCTAGAACTAATGAATTTTGAAGTCTTTTTAAACTAAATTTATTTTCAATATAAGGTCTAATTTAGACCTTATATTGAAACTGAAGACTTATTATCCAGTTTTTGGTAGAGAGAAAAAAAGAGAAACAATAAATCATGCTAATCGAAATGATTGACTTTGTTTTAATTTATCATCTGATTAATTTATTATTCTAACAGGCCTATATGTGAACATTAGACTAAATCCTTAAGTGTTGAAAAGTCAACATAAATGAAGAACCTTTAGTTTGTTCTGGTGAATCAAGTCTAGCAGCAGATGATGATCCTGCAGGTCCAGATTTACCTTCATTACTGCTGAAACAACAAAATACAGTATCTGTGATAATGACCAACATCCATAACTGACATAATCACCTGAAGATGTTTGTTGGCTTCGGCATCATAAAACTAGATCAACCTGGTTAAAGTTAAGACTGAAGACAGACGATCAAACTGCAGAGTGAGAGAATAAAAATCCACGCTTAGCTTCCAACAGCTAACGTAGCATAGCTGATGTAAACTTTAGCTCCCGCTAACAGAAACATGAGGGCAGAGTATCAAAATACCAGACATATAAAACGTAACCTGGAATCATTTATTTACTCCATGTCTCATTAAAAGTTAAAGTCTGCAGGTTTATCTCCTACTTACTTCAGAGGACAAACCACCGGGACGCGCCGTCTTGCTTCTGGGTTTGCATGGCTAGTGGTCCTTTTTCAGACCACTTAGTCTCCAGTACCGTTCAAAAACGCACAATATGTCTATAAATAGTTTTAGGATATTATAAGGAAGTGCTGAGATATATCGTTTTCCAGTGAACTAACATATTTGCCACTTCGACACAGTGAGAAACGTCAGAGGATAAAAACACTAGACTCCGAGCAAAACTCAGATGTCCCAGCTTTTACTAGCATGTAAACGCACCATCTACACACAAATCTTGGAGCTTCCAGAGGCGTGAAATGAGTCTCAAAAATAGTTGTGCACTCGTAACCGGATTTGTGTGTAAATGCAGTTCTGTGTGTGCATAACAGGTGATTTGTGTGCACTTTTCAACATGTATAGGTGTAGGAGAAGGTTTATTTTATTTTTAAGTTTTACAAATCGAGTATTACGCACGCACAAATCCTGTTAGGCATGCACAAATCTTTTTGAGACTATTTTCACTCCACACGTGTGGCTCAATGTTGGCGCAAGTAACCGAGAGAATCCGGTTAAAGGATTTTCAAAATAAAAGATCCTCCAGACTCAAATAATACCTAAAACGGAAATTTTTAATTATTTCTTGCGCGGCCCGGTACCTGTCCACGGACCGGGGGTTGGGGACCACTGTTCTAGCGTGCAGGAATAGATTTTAACAGGTTCAGTTCAAGTCAAGTTTGCTTCTAGTTGTATAGTATAATCTGTTCTACATGGTAAGTCCAGCTGATGCTGTCCTACAGGCCAAACAAACACTGCAAGTATAGATTTAATAGAATATGACAGATGTGTAGGACTACAACTAATGCTTTAAAAATGTTTTATGTGAGAGAAAGTTTACTTATAATCTATAGTGAGATTTTCTTTAAAAAGAAGAAACCTCTGGCACAGAACTTCTCTGATTTTCCACTATCTACTATGTTCTGTAGATCTCCAGAGAACAGATGTTATTTACCTTTTTTTTCATTGTTTCTAAATAGTCGATTGTTTTTTATGTACACATGCAAAATGCAAACTCTGTAATTTTTTTAAGAACTCACTCAGTTGCATATTTCTTTTGATGTATGTATGCAATTTATGTTTTTCTTCTATCCATTCTAACAAGATGCCAGGCTCACCTCAGCTGATATCAACTCCCTCCCAGATGACAGAGCTTCTAACTTTGGCACCTGACACTTTTGTCTCGTCCTACAAGTGGAGAGTCCATAGGAAGGAGACCCATGTTTCCTGTTTGAGCTGAGTCCGGCCGAACCCCGTGGATAAAAGCCCAGCCACCTTCTTAAGCTGTGACCCCTGAATAAAGACTATCATATTGTTATGTTGACACCTCAGGCCAGTAGGTGGCGGTAATAGCGCTTTAGGACTGTTTGCCAACTCCCACTTACTTACCTCCGAAGAAGACAATTAAAACACGAAGAAGAAATCTTTGTTCTGGCGGCAGTGTGTGACACGTTCTGATTAGTTTGGTGAAGAAAACTTGTTCCGCTTAAAGTCTGGCTCTGTGGTCGACATGGTGAAGTTATCAGCGGAGCTCATAGAACAGGCAGCTCAGTTCACCAACCCGGTCAGAGACCGAGAGCTGGACCTCCGGGGTGAGTCTGAGCGCCTCCCTCACGGCTCACCAGGCCTCGTTGCTTTTGACTTCATTCAGTCGGAGAAAACCAGGATAGGAAGTATCTGTGTCTGCGGGCTGCAGTATCAGGCTTTGCAAGGCGTCCAGAACCGCTGCTTCACTTTCTGCTGTTTTAATCATGCTGGCTGACCCGGACAAGCTAGGTTGCTAACTGCTAGCATGGTAGGAAGTCAGTCAAACTACAAGCAGGACATTTTCTGGAGTTTCCAAAACGGCTCTGAATGCCAAGTGACAAAGCAGCTGAGGACCTGGTGTGTTTGCATAGAAATTATTCACGTACTTTAACGTTTCCTGTGTTTTTCTCTAAAAGGTTATAAGATCCCGGTTCTGGAGAACCTGGGAGCCACTCTGGACCAGTTTGATACCATTGATTTCTCTGATAATGAAGTGAGGAAACTGGACGGCTTCCCTTTGCTCAAGAGACTGAAGACGTTGCTGATGAACAACAACAGAATCTGGTAAGATGTCAGATCCAGATCGAAATGATCAGATGCTGATGGGAAGTAACTGGATCCATCCTGGTCAGTGTTGGATCCGACAGGTGGTGCCAGTGATCCGAGGCTGTGCTCAGGGTTTCCAGCCCAATCACAAAGAAAATCCAGACAAAAAAATGGGGTTAAATCTCATATACTCATATGGGTTTTATTTATTGTGTTTTAATTTTGGATAGTTAAAATTTCTTCCAGTTCCAGTGATGAATGTTCTTTACAGAGTTAAAGTTTCCTGTTTTTATTATGTCATCATCTATGAATTACTTGAAAATAGTTTCAAAACAATATCATCATCATAATAATTACTGAGACAACTTGTTGTCCAGTGTAAGTTGCTATAGTGACAGGGCTCCATCATGTGAGGTGTTAATGTGGTTGCTATAGTGACAGGGTTCCATCATGTGGGGTGTTAATATGGTTGCTATAGTGACAGGGTTCCATCATGTGAGGTGTTAATGTGGTTGCTATAGTGACAGGGTTCCATCATGTGGGGTGTTAATATGGTTGCTATAGTGACAGGGCTCCATCATGTGGGGTGTTAATATGGTTGCTATAGTGACAGGGCTCCATCATGTGAGGTGTTAATGTGGCTGTTGTCTCTCATGCTGCTGCTGTTCCTCCAGTCGGATTGGAGAGAACCTGGAACAATCCCTGCCAGATCTCAGAGAGCTGGTGCTCACCAACAACAACATCCAGGAGCTGGTGAGTAACGTTACCATGGAGCCCAGTTTCTGCTGTTTGGAACGCGTGCATGGATGAAGGGTATAAAGTCAGAGCAAACACGAGAGACTTTTGAATGAAAATCCTGACCAGAACTAGGGCTGCACCAATTGCAGTTTTCTAGCCGATCACCAATTACGATCTTTAAAAGGCCTAACCTGCTGGTTCCAGTTCTGGCCAATACTGACTTTTTTTGTCTGAATGTTGCTAAATACAACAACAAAGATTCTGAGTTAGCAACAGAGGGATCACTATTGTTAACTGCAAACGTGCAGACATGACCTGGTGGTGTGGGCTGTCAGTCAAACCTCTCGCAGCAAAGCAATAGAAGACAGTGGCTGATTTTTAGACCTTTGCTGAGGAAGATGAGATCAGTGGATAATAGGGATCCGCCGATCAGGTTTTTTTCTGCCGATACCGATCATCCCTGAGGGCTGATCGCCGATACCGATCACATAGTTATGATTTTTTTTTTTTATCATAAACACTACCGTTACATTATGTGAAAAAAGGAACCATGAATTCACCTTAATTTAGACAAAAACTTGTTTTTAATAACTTTTTCCAAGAAGAAAACTAAACAAAACAGGCGTTGTGCAAATTGAACTGCTATCAATAATACTATCTTTAACAGACTGATAACATATGAGGCTCTGAAGAGGCTAAATAATGCAAAGAGCCAAAATAAAACCTTTCAACGTTGCCAAAAAAATTCAAGTATAAAACTTAACATTCAAAGGCAAAAACAGGATCCATTACAATAAACAATCCAGAGTTACTGAATGAAAACTTCCTGTTAGCATAGCGGCTAGCTAGTTACTGCTAGTTCTGATTGGCTGTTTCTGACTGAGCGGAGTAACAGGGAGGAGATCGATTATTTTTTTTAGAGATTATGTGTCTCATGTTAGGACAACAAAAGTTTTAATACGTATGTAAAATGTATTTTTTTAAAGTTAGATGCTGCAGCTTTAAACAGGTTCGGTGTGAGAGTCACTACCAGGTGGAGCAGAAGCGGCTCCGTCTGTCAAAAATGTTGAACAGTAGCTGAGCAGCGGTTCAACAGGAGAACCAGCGTCTTACATCGCAGCTCCAAGACCTAAATCATTTTACAGGTTATTAGTTTAGCTTTCTGACCGTCATGCTAATCCGGTGAGTGTTTGTATCTGTGCTGCTTTACCTGCTGTCTGATCCTCTGTGTCTTTTTACTGCATTGAGCCTCGATGTAGCCAAACTCCGTCATTGTTTTTATGTCTATTAGTTTTGTTGTGTTGATGCATTTTGACCTGCTTCTATTTTCCGCCGCAACACGCAAACGTCCTCATTCACTCAGTGTGTTATAGTTACACATCGCTTAGGATTTGTTGCTGCGCGTTTGGGCAGAGTGAAGGAAAGACGAGACCAGCTGGACAGACAGGCTGAGAAATGAGATGCAGCTGATCGGTATCGGTAACAGAGCCAACGATCGCCAATCCCGATCATCACCAATTTCACGGAAATCGGCCGATTATGATCGGTTGCCGATTGATCGGCACACCTCTAGTGGATAAGATTATCTTCACATGCAAATATAAACCGATCACAGATCTCCCAAAATTAGGAAAGGATATCGGGGCACCAGAACAGACGGATGAGACTTCAGTGGATCAGCAACTTATCAGGCTGAATTGGAGAATCAAGGGTTGCTGTTGTTTAGGTCATTTGCAGTGTAGAGTGTTCAGCTGGGAGGGAGCAGAGGACAGATCCTTGGATCCAAGGATCGCTTTGGATTCTCTACTCAGGAAATTAGAACATCCTGAAAAAGTACAGTATTTTCCTGTCTGTCATTCCAGAAAATGAAACTCATATAGATTCATAAAATACAAAGTGAAATATTTCAAGTCTTCATTTTTTCCAGAACTAAAGACTACAGCTGATTTATCCGAGTCCTCCAGTTCTAATCTTGAGGTTAGAACTGGAGTTTAGAGGTGTGCCGATCGATCGGTCACCGATCACAATCGGCCGATTTTTGTGAAAAAGTGCATGATCGGTGATCGGCGATCATTGGCTCTGTTACCGATACCGATCAGCTGCATCTCATTTCCTAGCCTGTCTGTCCAGCTGGTCTCGTCTTTCCTTCACTGCGCAAACGCGCAGCAACAAATCCTGAGCGATGTGTAACTATAACGCACTGAGTGAATGAGGACGTTTGCGTGTTGCGGCGGAAAATTGAAGCAGGTCAAAATGCATCAACACGATGAAGCTAATAGACATAAAAACAATGACAGAGTTTGGCTACATCGAGGCTCAATGCAGTAAAAAAGACATATGGAGGTAAAGCATTTGCTTTACCTCCATATGTAAAACATTCAGCTACAAACACTCACGCGGATTAGGATGACGGTCAGAAAACTAAACAAAAAATCTGCAAAATGATTTAAGTCTTGGAGCTGCGATGTAAGACGCTGATTCTGCTGTTGAACCTCTGCTCTGCTACAGGTAGTAATATTTAATATTTAGTAATATTTGACACAGAGCCGCTTCTGCTCCACCTGGTAGTGACTCTCACACCGAACCTGCTTAAAGCTGCAGCATCTAACTTAAAAAAAATACATTTTACATACGTATCAAAACTTTCGCTGTCCTAACATGAGACAGATAATCTCTAAAAAATAATCGATCTCCTCCCTGTTACTCCGCTCAGTCAGAAACAGCCAATCAGAACTAGCAGTAACCAGCTAGCCGCTATGCTAACAGGAAGTTTTCAGTCAGTTACTCTGGATTGTTTATTGTAATGGATCGTGTATTTGAATGTTAAGTTTTATACTTGAACCTTTTGTCAATGTTGAGAGGTTTTATTTTGGCTCTTTGCATTATTTAGCCTCTTCAGAAGCTTCATATGTTATCAGTCTGTTAAAGATAGTATTATTGATAGCAGTTCAATTTGCACAATGCCTGTTTTGTTTAATTTTCTTCTTGGAAAAAGTTATTAAAAACAAGTATTTGTCTAAATTTAGGTGAGTTCATGGTTCCTTTTTTCACATAATGTAACAGTAGTGTTTATGATAAATAAATAATAATTATGTGATCGGTATCGGTATCGGCAGAAAAAAACCTGATCGGCACATCCCTACTTGAGTTGTTACGTTCCTGAAAGATCATTCAGGAACATCACAGTTTGAGCTCATCAATACATTGTCATTGTTGGATTGTTCTGGCTTCTCTTATTCCAGCATTATGATGCAAGTTAAAAAGTCGATGCTTATTGTGTCTCCATCCTGCCTTAAAGGCCACATTTAGGCAGCTATTAGGAAAGGCTGCCTATACTCAGAGCTGCTAAAGTGTATGGAAGAGGACTAGGGCAGCTAAAAATAACTTTTTTCTGAGATTCTGAGTGGCCCTAACCCTTCTCCTTACTGGTTAGAAGTACATCCTGTTGAAAGTCTGATCTGATGCTGCTAACACATCTGGGCAATTTGGGGTCTAATTAAAGTAAAGTTGAAACCCGTCCATATTCATCTCTATCTAAACTTAGTTCTCCTTCTGCTCTCCTTTCCCATCAGGGAGACTTGGATCCGCTGGCCTCAGTGAAGACGTTGACCCTCCTTAGGTAACACTCTCACACACATGTTCAGCTCTATATAGCGCTATCTGAAGATTTAACTATCTGATGATTTAACTATCTGAAGATTTAACTATCTGAAGAGATTTCTTTTTTGTGCTTGAAAAAAGAAAATGTTACTTAGATAAAATAAGTTCTAGACTTGAAGTTTGCTTGGTAAATATTGATATTCTAGTTTCTTGCATATATTTACTCTTTAAGTAATATTTTCTTAATATCAAGATTTTATATCTTACTGAGATAATTAAGTACAAGAACACTTAAAATAAGAAAACTATTGTAACATACACCCTCTTTTTGAGAAAAATGATCTTGTCAGAAAGAAAACAAGCATAGATCTCAAGTAAAATATTTAATCTTACTAAGATTTCAGTTTTTGCAGTGAATGGGTCTGAGTGTCTGTCCCCTCTTGGCCATCACCTCCAGACTCTGTCCTCTCTGCTTGCAGCTTGTTGAAGAATCCTGTGACAAACAAGAAGCACTACAGGCTTTACATCATCAACAAAATCCCACAGATCCGTGTGCTCGATTTTCAGAAAGTGAAGCTCAAGGTAAGGTCTGGCAAACCCAAAATATCAATGTATGTTAATAAACATGAACTTGTTCGTCCGACTGTGTTGTTCCAGGAACGGCAGGAGGCAGAAAAAATGTTCCGAGGCAAACGAGGCGTTCAGCTCGCCAAGGACATGGCCAGGCGAACAAAAACGTGAGTCTGATTCAACAGCAGCGTCTCAGGATCCCTGATGAACATTTGATGAACTACTGTTATACATTTAAATACATGTAGCAAAGAAGACAACAGTTGATTCCATCCCAGTCTCACAGATGAGTAGAAGGTTGCCTAAATGAGCCGTGTCCCTTTCAGGTTTACTCCTGGGGTCGTTCAGCCAGAGAAGAGAAGGACGGGGCCGTCTCAAGCTGATGTAGAGGCCATCAAGGTCAGTTGGTCAAGTGGGATCTCTGACCCCTCCAGTCACACAAAAATAGATGTTTTTCCCACTTTTTCCCTTCGTTCTTTTGTCCTTTTATAAAAGGACTGATAATGACTACATTATCTAACAGTAATGACTATCTATATTTTGATAATCTGTATAATGACTCAGCATCATTATCTAGCTCTGGTAGGCTCCATTTGGAAGACCTCACTGCTGCAGACATATCTGTAATCAGGGTTATAGTTTGTGTTCACTTTTTTAAAAATATATTGCAGCTGCACAGTCAGCATGAGGTTCTGATTCTTTTGAGAAGAAGACAGGTTGTGCTTTATCTTCCTTTCACTGTGTTGTTGTTAATCTGCATCAACTCCAGCCTAGATTGTAATAACATTTCAATAGTAGTTTTATCTGATCCCAGTGCAGGTTTGGACACAATTGATTTTTACATTGACATTTTAATGCCCTCATTAACAAATGGGGTTGGTATTTCTGGCATAGCGCTCAGCTGCCTTTCAATGTGTGAAATTATCTGTGGAGTTTCCCAAGGTTCCATCCTCATCCTCTCCTCTTCAACATTTACAAGTGTCATTGAAATTCTATGCAACAATAAGACAGAGTATCACATATATGCTGATGACACACAATTGTACTTTAGTCTTTCACCAGCACATTAAAGTTTGGTGCAAATACTCACTAAATGCAGTGAACAGTTGGATGTGTCAAAATCTTCAGCTAAAAAAAGATTAATCCAAAGTTTTAGTCTTTGAACCAAACAAGCATTGACTAAAACCACCAGCCTCCTCCTTCTGTCTGTTGGTTCAAAAGCTTTGACAGAACCAGGAGTCTGGGGTGATCATGGATCTGGATCTGAATCTCCACAGTTGCATCTAATTTCTGAAAAAGACAAACGTATGACTACCGAAAAATATTTCCAAAACTAGATGACATGTTCCAACAGGACTCTGAAAAATGAGTTCATGCTTTTGGTTTTCGCAGACTCAATTATAGCAGCACAGAAGGATCAGCATTTCAGTCTAGTTCTGAGATCTTCACACTGCCTGCCTATTGCTCACAGAATAGAGTTTTAAAATCTGTTAACAAACCACTTAGTAGTAAAAGCCCAGATTACATTCCTGATCTTCATCTGCTGTAAACCATGAAGATTTTAATATCATTTGAATCAAACCTACTCTGCATTCCAAGAGTCAAACCAAAACATGCTGATCAGCGCTCTGGGTCCACCGCAGGAAGCTGGAGGAACTGACAGTCAGTTGGAGGGTTGAATGGTGCTGACGTTGTGTAACTGTGTGTTTCAGAATGCCATCTCCAATGCTACATCATTGGCAGAGGTGGAGAGGTTGAAAGGCATGCTGCAGGCCGGACAGATCCCAGGACGAGATCTCAGACAAGGTGGGTTCCAACCTGCTGTTGCTGTCCTGTGATCTACTGACAGACCCGCTCAGGAGGATGTGGAGGTTCTGAAGAGGCAGGATTGTTCCCTCAGAGAACTACTTCAGCGCCGTTTCAGAACCACCAATTTAGTGACTTGAAAGGTCAATTTAAGCAAATAATCTGCTTCCAAAGACAACAAACCAAGTCTGTCCTGGTTTAGTAGCTTTGGTCTCCAGGACTCTTTCCCTTAAACATGGAATTATTTTTTCTTTTCAGTATGAGGTTTTGTCTGCTGAAGTCTTAGAGGGAGTTAACAGTCTGAAGAGTAAACTTGCTAGGAAAGATTTTCTACTGTTTTTTTTTTTTTTTTGTTGGTTGTTTTTTTTTACATCAAGGCTTCTGTTTACTGCTCAATTATTCCAAATATTATAGAATATAAAGAACCCAGCTGTTTACACAATCCAATGATGATATAATGTGGAGCTGCATTCTGTTGTCACTGGACTACAGGCCTAACATTTCGCATTTCTCCATCACAATTGAATATGCTTTCCAGACCCAATGAGGTCTCAACATCACAGCAGTTTGATATGAAGTCCGTTAGTCTTCTATGTGATGATGAGACAGAATCTCATGTCTCTTCATTTGTTGAATCAGATCCCAGTGGGATGGAGGAGGAGGAGGAAGAGGAAGAAGACTATAATGGTGCAGAGGCACATATGGAGGAAGGTTATGGAGACGGCATAAACAACGGGGACCAAGCAGAGGATGAAGACATGGAGGATGAGCCTCATGAAAACGGCTCCTGAACCTGTTAGCTGTTTTTTCTTTCTCAGATATCTGGTGTCGCACTGCAGTGTGCTGTTTTTATTTTGTATATTGACTCATTAAACAGATTTCTTGTACTCTCTGAGATTACATTCTTTTGTCAAATAAAAGCTCACTTTTTTTCCTGCAACTTTTGCTGCATTCTGTTGAACTTTTCAGCAACATCAGAACTTTTCAGGTGGTTGAGGTCCAACTTCCTGACAGGAGGGTTCAGAAGCTGAAGCAGGGCAGCTTACAGAGCTCCAGTTGGTTCACACAGTGGATGAATAGATCACAGGGTTTGGTTTTTATATATTTTGTTTATTCTTTTTTTTCTAAATTAGAGTATGAAAGTAATCAAACCCCATAAGCTTTTTTCACATTACCACTATAAGCTATCATGGATTTGTACATAATTGATCAGAACAAAGTAGCAACATTCTGAATCAGGAGAAAAATACCTCCTTTTGTTGGTGCTTATTTATATTTTTTTTGCATTTAATTGATTTGACTGGGATAATGCACATTAATCAACTGTCAAGTTTTAGCAGTGTAAATATGCAGGAATTGGAACAATGCAATAAGACAACACAAAAAACACCTCACTACAATTCACAGGACAACAGATGTAACTATTATGAAGAGCAAAAACATCAAACGATTTACACAACAAAAAAAACAACAAACAGAATACAAACCCTCCGCTATGAGCACATGATTAGTTAACCAGCTAATCAAGCATTGGTTGATTAGCTGGTTAGCTGTCAACCAATGCTTGAGTTTCTGTAGCTTCCATTGGCTCTGACCAGTATCAAAGGTAGTTCCCTGAATGTGAGGCTCTGATAGATGCCACCTTCTGGCTTCAGAGTGGTTTTCGCCCATTTCTATTAATTCTTCATTCTATTTCAGAACCACCTGCTTATACTCTTAAGTATTTTTGAGTTATTTGTTTAAAGGCTTTACAAATTCTTTTGATCAAAATGGCTGAAACTCACTCGGGTTAAACAAAGCATCTGAAAATAGAAATCTTCAAGTCCTAGAGATGCTCAACTGGATTTACATCTTGACTTTGTCTGGACCATTAAAACACATTATTTTCTCTGATCTAACCCATTCCATAATATCTCAGGCTGAATGTTCAGGGCTGTGGTCCTGCTGGAGGATGAACCTTCATCCCAGTCTCATCTTGTGCTTCTTCTAGTCTTCATCACTGCTGAAGGAAAGCATCCCTGCAGCACCATACTGCCACCACCAGGATACTGGGGATGTTCAGTAAGATCACCCTGGTAAAAAAAAAAAAAGTATACTTTAGTATACTAAATTTTAACATACTTTAGTATACTTTTAGCAATGTACTTAGAATGTGCTATTTTGGAACAACTTTTTTTGTACTTAGTATACTTTAATAGTACTTGAATAGTATTTAAATACAACTAATAGTATACTTTAGTATAATAAACCTACTTTTTTGGAACAACTTCAAGTATACTTAGTGTACTTAAAGTATACTTCTTTAATTTCATATTTCAGAGCTTAATTATTACATTTTGATATAATTATATTGTTATTGTCATTATTAATTATATAATTATGTCTCCAAATTATATAAAATACCTATATATATATATATATATATATAATATATATATATATATATATATAAAAAAAAAAAATTCCCTTCTCACCCTCTGCGGGTGGTCTTTCTCTCTTTCATCCTCTGAACTCGGGTCCTCTACCAGAGGCCTGGGAGCTTGAGGGTTCTGCGCAGTATCTTGGCTGTGCCTAGTACTGCACATTTCTGGACTGAGATGTCTGATGTTGTTCCTGGGATCTGTTTTAGCCGCTGCTCCAGTTTGGGGGTTTCTGCCCGAGGGCCCCGATGACCACAGGCACCACTGTGGTTTTCACCTTCCAGTTCTTTTCCAGTTCCTCCCTGAGGTCCTGGTATTTCTCCAGTTTCTCATGCTCCTTTTTCCTGATGTTGTAGTCACTTGGTATAGCTACATCCACCACAACGGCTTTCCTCTGTTCTTTATCCACCACAATGTCCGGTTGGTTCGCCATTACCATCTTGTCTGTCTGGATCTGGAAGTCCCACAGGATCTTAGCTCCGTCATTCTCCACCACCTTTGGGGGTGTTTCCCACTTCGATCTCGGGGCTTCCAGTCCATATTCTGCACAGATGTTCCTGTACACTATGCCGCCACCTGATTATGTCGTTCCATGTACGATATATATATATATATATATATATATATATATATATATATATATATATATATATATATATATATACTTCAAATATATTTTAAATATACTAATATCATAATTTATTTAAATTACAATTAATTTTTGTTTTTTATTTCCTGCTATTGATAATAAACTACATCTTTAATTATTCGTGAAAGTCTTAATTCCTACGTACCTACTTTGTAAATGACATGCATAACTACGTTACAGTACTTACATTGTTTTAGGCTAAAATTACATGGAAAGATTAATTACACAAGATGCCCAAGGTAATTCAAATATTTTTTTTTTACAGACATTTTAAAATTTTACTCACAACTTTATGAACTTTACATGATTTATCAGTTTACACATCAAAACATGAACATGAAAATTTAAGTGTGACAATAAAACATGACGGTGAGGATCAACGACAGAACATTCCTGTTCACTGCACCTTACAGAAACCTACAAACAAAAAACAAACGAAAATAGAGCAATTAACAGAGAAATCATTGTATTTAAAGAGAACAGAAAAATTGCAAATAAAAAAAATAATACTTACAATTTCAAGACGTTGTGGACTCGCCATGTATGTGACATCATAAGAACTGATGATGATTGGGACCGGATGCCTGGGGTGGAAAAACATTTCTGGGTGTCTTTGCCTGTTTATGTTGGAAGTAGAAAAAAATGGTCAGCAATGTCATAGAGTCAGTTGATGTTGGCATTAACTATGAAGCTGTTTTAAGTGTGGACTTAAGGAGACAAACTACCTTAAAATCTTTCCATCCATGATCTGAACACACTGATCCTTGCAGGGTGGTGAGGGGGGCTGGTGGTGCCCATCTCCAGCAGCCATCAGATGAGAGGCAGGTTCACCCTGGACAGGTCACCAGTCCATCACAGGGCCCTGAAAGTCAACAACAAATAAAAAAAAAGAAAGATAAATGTTAGATTAACAAGAAGAGAAAAATTCTTTGCAGTTACCTTTAAATCAAATCATGTTTATTAAGCACTTAGTGTTGGTTACACAGCAGATTTGTTGTTGAAAATGTAGGTTTAGCTCCTCATTGAAGAAACAAACTTACACCATGAAGACGATGTGGAGGTTCATCCTCAGAGCTGGTTGTTGATCTGGTGGAGTCAGAGCTTCTTCTGAGACAGAAAGTCTTTAGTTTTCTAACACCTGATTTCTTTGGCTTCATCTTTCATCTTCATTTGCTTAGTTAGACTGCAAACATATGTTGAAGATAAAAACATTGATGAACGAGTTAGAACAACAACCTCACAATATCAAAGTCTCTTTGTCTTATGGAGCTTAATTAAAACCAAGTTAAGTTTATGAATTAAAGTCTAAGTCGCAACAAACAGCCTCCATGCAGTTATAACATGAAACTGAATTATTACTATAATAATCATACAAGTCACAATAAAATTGATAAAATAATTACTTAAGAAACCAACATAAGTTATATATCTTTACTGCACTGTTTATAATTAAATAAAGATAATTAATAAGCAAACTTACCACCAGCTAGCAACACTTAGCAGCCTTTGTCCCTCTGGGTTCCTTTTGTGACACACATTTCATTTCCATCGGTTGTTGTCTCGTTGTGTTGTCGTCTAACTCGGACTAGGACGTCAGAAGCTTGAATTTAACAAAATTACTAACTATTGTCCAGGCCCTCTCTACTTTTAAGGCAATATTATGCGAGTAAAAATGGCGAATTTGAACAGCGTCTGTTATCTTCCCTGCTTCAAGTTTTTTCTTCTCTGTGGCGTTTTTTAAATAAATGAAAATGTGTAATACCGCCACCATCTGGTCTGGAGTGTGAACTGGAGCTAATGCTGTTGATTATAAGGTTTTTGCATCACACATCTGAAAATTGATTGGGTACTTTCTTAAAAATTACATCATGATTATCCTTTTTTATTGTATGCAATTTTAATAAATAGTAAAAGATTATTAAGGCACTTAAAAGTTCATACATATTCATTCAGATTTTGTTCACTTAAAGCATACTTTTATTTAATATATTAAAAGTGTATTTTGGTTCAATTATGTTTAAATGTGTTTAAGGTACTAATTTCGAAATTGGTACAAGTATATTTTAATATACTTCAGATATACTTATAGGTAGTACACTTAATAATTGGCATACTTAAAGTGTACTTTCACAAATGAAGTATGTTTGAAGTATACTAAAGTATACTTTTTTTTACCAGGGCAGTGAGATGTAGAGTGTTTTCAGCCAAAAAGTGTCACGTTGGTCCACAATGCTTGTTTGAACAGAAATTATACAATTGAATATGTCATTATTATTATGACTGGTCAAAATGACAGACAACAAAATATTCTAGTTTAATCCCTAGTTACATCCACAGTAACATGTCCTGATGACAGTCATTTGTTGGCAACTCTGCTAATCCACCTCATTTTCTTTTGCTGTTCCTCTTTAAAGCTCCATCTGATCAGAACTCCTTTTTCTGGATATTTAAACATTGTAAGCAGTGGA
Source organism: Poecilia picta (assembly GCA_033032245.1). Taxonomy (NCBI): domain Eukaryota; kingdom Metazoa; phylum Chordata; class Actinopteri; order Cyprinodontiformes; family Poeciliidae; genus Poecilia; species Poecilia picta. The sequence goes on from CM065355.1 coordinate 2,097,264, forward strand.
ACAGAATAGTTGTCAGAATTTTATGTTGTTTCCAAAATGTGAGATCACATTAAAATATTAAGCAAACTATCAAAGTGTCTCCAACAAGTTTGTTTTAGTAAAGGGAATGTTGTTCAAATGCCAACCATCCAAAGTATGAGACTTTGGTGCAGGTATCCGTTTCTGTGTCCGATTCTCCCAGCTTGGTTTGTGGAGGTTCTTGACGTCAAGCTGAATCCCATCAGTCAAGCATTTCCCTCGGACACCTGCTGCGTCTTTACTCAGTGGCTCCAGCCACATCCTGCTTTCAGTTGATCTCCTAACCGTTGGTATTTGCCCAGGACTTTAGAGATAAAGCTCTCAAAGAAATAGCAGGGCACTGCTAAGAAGCCAAACACAACATGGCGCTGAACAGAACACAGTACCTTTGGGCAAGGCGGTACCACACAGCAAACATCCCCACATTAGATCTTTCATGAACTAAAGGGTGGAGAGAAAAAGGATCTATGAAATCCCTGTTAAACAAGGATGTTTACAATGCAGATTTAATCCAGTCTGATATGATAGGAATAGTTTTGTGATCTATGTCTCTTAGAAAGAAGTAAAAAGAGGAAAAATCCTTAATAAAGTGTCTATATTAATATTTCCTGAAATGAGAAAAATTAGAGGTTTTAAAACAGTCCAAAGCCATCTCCTAACTGTTTGTCTCAAAAATTTGTTAATGCTGGAGATTTTCCTTCTCAGAAGAATTACTCTGCTGTGTGGAGATGTCAAGTTATGAGGTACAGCTGTAAAACATTAAAGTTGATGCTACGTTTAAATTGTTTATATGAAACCCCAAAGGAGAAAAAAGGATGAGACCTGACACCTTAACTCATGATGTCATTTATTCATGATGTCATATATTCAAGTCATTATTTATCTCATGACGCAGATACAGAACCTTTCTAATGGATCGAAACAGCAGCAGACGCATTGCATGCACCTAATGTACTTTATAAAATCAGCTGGAAAGCATATTCAAAAAATAATTACTCTTAAATTAGAACTTCTAAGGCTAAGTACAACTCTGTCAATCAGACTGTTGCATTAAAAGAGGAAGTCAAAATGTTAGAAACAACTCAAATATCACATATTGATATATGTAATCCCCCCAGGTTAACAAGGCTGGGTGATTAAATGTGCGCCACAGAATGAATATCCTGCACTGAGGGAGCTGAGTCACTCACTGACGCAGGCTCCCACGGGCCAAGTTGAGTTCAGTTTCCAACATGGCAAATACCTGAGAAATTCTAGTAAATAACTTCAAACTATTATCTGTACCTTTTTATCCCTGAAGTGGTCAATGGATAAGAGTCAGTGTTCACCCTGGAGAGGTTAGGGGTTGAGGTTAGGAAGGTCAGCCGTGCAGACACACACTCATACCCTAACAGGTATATCTCTGGACTGGAAGTCAGAGTACCCAGAGAAAAGGGTCTCTGGGTACTCCGGGTATCTCATTATTAGGGGGGACCATAAACAAGGACATTTTTTAAGAGCAATTTTGGGGGGGTCAGCAAAGTTATAGTAAAATGTGCTTTACATTTTTTTTTGTGTTTTCAAGCTGCACCATCAAAAATAACTAGCAATGAATAACAAAAGTGTTTTTCTCAGTAAGAGACCCATAGAAGTCAAACTAAGATTCAAATGTTGGTTAGATATGAGTTTGGTTCAGAGTCACAGTTCTAATCTGTGATACACCTTTACAAAAACTTAAGGCTCTGACTAAAAACAAGTTTTAATAAGTAAAGCCACTTAATAAAATTCCTCATAAATATTGCTTTATTGCTGTGGTTCTCAATACAAGTCATGTGTTATTTAAATTATAACTTAAGTTGCTTTAAACTTTTATCTTTGATTTTTTTTCATGTTAAAACTTAGAAATATATAAGAATTGAATATTTGGAAAGTATCATAACCAGAAAAGGGTAGAGTGCCTTCTCTGGGTCAGGGGGTCGTCCTGCCTCAAGTGGAGGAGTTTAAGTATCTGGGGATCAGGTTCACGAATGAGGGAAGAGGGGAGCGGGAGATCGACAGGCGGATTGGGGCAGCGTCTGCCGTGAAGCGGCGCTGTACCGGTCCGTTGTGGTGAAGAGAGAGCTGAGTCAAAAAGCGAAGCTCTCGATTTACCGGTCGATCTACGTTCCCACCCTCATCTATGGTCATGAGCTTTGGGTCATGACCGAAAGAACGAGATCACGGATACAAGCGGCCGAAATGGGTTTCCTCCGCAGGGTGGCCGGGCTCTCCCTTAGAGATAGAAGCTCGGTCATCAGGGAGGGACTCAAAGTAGAGCCGCTGCTCCTCCACGTCGAGAGGAGCTAGTTGAGGCTCGGGCATCTGGTCAGGATGCCTCCTGGACGCCTCCCTGGTGAGGTGTTCCGGGCACGTCCCACCGGGAGGAGGCCCTGAGGAAGACCCAGGACACGCTGGAGGGACTATGTCTCTCGGCTGGCCTGGGAACGCCTTGGGGTTCCTGGAGGAGCTGGAAGAAGTGGCTGGGGAGAGGGAAGTCTGGGCCTCCCTTCTGAAGCTGCTGCCCCCGCGACCCGATCCCGGATAAGCGGCAGAACATGGATGGATGGATGGATGGCATAACTTAAGTTTAAAGGTTAGCACCAGAGATTTCTAGAAAAATATTCATATTTTATTTTGTAGTTTTAAATGCTGTCCACATTGAAGATGGTAAGAAATAAAGGCATACTTTTTTTTTTTTACTGTGAGCTCTTGTAGCGTCTCTGCTGTCGGCAACCAGAGCTGTCGGCAACTCTTCTTATTAAAGTAAGACTTAGAGAGCTAAATATAATTGAAATATTGTCTACCTTCAACAGAAAAAGTCTGTGAAAGCAATGTAGCAGTTTAGCTAGATTTCCAACGCATAACATGGCAGTTTATGATGATTCAGCCAAAGTAATGAAATAATAAACTGCACTTTGATTTTTATTCACGTGTTTCACTCTATTGAGCAGTGAAAGTAAATAAAATGTGTTACATGTATTTTGCTTTAAGTATAACAGTGGTTCCCAAACTTTTTCTCCAGCGCCCCCCCAGTGGTTTCCAAACATTTTCTGGGCCCCCACTAAGGATTGCAAATGGCAGTCTAACTGAACAAGGCGTGTGAGGGGGGGAGTGGAGGAGGGGAAGAAAGGAAGAGAGGATTCTTAGAGACTCCCTGTCTTTTAGAACGGGAGTGGGGGAATCAACGTTTTTAGGGACAAAATGAATGTAGTAGCTTAACATAGACAACAACATCGGTAGCCTACAGGCTAGTTGTTAAGCTTATGGTGCTGTATTGATATTAGCTAGTCATCTTTAGCCAACTTTACCTGAATCCAACAGCTTTACTCAACTCAGTCGGTTAGTTTGGGAAAAAACTGTGAAATGTTCTTTGCATTTTGCTGGTTTGCTGCCATGATTCTAACACAAACCTGCGTAGCTCCACATAGCAGCAGGTTTCCTTCACTGCCGCACTGGCGTAAACCCAGCGCGAGCGTCGTAGCGCTCATGTTGCGTTGAAAGGCGGCTCGGAAAAACAGGTTACAACGTGTTAACAATGGATTAAACAGTTTTAACTGCTGATAAAAGTGACAGAGGACACAGATAGGGAGAGTGTGGAAGTCCCTACTGTATTAAATTACCATAGGAATAACAGAGAGTTGGCCATAAGGTAAAAACCCAGCACATACAGCGTTCGTTTTTTATTCATCCAGACGGCTTCCCGCGCATCCTATTTATTCCTTCATTTCTGCACACTCATGACAAAAACAAATGTATCAAATTGATCATAGACCTAAAAGACAGAAACTGTGTAGCATCTTTGATTTTGTTTCATTCCTTGTGTTTTTGAAAATTTAACTGTCCAAGCGTTTACATATGGTACATTTTATTTTGGTAACAAAGCCAAACAAACAAACCAAAACAGACCCAGACAGCATCAGTTCTGGTTTCTTTTTTTTTAATCGAAGGTAAAGATCAGCAGCGATTACTCAGATGTTGCTCAGGGTGTAGAAGGAGCTGGGAGAAGAAACATGCTTCCTGAGTAAACACTTTGTAATCTTGTGTGCGTCCAGCTCCACCTTTGCTGGAATATTATAAAAGGTCTTGTTCTCCCATTGAGTTCTGTCATTGAGGCAACCCGTAAGACCGACATGGGCTCCCAACGGTTGCAGCCCAGATCATGGCTCGTCTTCCTGACTCTGCTGGTCGGCTCTCTGTCTCAGACTGGTAACACATTTCATAGCTTCACTAACAGCTCAAGTTAAAATAATAAAAATGCTTTGGGTATCTGTAATGTTTTATCCAGATAATTTTCTTCTACTTTTAATACTTTTGTGTATAATTCATATGTTTTTATAGAAAGGAAATATTTTAAACTGAAAAATCTCAAATCTCAATATTTATTGAGATTTGATGGTGAAGCATAAATATCTGATATTCTAAGAATATATTGATGTGTTCAACTAGTCAGTTATAATTTCTTGTTTTTACCACAGTAACGATCGTCCCTTCTCTTCAGACACTGGATCTGACTTCAGGTAACCATGCAAACACCAGCATTTTGGGGTTTGACTATTACTATCAGTATTTATCAACTTGTTTGTCTATCCTTTTCTTTCCAACATTCTCATTCAACAGCCAACATGTCTCACCTTGACCAAGTCTGCACAACTTGGGGAAACTATCACTTCAAGACCTTCGATGGGCATTTCTTCCAGCTGGCCTCCACCTGTAACCATGTGTTGGTCTCCCACTGCGGGGGAAGCTATGAGAGTTTCATCATCCAGATGAGGCGGGGCCTGGTCAACAACACCGCCACCATCAGCAGCATCACCATGAAGCTGGATGGTTCAGTGGTGGAGCTCTCCAACAGCTCCGTCATATTCAACGACCAGATGTGAGTTCAGTCCAGATTTCATCTCTGGGTCATGTCATGTTTGCCACAGACTGAATCTCTTAGATATATATTAAGAGTTTAATCATAAACTTGTGTCAAAGTTATTAAACAGCTTAGCTTTTCAAATCCGTTTAAGGTTTAATTTACGCTAGGGGTGTTTTTTTATTAAATGGAAAATATTTGGTGCAACACCAAGTAATTATGATTTTAATATCATTAAATTTCGGCCACAAACATCCAGCTCATTTTTACTCAAAAGACTCTAAGCACTCAGTCTTCGACCAAAAACATGAACTCTTCTTTTTTAGTAAGGAAAACATCTGAGAAAATTTCAACAACTTAATGTTTATATCCCCAAAATAAAATATTTACATTAAAATAATTTTGGATTTTAAAGTGGACAAAAAATATGGTCCCTGAATGCTTTCAACTTGGTGATTTTGGCCCACAGCACAAACAGCTTGGATATCTCTGCAAATAGAGAACTGAGTTCATTTAGAGCTGGAATATCTGACATGAAATCCTATGTTTTTCTCTAAGCCAGCTCTTTGTACATTGTCTCTATGTTTGCTTCTGTCCTACAGTCTCACTGCTCACATACGCCTCATACCAACATCTCTAATCTACCTATGGCATTACTGTTGTTAATTTGATTTATGTTTTTAAGTTTAGAAAGTGAAAAAATGTCTCAGCCAGTTAAAAATGCAGGATCCATTTGAAACAAAGATGGAGAAAGTGACAGTTGTTTTCAGCTGCTCACCTTTTGTCTAATGCACCTGCACAGTAAAACATCTGCAGAGTTCATTAGAATGCTGTAAGCAGATACAACGCAGTATTTTGTGTGCATTGCTTAGAAAGGAGCAAAAAAAAAGCTCCATTAATAAGACAGAAGAAAAAGTGTTTGTGTTTTCTTTTCTTTTCTTTACTCTTGTTCTCTTTTATTTTTTCTCTTCTTTTCTCTTTTCTTTCTTCTTATTTCTTTTCCAGGGTTGTTAATAAATGTTGTGGGTTCTCAGAACTTGTTGTAAAATGTTGAAGTTCTTCATTTAAAAGATCTTGAAGTCAAAATGGAAGGGTTTACTGAACACGTTTGCCAACTGATGTTGCTTATGTCTAATGTTAAATTATTTTGCCTCAAAATGTTTCCTCAGTTTTTAGCTTTTGCTGTGTGGCTCATCTTGATCCTGTGTGTTTGCTGCAGGGTGTCTCTGCCACTTGTTGCCTTTGGAGTGACAATCAAAAGAACCACATCCAGCATCTTTGTTGAAGCCAATCTTGGAATCAAGGCTATTTGGAATCTGGATGACTCCTTAGATGTATGATGGACACAAACAGACTAAGCACATCATTAAGTCCTTCTAAGCTAAAATTATTCAATCTTTTACAATTAACACAAATATCTCAGATGCAAAAACAAAACAGTTAATTCTGTTATGTGACTACATTTCACACAAAAAGTAAGAAAACTTGTGTTTGAGGGATTACTTCTTTGAAAGCCTATGCCACATGTTGAATGAAAATGTGTTTTCTGGCTGAGCAGCAGTGATTCGTTTCATCAGACTGGAGGTGAGGACTCCAGGTAGGCCTGTCTGTCCTCAACGTCCCCAGATTCCAGTGGTCGTTTCTGATAAACCCAGCCATGTGGAGGACATGTTAGAAGACAGAGTTTGCTCCCTACTAATGGAGATATGGAATTACCTCCAAGCACTGCCAGAGAGGCAATTACTACATGAGAGCAATCCACAAAAATAATTCAGGGCTAAACTCACAAACTGATTAACTCTATATTTAAGGTAAAATCGACAGGCTTTTCAATGGTGTAAAATTATAGTTTCAACAAATAAAAACTAATTCAAAACAAATTTATTTCTTCACTTTTTGTACTAAATGTAATTATGTAAGAGCATATATAGCTCTGCCCTTTGTTGTTATGAAACTAAATGTCTGCATTATATCGTACACCTTTGCTAGGAAGACTGTTCACAGTAAACTCTGATACATATATTCCTCCATGAGCATGTTTTAGTGCTCACACGTCACACATGACTTCATCTCTATGTATCGTATCTTTACAGATCGAGCTGGATAGCAAATATCAGAACCAGACCTGCGGACTGTGTGGAAACTTTGATGGGATATCTAATGATTTTATGAAAGATGGTAAGGTCATTTAATGGTAACTCAGCATAGATGCTGGTAAAGGTGACTGTGGCACTGTAGGAAGAGCAGTTGTCCTGTGATCAGAAGGTTGTAGGTTCAATTCCAACTTCCTCCTGCCTCATGTCAATGTGCCCTTGGGCAAAGATTCTTAACCCCAACTTGTATACTAATCTGTTTATTGGTGTGCAAATGGGTGAATGTGACTCTAGTGTAAAGTGCTTTGAGTGGTCAAAATGATCAGAAAAATGCTATATAAGTTCAGCCCATTTACCATTTCAAATAATATTGCAATTAATTTAACTTCTACATTCTATGAGAAGCTGTACTTTTCCCAATGACAGACTTTAGGATTGAGAACGCAGCACTAATTTTCAAAAGAAACCACTTTAAGCTTTCTTTGACTGTGGGCTAAAGTTTCTGGGGAAAAAGTTAATGTTTTCTGCAGCTCTGAGTTTATTTTGATAGAATTTAATTTGTTTGTAAAATAATGTGCTTCAATGTCTTTGTGCTTTATAAAATATTATGAGAAAATACTGTAAACATTCTGTTGTTCTTTCAGTCAGTTAATTAAGAAATCTGGATAAATATCTCAGTTTTAGAAAGACATGGAAATTATATCCATTTATGTTTTTGCTGAATTCATTTACTTATTGATACACACTAAGTTTGGGCTGTCTTTGCTAAATATTCTATAATAACATCTGATGTGAGAGTAGTTGCTGGTTTGTGACAGGATGGTTACTGTGTGACTGACTGTAGGGGCTGTGCTGTCTGTGGTGGACTTGGCTGAGACTTACAAGGTAAACGGACCCACTGAGACGTGTGTGGAACCCGACCTCAGCCCGACCCGGAGCTGTGGGGAAACGGTAATGATCCATATAATCATCAGTCACATATTAGTATCAGAACAGATCCTTAGCAACAGCAGACCCACATATTGAGCTGTGACACTGAAGTTAGCATCTGAGTTAGAGTTTCCAATTCTGTTGTTGAATGAATTTGAATGTTGTTGAATGTAAACTGAAACAGATTACATTCAGCCCCTAATTGACCAGAAGCCTCTATGGACGAAGTTGACCATAGACTGAAAGTGTTTATAATTTTTACCCCCAGCTGCTTTGTGGGGAGACCTTCACCAACGATGCATTCAGCAGCTGCCAGAACCTCCTGGATGTGGAATCGTTTACCAAGGCGTGCATGGCAGACATGTGTAACTCAGAAGAGAACACAGAGTTCATCTTGTGCAAAACCATCTCAGAGTTCTCCAGACAGTGCGTCCATGCGGGTGGAAGACCCCAGCCTTGGAGGAACGAAACCTTCTGCTGTAAGCGCAACACACGCAGTCTGAAGATCAGAGTCCTTCTTTGCTATTTTGTTTTAAGATTAGCTTCCTGGAGTGGATACCACAAAATGAAACAAACTGTCTTCACAGACAAGCGATGCCCGTACAACATGGAGTTTCTGGAATGTAGCTGGCCATGTCAGGACTCCTGCTCCAACCCACAGGCCAGTCAGACCTGTGACAGCCATTGCCACGATGGCTGCAGCTGCCCTGCAGGTAAAGACTCACTCATGTTCTAATACGAGCATCCATGCTGAGTTATTTATTGTTCAGGCAAATCAATCATCATCTCTCCTTCCTTCAGGAATGGTGTTTGATGACATTGGTAACACAGGATGTGTCACAGCTGATCAGTGCCCATGTCTCCATGGCAACCAGATCTACCAGTCAGGAGAGTCCTACTCATTCAACTGTAGATCCTGGTAAGCTGGGAACATACTTAACTCTACCAGGTCCATATATGGAAAGAAAATCTGAGTTAGCCAGTAGCATGTTCCTATGTGACGGGGGCATAGTTTGAATAATTAATTTGAAATACATTTTATACTTTCATGCTAGTGTTTACAAGGTCGGCTAAAAAGGTATGTGTCATAGCTTAACATTAAATATGTACTTTCATAGTGAGTATCTATTTGCCAAACAAAACGTTTACCTTTTAAAATAATTTTCAAACGAAATATTTATTTTCCAAATAAAATATTTAACTGGCCCTAAAAGTTTAGCTATCTAACTAAATAGATTTAGTTAGTAATGAATATTTAGATTGCTAGATATTTACCTTGTAAATAAATAGCTAAATTAATAGAGCTGTAATTTACAATAATGTAATGTACAAAAATGTAATAATGTAATGTACAATAATTTCACGATACGATACACGATATTCTGCTCACGATACAATATATATTGCAATATTCAGCAAATGATACAATTCAATACACGTTTGCGATTTTCTGAAAGATTTTAGAGGGACAGTGATTTTGGTGACATTTTGTGACTGTTTTAAAGTTGGATTGAATTAATTTAACTGAAAACTGATTAAAAGCACCAACTACACAATACCTGGCTCTGGTTGGACACAGACTTAAAGTCGACAGCTGGGCAAAATGAATTAGAGAAGTGGTGAGAAAACATGTTTCTTTTAATTGAAACAGTACAAATTGTACCTTACATGCATTTGTAAAGTAAATAATACCTATTTGTAAACTTGACACTTAATATCTGAAGGAATCACTCTATGCCTGATGTTCTCTCTGGGCAAAGCATGCAGTGAGTGAACAAGGTGACAGTTGGATGTTACAATATTTGCGGATGAATATCGATTTTTGTGGATGAATTTTCGATTTTTTTCTAAGAAAGAAAATATCGATATATATCACAAAATCGATTTTATTACGCAGCTCTATAAATTAGCGAAAGTGGATTATCAAAACGAAAGCCGGACTTTGCGGACCCCATAGTTAATCACAGCAAATTCAGTACTGTTTTTAACACCAACACCTTTCAAGTCAATTAACTAAATTTTGCGTATGAATTTAAGTGTTTGTGAGAGAGGCCACTGGATGTGTACGGAGGAAAACTGCTCGGGAACCTGTTCGGTGGAGGGAGGAGCTCACGTTACCACCTTTGATGGGAAAAGCTACACCTTCCACGGCGACTGCTCCTATGTTCTGACTAAGGTAAAGAGATTTATACCTCAGTACACTCAGACAATGATTAAATTAATTTTGTAATGAACATAACTACACAAGTGTAACAACAGCATCAAGGCATGCTGGTTCACCGAAAGATACTTAAAAAAACAAATGAAGGATAACAAACCAGAGTATGTTGTCTTATAGTTTTAGAGGACCAGCTGTATTGTTACCTTGCAGCAAAAAGGTCATGGGTTCAAATCCAGGGTGTACCTAGGTGTGCCGATCGATCGGCCACCGATCAGAATCGGCCGATTTCTGTGAAAAAGTGCATGATCGGTGATCGCCGATCACTGTCTCTTATTGCCGATCACACAAACTGATCACCTGCATCTTATTTCTCAGCCAGCTTGAGAAATAAGTCTCCTCTTTCCTTCACACTGAGCAAACGCGCTGCAACAAATCCTAAGCAATGTGGAACTATAACACTGAGTGAAAGGGGAAGTTTGCGTGTTGCGGCGGAAAATAGAAGCAGGTCAAAATGCATCAACACGACGAAGCTAATATGGGATAAAAACAATGACATACTTGATGGAGTTTGGCTACATCAGGCTCACTGCAGTACAAAAGACATATGGAGGATCAGACAGCAGGTAAAGCAGCACAGCTACAAACACTCACCCAGATTAGCATGACGGTCAGAAAGATAAACAAATGATCCGCTAAATTATTTAAGTCTGAGCTGCGATGTAAGACGCTGGTTCTGCTCTCGCTGTTGAACCGCTGCTCCGCTACAGGTAGTAATATTTAATATTTAGTAATATTTGACATGGAGCCGCTTCTGCTCCACCTGGTAGTGACTCTCACACCGAACCTGTTTAAAGCTGCAGCATCTAACTTAAAAATACATTTTACATACGTATTAAAACTTTCTCTGTCCTAACATGAGACAGATAATCTCTAAAAAATAATCCATCTCCTCCCTGTTCTGCATAATTACTCCGCTCAGTCAGAAACAGCCATTCAGAACCAGCAGTAACCAGCTAGCCGCCATGCTAATAGGAAGTTTTCATTCAGTAACTCAGGATTGTTTATTGTAATGGATCCTGTTTTTGCCTTTGAATGTTAAGTTTTATACTTGAATTTTTTGGCAATGTTGAGAGGTTTTATTTTGACTTTTTGCATTATTTAGCCTCTTCAGAGCCTTCATATGTTTTCAGTCTGTGAAAGATAGTATTATTGATAGCAGTTCAATTTGCACAATGCCTGTTTTTTTTTTTCTCTGAAAAAGTTATTTTTGTCTAAATTAAGGTGAATTCATGGTTCCTTTTTCCACATAATGTAACCGGAAGTGCTTATGATTAAAAAAATAATAATTATGTGATTGGTATCGATGATCAGCCGTGATCGGCCTTCATGGCCTAGTACCTACTCCGGTCTCCCATTTACAAGACTGCTGCCAACAGCAGCGCCTCTTCCACCTCTTCCTCTTCCACCCTGCCAGGATAAGCAGACGGAGCCAACGCCTGGATCGATACCCTTAAGGCTTTTGTGTTAGAGATCAAAGATCCTGTTGTCTAATTGTTTTTTTCTGTAACTAGAAGAAAATACAGATAGCAGCAGGCAGCCATCTTTCAGCCAGCTAAGCAACAGTGTGCAGTAGTGTGTGTTGCCCTCTGTGCTATTTGCAGTCAGAAACAACCTTTTAAACTCACTATATATCTTGATGATGGTAACCAGTCAATGCTCACACCAAAATGGGTGTGTTGTAACTGGGATTGCTATTTGTACTGACCGGTTTTGTGTCACTGTGTTGCAGCAGAGTGATGGCTCCCTGTACACTGTGTTGGTGGACCTGGTCAAATGTGGTCTGACAGACAGCAGGACGTGTCTCAGAGCCGTTACTCTGGCCCTGGGCAGTAATGCCATGGTAAGACACCGACACATTAACTCCCCGGGTTATATTTCTGTTGTTCTTCATAACATGTAGGCACAATGCAAAGACTTTTAGATCACTGGATTGTGCCCACAAGCATCTACTCAAACATGGGATAGAACTTGTAAGAACTAGTTCTAATATTGTCACTTTAAAGTTGAAATACATATAAAATACATGAATATATAAATATTAAGACCACAGATTTTTGAGAAAACTAATAGAAAACATTAGCTGAAGCTAAACAAGCTGTCAAATGATAGCGAGACAGAATCTCTTCTGAGAGTGGTACATCTAGCAATGTGAATTATTTTAACCGATAATTCTCTTGATTAATATTGGACTTGTATATAATGTGGCACACTAGTTTTGAAAGACAATAAATATTTAGGATCTTATTCCAAATACTAATTAATGCATGTTTAACAATCTAAAATGTTTTTCCACTAAATACCAGGTCATCAAAATTCAAGCATCTGGGCAAGTCTATGTCAACAATATTCTTTCTCAGCTTCCATTATTTACATGTAAGTGAATAATATTATTACTGTCCATCTAACACACCCACACACAATGTTCATATACATCTACATGTAGTATTTTATTGTGCTAAGGTTGCAGCCTTTTTAAGCTGACATTGTGTGCAACAGCATGGACTAAAACATATGACATCTATGATCAGCTTTTGAAGATAATTAATGAAAGAAAATGGAGGAAAATCAAGAATTTGGACACAACAGACATGTAGGCACAACACCAGAGAAAGAGTAAGATATAAACCCACAGGCTGTTAGACAGTGGGTTTTACAGTCTTACAGTCTGTTAGACAGACTGTAAGACAGTTTATCACCACAACACACCATGGACATGTTTATGAACTGTGATAAGCATGTTGATGAAATTAAACCTGTAGGACATGTTGCTTCAATACTGACAGCTCACTGAATGCTATGTGTCCATGTGTTCTGATCTCTGCAGCTGAGCTGAGCGCCTTTTGGCCATCCTCCTTTTATGTTGTAATCAGCACCAAAGTGGGAATCCAAATGATGGTCCAGCTCTCTCCTGTGATGCAAGTTTTCATTTCAGCTGATGTGTCACTCAAAGGAGCCACATCTGGTACATCTCCATGTATTTTGCTGGATGTAAACATGCATCTTTCAGGTTACCAAAAGCTCATCTTTGTCCCACAATGCTCCACAGGGTTATGTGGGAACTTCAACAACATAATGAGTGATGACTTCCGGGTCATCAGTGGACTTGTGGAGGGAACCGCTGCAGCATTTGCAAACACATGGAAAACCAGAGTCAGCTGTCCTGACATCGTGCCACGCTTTGGAGATCCTTGCAGCCAGGACATTAGCAGAGGTACAAATGATCTCCTGCACGCAATGTTATGTTGAATGTTTTTAAAGACAACCCAAATTCAGAGAGGTAGGCAACAGGTTATGTTTGAATATTTAATAAAAAAAGATGAACTAGCAAACTTACAAATATACAAAATTACAGAACCAACCAAAAATAAACCATAGCAGGAAGGCAGCCAAGGAGGCATGAGAAGAATGCAGGGAAACCAGAGCAGCAGCAGAGAGGTTACAGGGAATAAAAGGAGGAACCAGCAAGGAGTAACTGAGAAAGAGGCGCTTAATATTTCAAGTGCAAACAAAATTTTCAAGTACCTTCTTGAAATAGCAGTCTTAAACCAAATAGAACCATGCCATGAGGAGTTGCCAAAATGCAAAAGAAAGATTTCATAGTGATCATTCAAGTTAACATAGTCTGATTAAACAGCATACGCAAATCCCAGTAGAGAAATTGGTAGAGAAATAAAATATTTCAAAAGGTTTTTTGCAGAAAAGCAAGACACGTGCTTTCATCTTGCAGGTTCAGCTTTCAAGAAACAGGAAGCTAAATTACAAGAAGGCAAAAATCAGTAAATGAGATCTTGGCCAATAATTTTAAAATGATAAGTAATGATAAGTAAGTAAGCATTTTTTATGTATATCACCAATCAAAGATCAAAATCACAAAGTGCAGATTAAACAAAGTAAACAAAGATACATAGATGAAACACGATGCCAAAATAAAATACCTAATTAATCAGTAGAAAAGTTTTCTGGACAAAATCTACTTTCACATTGGTACCATCAGCGGCAGCTTGAGTATGAGCCTTAGTCCCAAAATCTCAGAAACATGCCTATGTGTGAAGTGACATCAGGCTGGATGCCTTTCATCAGAGAAACACTACTGTTTTTTTCAAGATACACCTTTTGTTATGACTTCTTTTACATTTGTGTGTTTCAGAGAGCTATGCACAGTACTGGTGTTCCAAATTGACTGATCCACTGGGAGTGTTTGCCCCTTGCCACTCTTTTGTCAGTCCCAGCTCATACAAAGACGTAGGTTTGCAAACGTGAAGCATTGAGGGTGTATAAAACTCTTCTACTGTCATAGCCTTCTCCATGTCTGCTTTGTGTTTGAGCAGAACTGCATGTACGACGGCTGTAACTGTGAAAAAAGCGAGGACTGCATGTGTGCTACGGTCTCCTCATATGTCTATGCCTGCTCAGCAGCAGGAGTCCACATCAGTGGCTGGAGGGAAACCATCTGCGGTGAGCAAAAATCAGTGAACATCTTTTCACTGTTCCGAAACATATCCTTCTGCTGGGTAGATCGGAGTGTTTGATGAACCTTTTCACATTTTTTCAATAGGAAAATTTAGCGAATCATGTCCATCAGAAACAGTTTATGAGTACAACATGACCTCCTGTGGTCGGACGTGTCGTTCCCTCAGCCAGGCTGATTACTCCTGCCAGGTCAACTTCACCTCTGTGGACGGCTGCGGCTGTGCTGAGGGAACCTACATGAATGAAGGGGGACAGTGTGTGTCCAGTGCGAGCTGCCCCTGCTACGATAAGGACACCTTTATTCCTGCTGGTCAGGCCATCATCAAAGATGGAGTAACATGGTAACGACTCACAGATGCACATTGGAGATTTTCATATTCACATAAATATGAACTGTTTTATCATCAAAGAACATGCACTTTAAAAATAAATTGTAAGCAAATCCCCTAATCTTGCCCCAATACCAGTCCAAGTCCTTTAAGTCCAAGTAGATTAAGTTTACTACGTTGTCATGTTAAGCAAACGTAAATAAATTAAATTTGAAAAACTTTATTTGACTACATGTAACAAATGAAATTTTTTTTAAAAGTTGGTGCTCCATTTTTGTCTGTTCAGTAAACTGACAGAGAGTAGGGCAAAAACATGGAGTTGAATGCAGTCAGCTTGTAATGCCTTGTCAAGGCTGTTTGGGATCAGATCACTACATCCCCACATGCCTCATATGATTCATATTGATTCTGTTTGCCTCGTCCACAGTGTCTGCAGACATGGGGCCCTCAGCTGCTCAGGAGGAGCCAGACTACAAAGTAGGTTTCTATATATTACATCTATCTATAGGAGGGTCATTTTGTTGTGTTTATTAATTAACACTTAATTGCAACCTATAATGAGGTTTGTAAACAGGTCAATATTTCATTCTTTAGCAAAGGATGTCTTAGTCCATAATCTGTAGTTTTAACAATCTGCACTCAATTTCAATCTTCAGCCTCCACATCATGTGTCGCCCCCATGATTTACTTTGATTGCTCCACTGCTCAGCCTGGCACCACTGGGGCTGAGTGTCAGAGGAGCTGCAGCACGGTGGACATGCCTTGTGTAAGTACAGCAAAGTATTTCAGTTCAAAAAAGCATTTTGATGTAAATCCACGTGCCTTGCTCAGCCCAACATCCTCTCCTCTCTTGCCGGGAGCAGATCAGTACAGGCTGTACATCTGGATGTTTGTGTCCAGAAGGCCTTCTGTCAGACGGAGCAGGAGGCTGCATCAATGAGACAAGCTGTCCATGTGTCCACAATGGACACATCTACCAGCCAGGACAGACTCTCGCAGTGGACTGCAACACCTGGTATTTGAGACATTTATGACCTTTGACCTTAAAAACTGTAGCACATATATTAACTCTTTCATGTCAATTCTTTCCCTTCCAGCTCTCACATCTGACTTTCATATATTTGTTTGATTTATTTCTGTTTGTATGTCACCACAGCTCGTGCAGCGGACGAACGTTCACTTGTACCAACAATGTTTGCAATGCAGTTTGTGGGATCTATGGAGATGGTCATTATATTACGTTTGATGATAAAAGGTTCGACTTCAGTGGAGAATGCGAATACACACTCCTACAGGTAAGAAGGCTACTGGACAAATCAACATTGTTTATTTGTCAAAATTAAAATTTTTAAATGGGATGTATGTTGATGTACAAACCTGTCACTAATACCCACTGGCCCAATAAATAAACGTCCTTGGACAGTCACCTTTTAGACATATTGAGGAGTTGAAATCAATCTTTCTCTAGCAATAGAAGTGAATTCTGGAGCCTGTTAGCCTAGAAAACTATCAGCTGTATCAATAATGTACTTCTTTTTTTAATTATAAGGAGGAAACACAAAGGAAATCCTCTGACTGTATTACTGTCTGTTCTCACTCAGGATTATTGCAGCCCTGGTCAGGGAAACAGAAGCTTCAGTATTATCACTGAGAATGTTCCATGTGGAACCACTGGGACCACCTGTTCCAAGACCATTAAGATCTTCCTGGAGGTAAACACACCACACTCGTTCCATCTACACCTGTGATCTAGTTGCTAATATCTTCCAACTGTTGGACAAGGAGACAAGATTCTGACAGTATGACAACGTGTAGCAAAAATACCACTGCCTCATCTTAGCATAGTCCTAATCTTTCATCAATAACCAGAGTTTGTTTGTAAAGTTTTTAGCATGTTATGTATTAGTATGTAGGGAGTTGGGAAAAACATAAACCCTGTCAATCTTTGACATGTGGAACAAAATATATACAAGGAGAAATAGAAAGTTTCATAGAGTCTGTGCAGTGTTCAACATTTTATGTGGGTTTTGTTTGCTTTGTAATCTTGATGTGTACAGGATAATGAATTCCATCTTAAGGATGACAGTTTCCAGGTGATAAAAGGAAACATCAATGTTCTCCCTGCTTCTGTACAAAAAATGGGTATTTACCTGGTGGTGACCGTCCAATCAGGGCTGGTAGTCATGTGGGACCAGAAGACCAGCCTTTTCATTTCCCTCAGTCCACAGTTCCAGGTAAAGCATTAAGTGTGTGTGTTGTGATTAACTAAATATCAGCTTGGTTCTTTACGTTTTATTTTAGACACCTTATCGTGGTGGAGGGGTTTGTGTGTCCCAATGATCCTAGGAGCTATGCTGTCTGGGGCTTTATGCCCCTGGTACGGTCACCCAAGGCAGACAGGTCCTAGGTGAGGAACCAGACAAAGTGCAGCCCGAAGACCCTTTATGATGAACACAAACTTTGAATCTGGCGGGGAGGGGACCCTGGCGGTCTGATCCTCGGCTGCAGAAGCTGGCTCTTGGGATGTGGAATGTCACCTCTCTGGTGGGGAAGGAACCGGAGCTGGTGTGCCAGGCTGAGAGGTTTCGGCTAGAAATAGTCGGCCTCACCTCAACGCATGGCTCTGGTTCTGGAACCAGTCTCCTTGAGAGGGGCTGGACATACTTCCACTCTGGAGTTGCCCACGGCGAGAGGCACCGGGCAGGAGTGGGCATACTTGTTGCCCCCCATCTTGGCGCCTGTACGTTGGAGTTTACCCCGGTGAACGAGAGGGTAGCCTCCCTCCACCTACGGGTGGGGGGAAGGGTTCTGACTGTTGTCTGTGCTTATGAGCCGAACAACAGTTCAGATTACCCACCCTTCTTCGAGTCCTTAGAGGGGGTACTGGAGAGTGCCCCTCCTGGGGACTCCCTTGTTCTACTGGGGGACTTCAAAGCTCACGTGAGCAACGACAGTGAGACCTGGAGGGACGTGGTTGGGAGGAACGGCCCCCCCGATCTGAACTCGAGTGGTGTTCTGTTGTTGGACTTCTGTGCTCGTCACGGTTTGTCCATCACGAACACCATGTTCAGGCATAAGGGTGTCCATACGTGCACTTGGCACCAGGACACCCTAGGCCGCAGTTCGATGATCGATTTTGTCGTCGTTTCATCGGATCTGCGGCCGTATGTCTTGGACACTCGGGTGAAGAGAGGGGCGGAGCTGTCCACTGACCACTACCTGGTGGTGAGTTGGCTCCGGTGGTGGGGGAGGAAGCCGGTCAGACCTGGCAGCCCAAACGTGTAGTGAGGGTCTGCTGGGAACGTTTGGCGGAGTCCCCTGTGAGACGGACCTTTAACTCCCATCTCCGGCAGAACTTCGAACACGTTCCGGGGGAGGTAGGGGACATTGAGTCTGAGTGGACCATGTTCCGTGCCTCCATCGCCGAGGCGGCTTATCAGAGCTGTGGCCGCAAGGTCGTTGGTGCCTGTCGCGGCGGCAACCCTCGAACCTGTTGGTGGACACCTTCGGTGAGGGATGCTGTCAAGCTGAAGAAGGAGTCCTATAGGGCCTTTTTGGCCTGTGGGACTCCAGAAGCAGCTGATGGGTACCGGCGGGCGAAGCAGCATGCGGCTCGGGTGGTTGCTGAGGCAAAAACTCGGGCGTGGGAGGAGTTTGGAGAGGCCATGGAGAAAGACTTCCGTACGGCTTCGAGGCGATTCTGGTCCACCATCTGGTGGCTCAGGAGGGGGAAGCAGTGCAGCACCGACACTGTTTATAGTGGGGATGGTGTGCTGCTGACCTCAACTCGGGACATTGTGGGTCGGTGGGCGGAATACTTCGAAGACCTCCTCAATCCCACCAACATGCCTTCTGTTGAGGAAGCTGAGCCTGTGGACTCTGGGTCGGGCTCTCCAATCTCTGGGGACGAGGTCGCCGAGGTGGTCAAAAAGCTCCTCGGTGGCCTCAGGGCCCCGGGGGTGGATGGGATCCGCCCGGAGTTCCTTAGGGCTCTGGATGTTGTAGGGTTGTGTTGGCTCACGCGACTCTGCAATATCGCATGGACATCGGGGGCAGTTCCTCTGGATTGGCAGACCGGGGTGGTGGTCCCCCTGTTTAAAAAGGGGGACCGGAGGGTGTGCTCCAATTACAGAGGGGTCACACTCTTAAGCCTCTCTGGTAAGGTCTATTCAGGGGCCCTGGAGAGGAGGGTCCGTCGGATAGTCGAACCTCGGATTCAGGAAGAGCAGTGTGGTTTTCGTCCTGGTCGTGGAACACTGGACCAGCTCTACACCCTCAGCAGGGTCCTGGAGGGTGCATGGGAGTTCGCCCAACCAGTCTACATGTGTTTTGTGGACTTGGAGAAGGCGTTGGACCGTGTGCCTCGGGGGGCCTTGTGGGGGGTTCTCCGGGAGTATGGGATACCGGGCCCTTTGATACGGGCTGTCAGGTCCCTGTATGACCGGTGTCAGAGTCTGGTCCGCATTGCCGGCTGTAAGTCGGGCTCGTTCTCGGTGAGAGTTGGACTCCGCCAAGTAGGGCTGTATAAAAAAATCGATTCGGCGATATATATCGATATTTTCCGCGCTCGGAAAGTATCGATTTTTCATCCGCGAGTATCGATTTTTTAAACCATAGGGATCCATAGCCTTATACCTCTTATTAACGTCTAGTTTGTTACGGCGTAGCAGCAAGACTCCGCCTCCCTCAGCCTCACTTTTAACTTGAGCTTAAAGTGCACATTATAAACTACAGACCAGTTTTTAAATTGTGTTAATAGGCCAAGTATAACCGGAGTTATGCTAAAATTAGTAAACCATATTTTTCCAAATGTCAGAGAAATGTCAAAAGCGCCGCCATTCCCCGGCTTTTCCGATTACGTGACAGGGAATGAGCTTCCAAATGTACAAAACGAAACGAAACATTAGATTGCTGTGTTTTTTGGAAATGTAAAATCTTCAATAAATAACGATTGGTTGTATTTTGTTGCTGAGAAACGAAGGAAAGTTGCGCAAGTGACCGTGAAAGAGAAGCGGAAATGAGGAGCGGAAAGGAGCAGCTGCAAAAGAAATGAGATCGCGAAATTAATGCTAATTTCTACTGGTAACATTCACTTCGTAATTAGTTTTTAGCTTAGCGTTTTCTGTTCTGTATATTAAGGATTACCTGAAGAATGAACATGAGTTGATAACATCCGAAGCGGGCGCGCAGCAGCAGCGGCGCTGTGTTTGGAGCAGGAAGAGGAAAAACCCGCAGTCGGAATCCGCGGCGCAGTGAGGATTTCTATGACAACAATGGCTGATCGATCATTATTATCAGCATCAGACAAAGAGTCTCAGAGACTGAGAGAACGATGAGATCCTGGCGTCTGAGAAGAGATACTCAGAGATCCAAGCGGCGCTGCGTAGCGGGGTGATGCGGAGCCACTACTTTAGCAGTTAGTAGTAAACAGCTTACAGCCACGGCTTACTGCGGGAGCCAAGGTAGGAAAGCCTTTTTCCCCATAGTCGTAAAGACTGCATTTGTGGCTGCATTTTTACTCCAAAATGCAGCCAAAGTGTCCAAAAGAATAAAACATAAGTGCATCATTTGTATATTGAGAGTCTACAGAGGCTGATAATCTCTCCACTCTGCTCCTGGATTACCATTTAAACTTTTGAGTTTTATGTCAAATCCATATGAATTAAATGACAGAAACTAATTCTCTCACTGCATCTTTTATTCATTTTGTCCAGCTGCAGACTGTTAGACTGTCCAATCAGAGTTCGGTGCTTTTAATCAGTTTTCAGTTAAACTAAATTCAAGTCTATGGAACACAAGATGTCACAAAAACCACTGTCCTTCTAAAACCTTTCAGAAAATCGTAAATATCGAAAGAATCGTATCGCTCAACAAATATCGTGATACATATCGTATCGTGACCAGAATATCGTATATTGTATCATATCGTGAAATTATTGTATCACTACACCCCTACCGCCAAGGCTGCCCTTTGTTACCGATTCTGTTCATTACTTTCATGGACAAAATTTCTAGGCGCGGCCGAGGTGTTGAGGGGATCCGTTTTGGTGGCCTTAGGATCGCATCTCTGCTTTTTGCAGATGATGTGGTCCTGTTGGCTTCATTAGATCGTGATCTGCGGCTCTCGGTGGAGCGGTTCGCGGCCGAGTGTGAAGCGGCTGGGATGAGGCTCAGTGCCTCCAAATCCGAGGCCATGGTCTTGAGCCGGAAAAGGGTAGAGTGCCTTCTCCGGGTCAGGGGGGTCGTCCTGCCTCAAGTGGAGGAGTTTAAGTATCTGGAGATCTTGTTCACGAATGAGGGAAGAAGGGAGCGGGAGGTCGACAGGCGGATTGGGGCAGCGTCTGCCGTGAAGCGGCGCTGTACCGGTCCGTCGTGGTGAAGAGAGAGCTGAGTCAAAAAGGTGAAGCTCTCGATTTACCGGTCGATCTACGTTCCCACCCTCATCTATGGTCATGAGCTTTGGGTCATGACCGAAAGAACGAGATCACGGATACAAGCGGCCAAAATGGGTTTCCTCCGCAGGGTGGCTGGGCTCTCCCTTAGAGATAGGGTGAGAAGCTCGGTCATCCGGGAGGGACTCAAAGTAGAGCCGCTGCTCCTCCACATCGAGAGGAGCCAGTTGAGGCTCGGGCATCTGGTCAGGATGCCTCCTGTACGCCTCCCTGGTGAGGTGTTCCGGGCACGTCCCACCGGGAGGAGGCCCTGAGGAAGACCCAGGACACGCTGGAGGGACTATGTCTCTCGGCTGGCCTGGGAACGCCTTGGGGTTCCTGGAGGAGCTGGAAGAAGTGGCTGGGGAGAGGGAAGTCTGGGCCTCCCTTCTGAAGCTGCTGCCCCCGCGAGCCGACCCCGGATAAGCGGAAGAAAATGGATGGATGGATGGATGGATGGATGGATGGATGGATGGATGGATGGATGGATGGATGGATGGATGGATGGATGGATGGATGGATGGAACTGCAAGCTGGCCAAATAAAATAACACACTATCACATTACTTGCACATGAACACAAATCCTTGTATCATTTTGTTTGATATTTAGACCAACACTGATCAATGCTGGATATTTTTACTGAACTGGTAATGTACCTGATGATGATAAGTTCAAATCATATCAAATTTGTGACTGCTCTGTTTTCATCATGCCAGGGTGAAGTGTGTGGCCTTTGTGGAAACTACGATGGCAACAGTAAAAATGATTTTACCACACGCTCTCAAGAGACTGTGACAGATGTTTTAGAGTTTGGGAACAGCTGGAAAGTGTCATCTAGTTGCTCTAACGCCCAGCTTCTCAGTGATCCCTGTGCCTCCAACCGCTACCGGGCAGCATGGTCTCAGAAGCAGTGCAGCATCATAACCAGCGCCACCTTCCACAGCTGTCATGCAAAAGTAACATGCACACAGCACAGCTACACCTAAATGGATCCATGTTTACATAAATTAAAAACTGTAAATACTCCACTCCTTGGGAGATTAGATTGTTTTTTCTTCTCTTCATCTTTATCACTACATGCACAGATTGATTCTTTCTTTACATGCTGATCCAACTACTGTTTATTTATCTATCTAAAACATGCTGTTTTAGATAAATAAAACACTGTTAGATGTTATTTCACTCAGTCAAGTTTATGTTATACCTTAAGAATATAAAGCACTCATAAACAGGACAGAGTAAAAGCTCTGAGTAAGGCTCATAGTAGAGTTTGTCAGAGTCCACATGTTTGTCTTGTACCAAAGATAAGAGATCCTGAACAGTGGAGAGACAGTCTGGCTTCTAACCTTTATTGTATATCTTAACTTTACCGCATGATAAAATTTCCTCCACAAGCCTAACAAACCTTATTTTAGAATGTTTTAAACATGGAAAAACTTGATGGAATATTTGTAGTTATTCTGCAAAGTCTTCTATTTATTGGCCTCTTTTGAACTTCTTTCAAAATATGTAACAGTATAGCTTACATGAGTATAATTAGGAGAAAGACAACATGGTTTGATGTAACTGCTTTGTGTTTAAGGTCGACCCTGGCCCATACTATGATTCTTGTGTGAGAGACTCCTGTGCTTGTGACACTGGAGGTGACTGTGAGTGTTTCTGCACCGCTGTGGCTGCGTATGCCAAAGCTTGCAGCACAGCTGGAGCCTGCATCAGCTGGAGAACTCCAAAGTTGTGCCGTAAGTTTGACCATCACAACTGTCATGGTGATGGAGCTATTCGATGATGTAACAAAATCAAAAATTGGATTTTGTTTAATTTCAAGTTAATTTCAACTTTACAAAGCACCAGTTCAAAACTTTAGTAATCTCAAAATGCGCACAAATAAATCACATGTAAATCAAATTAAATACATTTTTAATATAACTGACTTTTTAAGTAACAATGAAATATTCCAATTTGAATGTAGTAAGCCTTTAGTCAGTGTAACAGGGAGTTTCCAGTTATATCATGTGAAACTTCATTTTATATAAAAAAAAAATGATATAAAATGTCCATATTTTGTGTCTGCTAGCTATTTTCTGTGACTACTATAACTCCCCTGGTGGCTGTGAATGGCATTACAAGCCTTGTGGAGCTGACTGCATGAAGACATGTAGGAATCCATCAGGAAACTGTACCAAACTCATCACTCACATGGAAGGTAAACATTTGTTCTTCATGCTAGTTAAATGACTTGTAACTTTACTTACATCACATTTTATTAAACAGTATTTCAGATAAGACAAAGTATTTTGAAGGTAAGCTAAGGAAAGTTGGGTTACTGTTACTAAATAATATTCATACCACAACTTAATTTCCCTATTATGTATAGTAATCAAATCATTAAGAGTGAAAAATTAAGATGCAAGGAAGCTAATGTTTAGTAAAAAGTGACTTGTTTTCCACATTGCAGGAGGCATGTGTTGTGTTTTCACTGAGTGAGTCGTAAAAACATCATGATGGAAAAGTTAACTCCTCACTTTACACCTATATTGGACATTTCATTTCCCATTAATTAACATATATATTCTTGTATTACATAGGTTGCTATCCACAGTGTTCTAACACCAAGCCATTCTTTGATGAAGACACAATGAAATGTGTAAACTGGGACCAGTGTGGATGTTATGATGACAAAGGCATCCATTACAACACAGGCGAGAAGGTTCCATCCAACAGTTGTTACACTTGGTATGTCTCATTTAACATTGATCATCGTACTAGCATATCTGGTCCAGTAAACACAGGGTTTCCCCCAGTGTATTATAGGCATGGCGGCCCGCCATGCCTAGCTACCCCCACCGCCAGGCCTACTGTTTGGGATTCCCCCCGGTAATTTCCCCTCAGAAAGCAGGCGGTTGATCCGCGCTGTCTGATTGGCTCGCGTTAAGTCCTCCCCCCCCCGACGCCCCGACTGCCAGGCTAAGCAGCTTTTCTGGGGGAAACCCTGACACAGTAATAGATTGGTGATGATGTGTATGCTATTTGATTCATACATGCATTGTCATACTATATAAGGTTATATAACTAGACTTTGTGGGTTTGTGTGGTCTTTATTTTGGGCTATGTTCCATTTAGGGTCTCACACAATAGTGTGAATCTTAGTTAAGGATTTGTAGTTTGCCCCAACTGTAATTTTGCATTTATTTTTGTTATTACTTGGACAACTTCTTCTTGAATTGTCTTCTCTGCTGAATCTAATGTTTGTTATTTGGGGTTGTTATTTTTTGCCTGACAAAAGCTAAGGGAAAAAGGTATGCAACTTCTATAAAAAAGTATTTATTTACTTATTTATTTTTTACATATTTGTTAAACTTTCACTTTTTGTGGCAGTTTGACAGAAAAAAATGAGCTCCTCTGCCTTCTTCAAGTGCTATCAATAATTATTGAGAAAAAAACCTACATATTCAGAAACACCCAATAACAGCCAGGAGGAAGTTCCTAGTCTTATTCAATAGGAGTAACCCAGCCTTGGTCGGGACCTCCTTACTTTGGCTGCTACCCCTGCAACCTGCCTCCAGATAAGTGGGTGGGTGGGTGGATGGATGGAAAAAAAGAAAGGAAAGATGTTCTATGTACTGTCAATCAAGCTAGTGTATTCACAGCCTAGGCAATAGTATTGTCCCAAGAGTAGAACCTATCATAAATGAGAGGCTGTACAGCAATGATGGCCCATGAAGAACTCATGAACAATTTTCCTGTAACAGTAAGATGTTTCTCTGCCATTAGTAGATTAACAGAAGTTGTTGAAGCCACAACTGGAGTACCAGGAATCATGTCAAAATTAGTACATAGAGTTATTTAATGTGTGAAAATCTTCCACCTGGTACTGACAGGTTGTTTTTGACAGGGAGTGGTGCAATTATGCACATTGCAATAGTTGCTAAAGGAGGAAGTGGAGGAACGTAATTTTTTCCGTCTCTATCATACCACATAGTGACAGTTTAAATAAAAATGTAAAAAACAGATTTTTAAAGGTAAAAGTTACTTATTACAGTTACATTGTGGAACTTTTATTTGTGTGGGATATATTTTTAGAGAAATTTTGAAAATAAAAATACAAAAGTAAACATTCTGTTTTTAACCAGTTAATAAAAAAATAGTGGGATTAACACAATGTTCTATTTTTCAAAGCTCCTGTACATTATCTGGGATAATATGTATCTACAGTGTTGATTGTGAGTATATGTTGTAATTTATAGTAATCAGGATATCTAATAAATGTTAATACTGAAATTATTATTTTGTTTAGATTAACAAGGTAACATATCTGCCTACAGCATGTACGTGCACAATTAATGGAAAAAGATACAACTCGGTGCCACAATATACAACACTTCAGATGGTCTGGGAAACTGCATTACAGCTGAATGTGGCGCTAATGGAACTATATCCAGAAGCATGTACATATGCATGAATACTACAACCGCTGGGCCTACAACAACTCCGTTTAAATTTAGCACAGGTTGGAGACTGACTATAATTACTAAAAAATGCTAAGATATTGTTTGACTTTAAAAAGTTTACAAAAAATGTTTTATTATATGTTGGTCTTTTTTCTTAAGCTTTAAGATCTACATCAACATAAACATCACATCAAGAACAAAAGAAACAACTAAACTGAAGTATGAAACAACCCACAAATAACATATGCGACAACAACAATAATGACAGCGAAGCAAAAACAACACTTGTTTCATCAAAACCTCTGTTGTTACCAGAACGACAACAACACCTTCCAGTCCACAGGAGCAATTACAACAAAATTCTGAGATTACAACACATGGTCATCAACGAATGTAGTACAAAAATGTGTTGAAGCACCTTGGTCATTAACATTCTCACAAGCAATTGTTGACAAACTTCAGTGCTGAGGCAACAGCAGAGGAGTGAAATACAACCGATCATCAAAGCCATCGATTCTTAAACATACAGAGACTATAAATCACCCAGAGAGCACAATGAATCTCTGGAAACTACGTTTCAGAAGCAACAACAGTGAAGGTTGGACAACAAACTCGAAGTTGGACGACAGGCTCAGTGACTGGGCCATAACGGAAGTGTGAACCATCTTTAGTTCTGGAATGCAAAGCAAGAAACAATTGTTACATCAAAACCCTGTTGTTACCAAACGACAACAAACACTTCGGACAAGCATTACAACAAATCTTATGATGAATCTCACTATGGAATCACTAACGAATGTAGGTACAAAAATGCTGTTGAAGCAAACTTGGTCAATTTAATTCAACCAATCTTGTTGAACATTATCAATGCTAAACACAGAGAGAAAAAAACAATTGACAAAATTGCACAAGTAAACTACACGTGACAGAAAACATACTCTGATCTAAACCGGTACTCAACAATTATCACACGTTGAAGCTGGAACTTACACAAGTTGACCACCAGAGTAGCACAAACTGAATCAGTGCCTACAACTACATCATACAAGCATCAATCAAAACAAGTGAAGGTTGGAACACAAACCTCAAAGTTGGCACAACAGCTCATGACTGCGCCATAACAAGTGTTGATCCACTACTTTAGTTCTGGGATCATGTCAACAAGCCAAGAAACAACACTTGTTACATCAAAACCCTCTGTTGTTACCAACACAACAAACATCTGGAACACAGGAGCAATTACAACAAAATCTTCTGATGCATCTACAACTCATGGTCACTCAAACGAATGTAGGTACAAAAATGCCTGTTGAAGCAACCTCTGGTCAATTAACATTCAATACCACAGCATTGTTGAAACCACAACTTCAGTGCCAGAGGCAACAAGCAAAGAGTGAAACTACAACTGTATCATCAAAGCCATCTTTCACAACCACTACAGAAGGCCTATAACATCCACCCAGAGAGCACAACTGAATCTCTGGAAACTACTTCTCAGAAACAACAACGTTGAAGGTTGGAACATCAAACCCTCAAAGTTGGCACAACAGGCCCAGTGACTGCGCCATAACGGAAGTTGTTGAATCCACACTTTAGTTCCTGGGATCATGTCAACAAGCAAAGAACAACACTTGTTACATCAAAACCCTCTGTTGTTACCAACACCACAACAACACTTCGCGAACAACAGGAGCAATTACAACAAAATCTTCTGATGCATCTACAACTCATGGTCACTCAACGAATGTAGGTACAAAAATGCCTGTTGAAGCAACCTCTGGTCAATTAACATTCAATACCACATCTATTGTTGAAACCACAACTTCAATGCCAGAGGCAACAAGCAAAAGAGTGAAACTACAACTGTATCATCAAAGCCGTCTCTTCAAACAACCACTACAGAAGGTCCTATAACATCCACCCAGAGAGCCACAACTGAATCTCTGGAAACTACATTCTCAGAAAAACAACGTGAAGGTTGGAACATCAAACCCCTCAAAGTTGGCACAACAGGCCAGTGACTAGCGCCTTAACGGAAGTTGTTGAATCCACTACTTTAGTTCCTGGGATCATGTCAACAAGCAAGAAACAACACTTGTTACATCAAAACCCTCTGTTGTTACCAACACCACAACAACACTTTCAGACAACAGGAGCAATTACAACAAAATCTTCTGATGCATCTACAACTCATGGTCACTCAACAAATGTAGGTACAAAAATGCCTGTTGAAGCAACCTCTGGTCAATTAACATTCAATACACACATTGTTGAAACCACAACTTCAGTGCCAGAGGGCAACAAGCAGAAGAGTGAAACTACAACTGTATCATCAAAGCCATCTATTCTTACAACCACTACAGAAGGTCCTATAACATCCACCAGAGAGCCACAACTGAATCTTGGAAACTACATTTCAGAAACAACAACATTGAAGGTTGGAACATCAAACCCCTCAAAAGTTGGCACAACAGGCCCAGTGACTAGCCAATAACGGAAGTTGTTGAATCCACTACTTTAGTTCCATGGGATCATGTCAACAAGCCAAGAAACAACACTTGTTACATCAAAACCCTCTGTTGTTACCAACACCACAACAACACCTTCGAACAACAGGAGCAATTACAACAAAATCTTCTGATGCATCTACAACTCATGGTCACTCAACGAATGTAGGTACAAAAATGCCTGTTGAAGCAACTCTGGTCAATTAACATTCAATACCACATATTGTTGAAACCACAACTTCAATGCCAGAGGCAACAAGCAAAAGAGTGAAACTACAACTGTATCATCAAAGCCGTCTCTTCAAACAACCACTACAGAAGGCCTATAACATCCACCAGAGAGCCACAACTGAATCTCTGGAAACTGCTTCTCAGAAACAACAACATGAAGGTTGGAACATCAAACCCCTCAAAAGGTTGGCACAACGGCCCAGTGACTAGGCCATAACGGAAGTTGTTGAATCCACTACTTTAGATTCCGGGATCATGTCAACAAGCCAAGAAACAACACTTGTTACATCAAAACCCTCTGTTGTTACCAAACCACAACACACCTTCAGAACACTGGAGCAATTACAACAAAATTTCTGATGCATCTACAACTCATGGTCACTCAACGAATGTAGGTACAAGAAAGCCTGTTGAAGAACCTCTGGTCAATTAACATTCTCCACCACAGCAATTGTTGAAACCACAACTTTAGTGCCAGAGGCAACAAGCAAAAGGAGTGAAACTAAACTGTATCATCAAACCCATCTATTCTTACAACCACTACAGAAGGACCTATAACATCCACCAGAGAGCCACAACTGAATCTCTTGGAAACTGCTTCTCAGAAACAACAACATTGAAGGTTGGAACATCAAACCCCTCAAAAGTTGGCACAACAGGCCCAGTGACTGGCGCCATAACGGAAGTTGTTGAATCCACTACTTTAGTTCCTGGGATCATGTCAACAAGCCAAGAAACAACACTTGTTACATCAAAACCCTCTGTTGTTACCAACCACAACACAACACCTTCCAGAACAACAGGAGCAATTACAACAAAATCTTCTGATGCATCTACAACTCATGGTCACTCAACGAATGTAGGTACAAGAAAGCCTGTTGAAGAACCTCTGGTCAATTAACATTCTCCACCACAGCAATTGTTGAAACCACAACTTTAGTGCCAGAGGCAACAAGCAGAAAGGAGTGAAACTACAACTGTATCATCAAAGCCATCTATTCTTACAACCACTACAGAAGGACCTATAACATCCACCCAGAGAGCCACAACTGAATCTCTGGAAACTGCGTTCTCAGAAACAACAACATTGAAGGTTGGAACATCAAACCCTCAAAGTTGGCACAACAGGCCCAGTGACTGGCGCCATAACGGAAGTTGTTGAATCCACTACTTTAGTTCCTGGGATCATGTCAACAACCAAGAAACAACACTTGTTACATCAAAACCGTCTGTTGTTACCAGAACTGAAACAACACCTTCCAGAACACAGGAGCAATTACAACAAATATTCTGAGCATCTACAACTCATGGTCACTCAACGAATGTAGGTACAAGAAAGCCTGTTGAAGTAACCTCTGGTCAATTAACATTCTCCACCACAGCAATTGTTGAAACCACAACTTTAGTGCCAGAGGCAACAAGCAGAAAGGAGTGAAACTACAACTGTATCATCAAAGCCATCTATTCTTACAACCACTACAGAAGGACCTAAACATCCACCCAGAGAGCCACAACTGAATCTCTGGAAACTGCTTCTCAGAAACAACAACATTGAAGGTTGGAACATCAAACCCTCAAAGTTGGCACAACAGGCCCAGTGACTGGCCATAACGGAAGTTGTTGAATCCACTACTTTAGTTCCTGGGATCATGTCAACAAGCCAAGAAAAACACACTTGTTACATCAAAACCTCTGTTGTTACCAAACTCACAACAACACCTTCCAGAACAACGGAGCAATTACAACAAAATCTTCTGATGCATCTACAACTCATGGTCACTCAACAAATGTAGGTACAAGAAAGCCTGTTGAAGTAACTCTGGTCAATTAACATTCTCCACCACAGCAATTGTTGAAACCACAACTTTAGTGCCAGAGGCAACAAGCAGAAAGAGTGAAACTACAACCGTATCATCAAAGCCATCTATTCTTACAACCACTACAGAAGGACCTACAACATCCACCCAGAGAGCCACAACTGAATCTCTGGAAACTACATTCTCAGAAACAACAACATTGAAGGTTGGAACATCAAAACCCTCAAAAGTTGGCACAACAGGCCCAGTGACTGGCTCATAACGGAAGTTGTTGAATCCACTACTTTAGTTCCTGGGATCATGTCAACAAGCCAAGAAACAACACTTGTTACATCAAAACCTCTGTTGTTACCAACACACAACAACACCTTTCAGGAACACGGAGCAATTACAACAAATCTTCAGAATGCATCTAAACTCATGGTCACCCAACAATGTAGGTACAAAAGCCTGTTGAAGTAACCTCTGGTCAATTAACATTCACCACCACAGCAATTGTTGAAACCACAACTTTAGTGCCAGAGGCAACAAGCAAAAGAGTGAAACTACAACGTATCATCAAAGCCATCTATTCTTACAACCACTACAGAAGGCCTACAACATCCACCCAGAGAGCCACAACTGAATCTCTGGAAACTACATTCTCAGAAACAACAACATTGAAGGTTGGAACATCAAACCCCTCAAAAGTTGGCACAACAGGCCCAGTGACTGGCTCATAACGGAAGTTGTTGAATCCACTACTTTAGATTCCTGGGATCATGTCAACAATGCCAAGAAACAACACTTGTTACATCAAAACCGTCTGTTGTTACCAAACCTACAACAACACCTTCCGAAACAACTGGAGCAATTACAACAAATCTTCTGAGCATCTACAACTCATGGTCACTCAACGAATGTAGTACAAAAATGCCTGTTGAAGTAACCTCTGGTCAATTAACATTCTACCACATGCAATTGTTGAAACCACAACTTAGTGCCAGAGGGAACAAGCAGAAAGAGTGAAACTACAACTGTATCATCAAAGCCATCTATTCTACAACCACTACAGAAGGTCTATACAATCCACCCAGAGAGCCACAACTGAATCTTGGAAACTACTTCTCAGAAAAACAACATTGAAGGTTGGAACATCAAACCCCTCAAAAGTTGGCACAACAGGCCCAGTGACTGGCTCAATAACGGAAGTTGTTGAATCCACTACTTTAGTTCCTGGGATCATGTCAACAAGCCAAGAAACAACACTTGTTACATCAAAACCCTCTGTTGTTACCAACACCACAACAACACCTTTCGGAACAACGGAAGCAATTACAACAAAATCTTCTGATGCATCTACAACTCATGGTCACTCAACAAATGTACGTACAAAAATGCTGTTGAAGCAACCTCTGGTCAATTAACATTCAATACCACATCTATTGTTGAAACCACAACTTCAATGCCAGAGGGAACAAGCAAAAAGAGTGAAACTACAACTGTATCATCAAAGCCGTCTCTTCAAACAACCACTACAGAAGGTCCTATAACATCCACCCAGAGAGCCACAACTGAATCTCTGGAAACTGCGTTCTCAGAAACAACAACATTGAAGGTTGGAACATCAAACCCCTCAAAAGGTGGCACAACGGGCCCAGTGACTGGTGCCATAACGGAAGTTGTTGAATCCACTACTTTAATTCCTGGGATCATGTCAACAATCCAAGAAACAACACTTGTTACATCAAAACCGTCTGTTGTTACCAGAACTGAAACACCACCTTCCAGAACCACTGGAGCAATTACAACACAATATTCTGAAGCATCTACAACTCATGGTCACCCAACGAATGTAGGTACAAGAAAGCCTGTTGAAGTAACCTCTGGTCAATTAACATTCTCCACCACAGCAATTGTTGAAACCACAACTTTAGTGCCAGAGGCAACAAGCAGAAGGAGTGAAACTACAACTGTATCATCAAAGCCATCTATTCTTACAACCACTACAGAAGGACCTATAACATCCACCCAGAGAGCCACAACTGAATCTCTGGAAACTGCGTTCTCAGAAACAACAACATTGAAGGTTGGAACAACAAACCCTCGAAAGTTGGCACAACAGGCCCAGTGACTGGCGCCATAACGGAAGTTGTTGAATCCACTACTTTAGTTCCTGGGATCATGTCAACAAGCCAAGAAACCACACTTGTTACATCAAAACCCTCTGTTGTTACCAACACCACAACAACACCTTCCAGAACAACAGGAGCAATTACAACAAATCTTCTGATGCATCTACAACTCATGGTCACTCAACAAATGTAGGTACAAGAAAGCCTGTTGAAGTAACATCTGGTCAATTAACATTCTCCACCACAGCAATTGTTGAAACCACAACTTTAGTGCCAGAGGCAACAAGCAGAAAGAGTGAAACTACAACCGTATCATCAAAGCCATCTATTCTTACAACCACTACAGAAGGACCTACAACATCCACCCAGAGAGCCACAACTGAATCTCTGGAAACTACATTCTCAGAAACAACAACATTGAAGGTTGGAACATCAAACCCTCAAAAGTTGGTACAACAGGCCCAGTGACTGGCTCCATAACGGAAGTTGTTGAATCCACTACTTTAATTCCTGGGATCATGTCAACAATCCAAGAAACAACACTTGTTACATCAAAACCGTCTGTTGTTACCAGAACTGAAACACCACCTTCCAGAACCACTGGAGCAATTACAACACAATATTCAGAAGCATCTACAACTCATGGTCACCCAACGAATGTAGGTACAAGAAAGCCTGTTGAAGTAACCTCTGGTCAATTAACATTCTCCACCACAGCAATTGTTGAAACCACAACTTTAGTGCCAGAGGCAACAAGCAGAAAGAGTGAAACTACAACCGTATCATCAAAGCCATCTATTCTTACAACCACTACAGAAGGACCTACAACATCCACCCAGAGAGCCACAACTGAATCTCTGGAAACTACATTCTCAGAAACAACAACATTGAAGGTTGGAACATCAAACCCCTCAAAAGTTGGCACAACAGGCCCAGTGACTGGCTCAATAACGGAAGTTGTTGAATCCACTACTTTAGTTCCTGGGATCATGTCAACAAGCCAAGAAACAACACTTGTTACATCAAAAACCTCTGTTGTTACCAACACCACAACAACACCTTTCGGAACAACAGGAACACAACAACAAACAAAATTACAACAAAATCTTCTAATGCATCTACAACTCATGGTCACTCAACAAATGTACGTACAAAAATGCCTGTTGAAGCAACCTCTGGTCAATTAACATTCAATACCACATCTATTGTTGAAACCACAACTTCAATGCCAGAGGGAACAAGCAAAAAGAGTGAAACTACAACTGTATCATCAAAGCCGTCTCTTCAAACAACCACTACAGAAGGTCCTATAACATCCACCCAGAGAGCCACAACTGAATCTGTGGAAACTACCTTTTCAGAAATAACAACAGTGAAGGTTGGAACAACAAACCCCTCAAAGGTTGGCACAACAGGCCCAGTGACTAGCGCCTTAACGGAAGTTGTTGAATCACACTACTTTAGATCCATGGATCATGTCAACAAGCCAAGAAATAACACTTGTTACATCAAAACCCTCTGTTGTTACCAAAACCACAACAACACCTTCCAGATCCACTGGAGCAATTACAACAAAATCTTCTGATGCATCTACAACACATGGTCACTCAACAAATGTAGGTACAAGAAAGCCTGTTGAAGTAACCTCTGATCAATTAACATTCTCCACCACAGCAATTGTTGAAACCACAACTTTAGTGCCAGAGGCAACAAGCAGAAAGAGTGAAACTACAACCGTATCATCAAAGCCATCTATTCTTACAACCACTACAGAAGGACCTACAACATCCACCCAGAGAGCCACAACTGAATCTATGGAAACTGCATTCTCAGAAACAACAACATTGAAGGTTGGAACATCAACCCCTCAAAGTTGGCACAACAGGCCCAGTGACTAGCTCAATAACGGAAGTTGTTGAATCCACTACTTTAGTTCCAGGGATCATGTCAACAAGCCAAGAAACAACACTTGTTACATCAAAACCTCTGTTGTTACCAACACCACAACAACACATTTCGGAACAACAGGAGCGATTACAACAAAATCTTCTGATGCATCTACAACTCATGGTCACTCAACGAATGTAGGTACAAAAATGCCTGTTGAAGCAACCTCTGGTCAATTAACATTCAATACCACATCTATTGTTGAAACCACAACTTCAATGCCAGAGGCAACAAGCAAAAGGAGTGAAACTACAACTGTATCATCAAAGCCGTCTCTTCAAACAACCACTACAGAAGGTCCTATAACATCCACCCAGAGAGCCACAACTGAATCTGTGGAAACTACGTTTTCAGAAATAACAACAGTGAAGGTTGGAACAACAATTCCCTCGAAAGTTGGCACAACAGGCCCAGTGACTGGCGCCATAACGGAAGTTGTTGAATCCACTACTTTAGTTCCTGGGATCATGTCAACAAGCCAAGAAATCACACTTGTTACATCAAAACCCTCTGTTGTTACCAAAACACAATAACACCTTCCAGAACAACAGGAGCAATTACAACAAAATCTTCTGATGCATCTACAACACATGGTCACTCAACAAATGTAGGTACAAGAAAGCCTGTTGAAGTAACCTCTGGTCAATTAACATTCTCCACCACAGCAATTGTTGAAACCACAACTTTAGTGCCAGAGGCAACAAGCAGAAAGAGTGAAACTACAACTGTATCATCAAAGCCATCTATTCTTACAACCACTACAGAAGGACCTACAACATCCACCCAGAGAGCCACAACTGAATCTGTGGAAACTACATTCTCAGAAACAACAACATTGAAGGTTGGAACATCAAACCCCTCAAAGGTTGGCACAACAGGCCCAGTGACTGGCTCCATAACGGAAGTTGATGAATCCACTACTTTAATTCCTGGGATCATGTCAACAATCCAAGAAACAACACTTGTTACATCAAAACCGTCTGTTGTTACCAGAACTGAAACACCACCTTCCAGAACCACTGGAGCAATTACAACACAATATTCAGAAGCATCTACAACTCATGGTCACTCAACGAATGTAGGTACAAGAAAGCCTGTTGAAGTAACATCTGGTCAATTAACATTCTCCACCACAGCAATTGTTGAAACCACAACTTCAGTGCCAGAGGCAACAAGCAGAAGGAGTGAAACTACAACTGTATCATCAAAGCCATCTATTCTTACAACCACTACAGAAGGACCTATAACATCCACCCAGAGAGCCACAACTGAATATCTGGAAACTACATTCTCAGAAACAACAACATTGAAGGTTGGAACATCAAAACCCTCAAAAGGTGGCACAACAGGCCCAGTGACTGGCTCAATAACGGAAGTTGTTGAATCCACAACTTTAGTTCCTGGGATCATGTCAACAAGCCAAGAAACAACACTTGTTACATCAAAACCCTCTGTTGTTACCAACACCACAACAACACCTTCGGAACAACAGGAGCAATTACAACAAAATCTTCTGATGCATCTACAACACATGGTCACTCAACAAATGTAGGTACAAGAAAGCCTGTTGAAGTAACCTCTGGTCAATTAACATTCTCCACCACAGCAATTGTTGAAACCACAACTTTAGTGCCAGAGGCAACAAGCAGAAAGAGTGAAACTACAACTGTATCATCAAAGCCATCTATTCTTACAACCACTACAGAAGGACCTACAACATCCACCCAGAGAGCCACAACTGAATCTGTGGAATCTACATTCTCAGAAACAACAACATTGAAGGTTGGAACATCAAACCCCTCAAAAGTTGGCACAACAGGCCCAGTGACTGGCTCCATAACGGAAGTTGATGAATCCACTACTTTAATTCCTGGGATCATGTCAACAATCCAAGAAACAACACTTGTTACATCAAAACCGTCTGTTGTTACCAGAACTGAAAACACCACTTCCAGAACCACTGGAGCAATTACAACACAATATTCAGAAGCATCTACAACTCATGGTCACTCAACGAATGTAGGTACAAGAAAGCCTGTTGAAGTAACATCTGGTCAATTAACATTCTCCACCACAGCAATTGTTGAAACCACAACTTCAGTGCCAGAGGCAACAAGCAGAAGGAGTGAAACTACAACTGTATCATCAAAGCCATCTATTCTTACAACCACTACAGAAGGACCTATAACATCCACCCAGAGAGCCACAACTGAATATCTGGAAACTACATTCTCAGAAACAACAACATTGAAGGTTGGAACATCAAACCCCTCAAAAGGTGGCACAACAGGCCCAGTGACTGGCTCAATAACGGAAGTTGTTGAATCCACAACTTTAGTTCCTGGGATCATGTCAACAAGCCAAGAAACAACACTTGTTACATCAAAACCCTCTGTTGTTACCAACACCACAACAACACCTTTCGGAACAACAGGAGCAATTACAACAAAATCTTCTGATGCATCTACAACACATGGTCACTCAACAAATGTAGGTACAAGAAAGCCTGTTGAAGTAACATCTGGTCAATTAACATTCTCCACAACAGCAATTGTTGAAACCACAACTTCAGTGCCAGAGGGAACAAGCAAAAAGAGTGAAACTACAACTGTATCATCAAAGCCGTCTCTTCAAACAACCACTACAGAAGGTCCTATAACATCCACCCAGAGAGCCACAACTGAATCTGTGGAAACTACGTTTTCAGAAATAACAACAGTGAAGTTTGGAACAACAAACCCCTCAAAAGTTGGCACAACAGGCCCAGTGACTGGCGCCATAACGGAAGTTGTTGAATCCACTACTTTAGTTCCTGGGATCATGTCAACAAGCCAAGAAACCACACTTGTTACATCAAAACCCTCTGTTGTTACCAACACCACAACAACACCTTCCAGAACAACAGGAGCAATTACAACAAAATCTTCTGATGCATCTACAACTCATGGTCACTCAACAAATGTAGGTACAAGAAAGCCTGTTGAAGTAACCTCTGGTCAATTAACATTCTCCACCACAGCAATTGTTGAAACCACAACTTCTGTGCAAGAGGCAACAAGCAGAAGGAGTGAAACTACAACTGTATCATCAAAGCCGTCTCTTCAAACAACCACTACAGATGGTCCTATAACATCCACCCAGAGAGCCACAACTGAATCTGTGGAAACTACGTTTTCAGACATAACAACAGTGAAGGTTAGAACAACAAACCCTCAAAGGTTGGCACAACAGGCCCAGTGACTAGCTCATAACGGAAGTTGTTGAATCCACTACTTTAGTTCCTGGGATCATGTCAACAAGCCAAGAAATAACACTTGTTACATCAAAACCCTCTGTTGTTACCAAAACCACAACAACACCTTCCAGAACAACAGGAGCAATTACAACAAAATCTTCTGATGCATCTACAACACATGGTCACTCAACAAATGTAGGTACAAGAAAGCCTGTTGAAGTAACATCTGGTCAATTAACATTCTCCACCACAGCAATTGTTGAAACCACAACTTCAGTGCCAGAGGCAACAAGCAGAAGGAGTGAAACTACAACTGTATCATCAAAGCCATCTATTCTTACAACCACTACAGAAGGACCTATAACATCCACCCAGAGAGCCACAACTGAATCTGTGGAAACTACATTCTCAGAAACAACAACATTGAAGGTTGGAACATCAAACCCCTCAAAAGTTGGCACAACAGGCCCAGTGACTGGCTCATAACGGAAGTTGTTGAATCCACTACTTTAGTTCCTGGGATCATGTCAACAAGCCAAGAAACAACACTTGTTACATCAAAACCCTCTGTTGTTACCAACACCACAACAACACCTTTCGGAACAACAGGAGCAATTACAACAAAATCTTCTGATGCATCTACAACTCATGGTCACTCAACGAATGTAGGTACAAAAATGCCTGTTGAAGCAACCTCTGGTCAATTAACATTCAACACCACATCTATTGTTGAAACCACACCTTCAATGCCAGAGGCAACAAGCAAAAGGAGTGAAACTACAACTGTATCATCAAAGCCATCTATTCTTACAACCACTACAGAAGGTCCTATAACATCCACCCAGAGAGCCACAACTGAATCTGTGGAA
This sequence comes from Poecilia picta, assembly GCA_033032245.1. Taxonomy (NCBI): domain Eukaryota; kingdom Metazoa; phylum Chordata; class Actinopteri; order Cyprinodontiformes; family Poeciliidae; genus Poecilia; species Poecilia picta. The sequence continues at coordinate 2,135,802 of CM065355.1, forward strand.
ACTACGTTTTCAGAAATAACAACAGTGAAGTTTGGAACAACAAACCCCTCAAAGGTTGGCACAACAGGCCCAGTGACTAGCGCCTTAACGGAAGTTGTTGAATCCACTACTTTAGTTCCAGGGATCATGTCAACAAGTCAAGAAATAACACTTGTTACATCAAAACTCTCTGTTGTTACCAACACCACAACAACACCTTCCAGAACAACAGGAGCAATTACAACAAAATCTTCTGATGCATCTACAACACATGGTCACTCAACAAATGTAGGTACAAGAAAGCCTGTTGAAGCAACCTCTGGTCAATTAACATTCTCCACCACAGCAATTGTTGAAACCACAACTTCTGTGCAAGAGGCAACAAGCAGAAGGAGTGAAACTACAACTGTATCATCAAAGCCATCTATTCTTACAACCACTACAGAAGGACCTACAACATCCACCAGAGAGCCACAACTGAATCTCTGGAAACTACATTCTCAGAAACAACAATAGTGAAGGTTGGAACAACTAACCCCTCAAAAGTTGGCACAACAGGTTCAGTCAATGTAACTGTTCCACTCACCACTAGTCGGACTTTAACTCCTACACCTACAACTGGCTCAATATTTGAATCTTTTCCGACACATCTTAGAAGTACAACATATTCTGTACCTTCAGTATCAACACAAAAATGCCCCTCCGTACAACAAGGGTTACAATTCAGACAGAGTCTACAAGAATATCACCCTTTAGTACTCACTCTGAAACAACTTTTTCTGTAATAACCGGACAGTTACACACAACAAGCATTCTTACAACCCATCCCTAATAAACACAACAGCTTTGCCACTGAAAGCCCAGTAAGTGCTACAACTGTCATTGCACCCATTACACAGACACTCCCAGGAAGTACAATAGTTTATCCACCTACTTCAACCACGCAGACAACTGGAGCCACTTTTCCTTCATCTTCACAATTTACCACAGCTTCTTGTGTGTGTGATGTTAGCGGAACATCTCATCATCCTGGTATGTTCTTTTGCATCTTAATGTTTATTTTTCTTTATTTTTATAATATTTTCAACATTTAGCATTTTCAGATATGTGTAATTAATGTATCCCGGCCCCACTAGGGACAAGGTGTATAGAAAATGGATGGATGGTGGATGGATCTAATTAGTGTAATAAATATGAATAATCCTTTATAAATTAACAGTTTCACACATGAAATTACAAATCCCTGATAAATCACAAAATTTCATAGATTATACAGGGTGGCCACGAAAATGTAGTCCACCTTTCTGCCAAAGTGGCAGAAAGTCCACTTTTACTTTTCCGTACACTTTTCAAAGTGTATGCTATAACCCAAAAACTTCACAGCAGTTGAAAGACAATATTCGTAATGCAATTCAGAGCATTGGTGCCCAGAGTTTCGTCACATATATGACAATATGTTAAAGCGCGCCACAACCTGCATTGACACAGAAGGGGATCATTTCCAGCACTTTTTGTAGAGTGAGTAAAGATTTTGGCATTTCAAGTTCTTTCTTCATGGAATGCCGCCAGTAATACTATAGTAACATGGGCTACTTCTTGTGGGCCACTCTATACAGTAGACACACTACTCACTACTTGAAGGTAGTGTGTCTACCTTCCAGTGTAGTTAGTAGTAGTAGTATAAGGTGTGTGCCTTATATAGATACTACTATTACAGTAATATCTATATTGTTTAATTTTCTTCCATTTTCAAAATATATCTTATGTATACATGTATAACTATCATTTGTTTTTTATCTACTACATAAACAATTTGGTCATTAGTGACTTATTCATTACAGAACTTAAAACAAACTTGTCAGATTTATCTGGCACTGAATCCTGTCATCTTCTTGTAGTTTTTTTATAGAATCAGATTTACAGATGACTTTTGAGGACTTTATATAAGGCTGCCAAAACAGTTTTATAAAATTACATTATATGCGTATTTTATTACAGGAATAGAGTACAGATATCTTCTCAAACATATCCACATTTCATGATATGCTGTACAGCTTTTAGATTGATAAGATTATTTTTGTTTAAATTAAGCAATACATTTCTAAATTCTGAATACAACAGCTAAATCTTTAAAGGTTGTAATATTTATCTTAATATAATAAATCTTCATTATTCACATTTTTGATCCTTATTTCAATATTACCCTTGCATTTAAAATGTAATGAATCCATTTTTTATTTAATGTTCTAAACTTTGTTCTATAATCTTTTGTTCACAGGAGACTTGTTATACAATGTTACTGATGGCCTTGGGTGGTGTTACAGCGCATATTGCAATGCATCCTGTAAAGTTGAAACCAATCCAGCCCATGTCCAACCACGTCAATGTCTAGCACTACTGCACATTCTTCTACTTCATTACTGAGCTCAACAACAACGGCCCCAACTTCAAGCTCTGGAGCCCTGACCACAGTAACAACATTAGCATCTGCAGCTACTCTAGAGTGCTCTGATGTGTATCCACCAAGACAAGTAAGGCATTATAATATCAGCTAAGGTATGCAATTCATCAATAATTGGTTTCAACACAGATAGACATTTTTGGAACAGTCAGAGCACAAAGTACGACCAAAGATATCCAGATCCTGATCAACTGAGGGAATATTACAAATAATTTATGTGTCAAAATATATACATCTCACAAGTCAAATCTGCAGTATATCTTTCATCATATTGGATTACGATGACAAATGTTCTGACTTGATCTATGCAAAATAATTGGTATTTCTAGTCCCAGACAACACTGGAGTTTAATAATAATAATAATAATAATAATCAATTTAATTTATAATGCACTTTTCATTAATAAAAATCTCAAAGTGCTACATGGTGAATCTAAAAACATAAAATCAGCTATCAAAAACAATTAAAAAAAAAACAAACAACTGTCACTTAACAGTGGGGTAGGCTTGTCTAAAAAGGAAAGTTTTCAAGCCAGTTTTAAAATCAGACAATAATTGCAGGGCTCTCAAATAGTCAGGGAGAGAGTTCCATAGACGAGGAGCAGCCACCGCAAAGGCTCGATCACCCATAGTCCTTAGTTTTGATCGAGGAAGGTGGAGAAGATTGCAGGCTTGGAATCGTAGGGGTCTAGAAGGTGAATGTGAAGTAAGGAGGTCCTTCAGGTAATCCGGTTAGGTTCAATATAGACAGTGATAGGTGATAAGTGCAATTTTATATTGAATCCTATAGGTAACAGGAAGCCAGTGAAGCTCGTGAAGAGTAGGTGTGATGTGATCGAATTTACGAGCTCTCACTAGGATCCTGGCAGCACTGTTTTGAATGTACTGAAGTCTCTGAAGGTGTTTTCGGTGGACTCCGATGAGCAGCGAGTTACAGTAGTCGAGTCTGGAGGAGACAAAGGTGTGGATGAGGGTCTCAGCATCCGAGCGGGAGGAGAGATGAAAGAAGTTTGGAAATATTGCGAAGATGAAAAAAACAGGTTTTAAACAGGTGCTTTATGTGATTTTCGAATGTGAGGTGAGAGTCCATTCGAACTCCAAGGTTTGTAACAGCGGAGGAAATGGGAATGTCTTGTCCAGAGAATGAAATACTCGTCAGAGTCGAGGATTGAACCTGGTGAGGCGTTCCGATCAGTATGGCCTCGGTTTTGGAAAAGTTCAACTGAAGAAAGTTCTGGTTCATCCAAGTCTTGATCTCCTCCAGGCAGGACGTTAGTGCAGTAAGCGGAGGTGAAGTAGAAGGTGATCCCGTTCTAATGTAAAGTTGCAAATCGTCCGCGTAACAGTGAAATGAAATGTTATGCCGATTGATGATTTTACCTAAAGGCAACAAGTAAAGAGAGAAAAGCATAGGCCCTAGAACTGACCCCTGCGGGACGCCGCAAGACACACTAACGGTCTGGGACTTGGAGTTGCCAAGGCAGACACATTCTAGCCTATTAGAAAGAAAAGATTGAAACCAATCCATGACAGATTCACCGAGACCGACTTCCACATGCAGACGATGTAGGAGAATGTTATGGTCCATGGTGTCAAATGCAGCAGTGAGATCAAGGAGGACAAGAATTGAAGTGCAGCCAGTATCAGCAGCCATGAGAACATCATTCATGCCATCAGCCATGAGAACATTCATAGTACTCAGTACTATGAGCAGGTCGAAACCCAGATTGAAATTTGTCATACAGAGAGTTTCTTTGAAGGTGGCGTTGGAGTTGTGAAGCAACTGCCTTTTCCAGAACTTTAGAGAGAAAAGGAAGATGTGAAATAGGACGATAATTGGAAAAGGATTCAGGATCCAGAGTGGGTTTTTTTAGAAGGGGTTTGATGATGGCAGTTTTAAGAGACAGAGGGACATGACCGGATTTCAGTGATTTATTTATAATTTGCGTAATTAATGGGCTTATCGCAGTCCCATTTGATTTTATAAGTGAGAAGGGAAAAGGATTAAGTGCACAAAAAGAGGGTTTCATTCCCTTAAGGAAGGTCTCTACCTCGCTTTGCTTTGCAAGAACAAAGCCCTTCAGTGATAAATGATAACTCACTGCTGTATGACTTGATTTTTTTTCCTATTAGAATGGAGAGTCCTGGAAAACTAGCAATTGTACCACATCTACTTGCATCAAAGGCAAGGTAACGGTCACAGCTACAGTCTGTCCAAATGTAACCCTACCCATCTGTACCAATGGGAGGAAACCTGTCAAGATCTATGAACAAAATGGATGTTGTTTCCACTATGAATGTGAATGTAAGTTTAAAATTGAATCATTACGTAATAATTTGTCTGCTTTATTTCTTTATATCTGGTCCGTTATATCTTTGCATTTAGTGTTCCATTTGAACCAGATGAAATACCTTTGTAGCATTAAATTAGCATTTCATATATTCTTATTAGTTAATAACATTTTACAAAAATACAATTATATTGGCAGCACCTGCTAATGTCATGTTTTTTTAATTTTTTGAGCTTTTCTCTTTCTCTTCCTGAAGGTGTATGTAATGTGTGGAGTGGTTTCAACTACATGACATTTGATGGACAAATGTATAATTTTCAACAGAATTGCTCTTATTACTTGGTTAAGGAGATTATTTCAAAATATAACTTAACGATTACTAGAATCAATAACTGTGACCCTTCAGACAGCATATTCTGCCCTCTGGCTCTAAGTGTCACATATCAATCAGTAAAGGCAGTTTTGACTCAAGTGAAAACTTCAGGAACACCAACCAATGTGGTAAGCAGCAGTCTAACTGGAACTATTTCAGCTTGCAATATCTTTTGTATAGATAAGATGTAATAAATATTCTGCATAATATGATGTAATTAACAGATGTAACGACTTCACAACCTTCCTTAATTTGATATTTTTGTTGTTTTCGCGGTCCTACAGGTGTATGTGAATCAGAAACGTGTCTATCCAGCATATAGAAATTCTGTCATGCTACTTTATGGCACAGATATGGAGATCACAGCAGAGATACAGGATATCAACACAAAAATTGTCTATAGGGGCTCCTCCTTCAGTATTGACCTTCCTTATTCTCTGTTTGGGGGAAACACTGAAGGACAATGTGGTGAGTTATCAGAGCTTGCTATCAGTCATGTTGAGTGATGATTATTTGTATATATGAAACAAAAGACAATGGATTAGATGGGAAAATTATCTCACTTTGAAAGTTATGGGTGCATTAAGATTTACATTTAGGATGACAGTATCTGAGAATGATCCAAAGGTCAGTGAATATAGCAAGACCCAAATCAGACATAACTTCATTTTGATTCCCACCCAAAACAAGTAGGTAGAAAAGTTTTAAACAGCCTTTGTTTGTTTTGTGTAAACTAGACAGTTCCTACCTATTTCTTTTCTGTACATTTTCTGTTTTAGAATGAATATCAACTGGTTAGATGGTATTTATTTAATAAGAAGTTTAAGAATATTTCACACTTACAATTGTGCAATTTTACTGTAGATATTGAAATGGATGTAATGGATACTTTCCTTCTATAGTGACAAATAAAAGGAAACATATTTATTCCATATATTAAGGATCGAATATTTATGTCCTTCCACAGGACGAAAGAAACAAGCCAACATGTTGTCTGAACTGCTTGTGACAATGTCCAGAGAATGACTTCTGTGAGTTTTCTAGCTCTGCTGTTAACTGCTTCCTTTATTGGTAGGTACCTGTGACAACTCGCAGGCCAATGACTGCCGTTCTCCAAATGGCCAGATAGAAAGCTGCTCAGAATCTGCAGGACTCTGGACTCTCCCTGGGACCAGCTGTGTCTCCCCAAGCCTCCCTTCAGTTACTGCAACAACACAACCTCCAACATCTTCATCACAGCACCCAAATCCAATAACACAACCAACCTGCAAACCTGCCATCTGTGAGCTACTTATGAGCAGGTCAGAAACATGCCATTTATTTTTCATAAATCTTGTAAAATTCAGCTTGATTTAAAGCAGAACTCACAATATACTCAAGGGGAATCTGTCACAGGAATCAGGTAAAATATGTTAAACCATTTAATTTGACAAAAAAATAAATATCCAACCACTCAATATGAAATTTGTTGACTTTTAGCAACAATTATTTTTTTTTCCAAGATATTTTTATTAGAATTTTCTGTTACACAGGCATACAAAAACAAGCAAACACAAAAATATGAAAAGAAAAAAAAATTACATAAAGTGCATTCCCTCCCCCCACCCAAAAAGAACACTAAACCCCAGAGCTCACTCTATCTACACATAAACAAAAAAGAAAAAATAACTTTACATGTCACAGTATTTGACTAGATGTAGGAAGGGAAACCAAATATCCTTAAAGTCTTCAAGCTTTCCTTTTGTTAAATATGTCAGTTTCTCCAACGCCAGATTGTTGCTCAATAGTTTAATCCATTCATTTATCTTTGGTCTTTCTGTGTTCTTCCCCTTCAGAGCAATCAAATGTTTAGCCTGCAAAAGGCAAAAACTCAAAAGCTTCTTTCTCTTCATAGGTCCTTTAAATCCATCTGGAAAAATATGCAATAGGCAAAGTTTACTGTCCATTGGAAAATCCTGTTCGATCAAACGAGAGATGAACATGATAACCTCCTTCCAGAAAGTTTGAATCTCTATACATTGTCACATACAATGGAAAAGAGTACCCTTATCTATATTACATTTAACACAGATATCAGGAATATTGGAATTAAAATGGTGAAGTTTTACAGGAGTGATATATGTTCTGAATAACTATTTGTATTGTAATAGTCTAAACCTTGTGTTAATACTGTAGTTTGCGTTTGTGCCAGTAGACATGAGTTAGTCCATTCATTCTCAGGGATTTTGGATTGCAGATCAGCTTTCCAAGCTTGTAAAAATGCAAGACTATTTTCTTTTGAAGCTAAAAGTAAAATATTATAAAATTTGGAAAGTAGGCCTCTACTCTGATTATGGTGAACGGCTATATTCTCTATGGTAGTGAGTGGAGGTTCAGACGTAGATTTCAGTGAGGCGAAAACAAAACTTCTAATCTGTAAATTAGGGATGTGCTGATCAGGTTTTTTTCTGCCGATACCGATACCGATCACCCCTGAGGGATGATCAGCGATACCGATCCCCGATACCGATCACATAGTTATTATTTATTTATTTTTTATCATAAACATTACCGTTACATTATGTGAAAAAAGGAACCATGAATTCACCTTAATTTAGACAAAAACTTGTTTTTAATAACTTTCTCCAAGAAGAAAACTAAACAAAACAAGCATTGTGCAAATTGAACTGCTATCAATAATACTATCTTTAACAGACTGATAACATATGAGGCTCTGAAGAGGCTCAATAATGCAAAGAGCCAAAATAAAACCTCTCAACATTGACAAAAAATTCAAGAAAAATTAAAGTATAAAACTTAACATTCAAAGGAAAATACAGGATCCATTGCGAAAACAATCCTGAGTTACTGAATGAAAACTTCCTGTTAGCATAGCGGCTAGCTGGTTACTGCTAGTTCTGATTGGCTGTTTCTGACAGAGGAGTAACAGGGAGGAGATCGATTATTTTTTAAAGATTATCTGTCACATGTTAGAACAGCGAAAGTTTTAATACGTATGTAAAATGTATTTTTTAGGTTAGATGCTGCAGCTTTAAACAGGTTCGGTGTGAGAGTCACTACCAGGTGGAGCAGAAGCGGCTCCGTGTCAAATATTACTAAATATTAAATATTACTACCTGTAGCGGAGCAGCGGTTCAACAGCAGAACCAGCGTCTTACATCGCAGCTTAAATCATTTTACATTTTACTTAAATCATTTTACAGGTTATTTGTTTAGCTTTCAGACCGTCATGCTAATCCGTGAGTGTTTGTAGCTGTGCTGCTTTACCTGCTGTCTGATCCTCCATATGTCTTTTTTACTCTAGTGAGCCTCGATGTAGCCAAACTCCGTCATTGTTTTTATGTCTATTAGCTTCGTTGTGTTGATGAATTTTGACCTGCTTCAATTTTCCGCCGCAACACGCAAAGTCCTCATTCACTCAGTGCGTTATAGTTACACATCGCTTAGGATTTGTTGCTGCGCGTTTGCGCAGTGAAGGAAAGACGAGACCAGCTGGACAGACAGGCTGGGAAATGAGATGCAGGTGATCAGTATCGGTAACAGAGCCAATGATTGCCGATCCCGATCATCACCGATTTCACGGAAATCGGCCGATTATGATCGGTTACCGATCGATCGGCACACCTCTAGTGTAAATACTTAAAAAAATGCTTTTGGGGCAGGTTGTACTTATTTACCAGTTGTTCAAAGGTAATCAAAACTCCTTCACTATAAAGGTCCCCTATTTTACTTAAGCCTCTATTCATCCATATTCTAAACCCCCTGTCTGCTCTTTCTGGTTTGAATCTATTGTTTCTCCAAATAGGTGACAGATATGAGATTTTGGACACCTCATCTAAAACCTTATGAGAGTGGTGCCAAACAGATATTGTGTTTTTGAGAAAGGGATTTTTGGTGTTTTTTAATAGATGTTTAAGTTCAGCTGAGTAAAAATAGGATGTCAAAGGTAATGTTACCGAGTTGTTTTCTATTTGTACCCAACAAGGTATGTCACCGGTTGAAAAATAACAGGAAGCAGCACAGAGTTGCGCAGCACAATAGTACAATTTAATGTTCGGCACTCTAAGCCCACCTCGATTGTAGGGTAGATACAGGAGAGAGAGTCGCAATCTGGAGCACTTATTGTTCCATGTAAATTTGTTAAAGGCTTTTTCCATAGAAGAAAAGAAGGAAGCTGGAATGTGTAAAGGAATGGACTGGAAAAGATATAAGAACTTTGGCTGCCTCTTTAAGGGTCATGCAACACTTGCTCTAAGACGGGGGTTAAACTGAGTCGTCAGTATTTTTTTATTCTGTCTTTGCTTATATTGAATTACAGTTTTTTTAAATTTGTGTCTGCAACTTTTTTAGCCATTTTCTGTTGTTCTAATATGCAATCTATCTAATATTCTGAAATCTAATATTCTGCTGTTCTAATTTGTAGTTTATTCACCCCATGCCACTCATTCATATCTCCTGCACCATTTGTGAGTTCTTGTACCTATGAAATTTGTAATGGTGGTAATGACACGTGCTCCAGCCTGGAGGCGTATGCTGTTGAGTGTTCCAATGCAGGAGTCTGTATTGACTGGAGGAGTGACACCAACGGACTGTGTGGTGAGACATTTAGTTATTATCACATAGCTCATCTTTTGGACATCTGGAATACATTAAAGTTAACACGATTATATTTTGTAGAGCACAGATGTCCAAACAACAAAGTGTACATGGCTTGTGGCCCCTCAGTAGAGCCCACATGCAATGAAAGGTCCAGTAAACATTTTCTCACTCTACTACATTTGTATTATTTGTTGCAGGTTGCTTATTGTTCTTTGTAGATGGTAAAATTCAGAGATAAATAAACTTATGTGCTGCACAACAGTTACAAATGTCAGCATGTCCAATATAGGATTTCATTTTGCATCAGAAAGTAGTGCATAACCGTGAAGTGAAAGAAAATGTCCAAGTCTTGCTTTTATTTCTCAGTTGAATTTAAGTTCATTTAGCAATGTCTCGTTTCAATCAACGATGAATTGATCAGAGCTTTATGAGATGCATTGTGTGAAAACATTTTGTCACATAGACCAAAATTGTTGTACTTGCAAGCCAAAAAAAAGAACTAAGCTAAAAAGTCATTTTTTTCTTTTTTTTTGTAGGAAAATGATATTATTCTCTACAGATCCAAAACTTAAAAAGGATTTCACATGTATGCTATATAAAAAGAATGGCATCTAATTTCCAAATTATTTTATCTCAGTTTAATGTATTGATTCTCTGGTATAAAAACTGGACTTGGGTCACTTTTCTTTCACCATTTGCACCATTTGGTTTAATAAATTAGATAAAAGTTGATTTGGGTGCAAAAAGCAAAGTTTGCTTTTTGGTTAAAATATCTAGATAAATGTAGTTCTACTTAGAAATGTTTGGTTGTAAAAATACAAACACTCTGTGTGGTACTTAACATTTTCTATTGAAAGAAAATTTTTAATTATTTTCCTACAAAATGTGAAAAAGTTCAAAGGGTGTGAAGGTTGAAGATTAAAAATGTAATCAGACCTCAGCAGTAACCCACCTTTCCATTAATCCCATCAGATACAACAGGAAGTTTCAGGCAGATGTGACATCATCTGCCAACTACACCCAGGAAGGCTGCTTCTGTCCTCAGGGCACCATGTTGTTCAACACAGTCTATGACACATGTGTTGCCTCCTGCGGTAAGATGATTGAGAAAAAAAGCTTGGAGTGAGTCTTCAGAGAATTTTAGGTTCAGACTGACTGAACAGTCTTAGTGTTTTAATGGGAGATCCATTTTTATCATCTGTTTCTCATAAAGTTCAGGAAATTACACATAAATTAATACAGCTTTTGAAACACCTGTATACAACTTACTTTCTTATGATGTTGTAAAGGACTTTGTTTTTATGCTTTTTTATGCACGAGGTTTTTATAAAGCACTTTTAACTTCCTTGCTGCTAAAATATGCTCTATAAAGAAACTCGAGAGATAGATAGATAGATAGATAGATAGATAGATAGATAGATAGATAGATAGATAGATAGATAGATAGATAGATAGATAGATAGATAGATAGATAGATAGATAGATAGATAGATAGATAGATAGATAGATAGATAGATAGATAGATAGATAGATAGATAGATAGATAGAACAGCTGGTAAAGCTGTAGAAAATAGAGCTGAGAACACATTTTGTTCAAGTTACTGACTTATTTCAGAGTTTTGAAGAAATGAGCCAGTCAATGGAGCTCAGTCAGATATTTTACTAGATTCCTCAGACCTGGGCCCTGCCCTCACACCCAGTAAAGCAGCAAATTATTTGTTAATTATAAATACTCTCTGTTCCCCTTTCCGTGGTTTGATTGCAGACTGTGTTGGACCAGATGGAAAACCCAAACAGGTGAAAACTGCGCCCAATCACATATCTACATGTATTCTATTAAATCATAACCAGTGGGACTAAACTAGCTCATCTGTACCCACCAGCTAGGGGAAACATGGACCATTGACTGCAGCAGCTGTGAGTGTGACCAGGACTCCATGAGTGTCCGCTGTGAGCCGGTCATCTGTCCTGAGGTCCAGAAGCCCAACTGCAGTGAGCCTGGCCAGCAGCTGACCAACACAACCCAAGGCTGCTGCACTACGCAGACCTGTGGTCAGTTATGTTACATGATATCATGTAAACACATCACTACTTACTGAACCTGGTAACCGATAAATAAGGCTGTAAGCTTAAACATCCATTAATAAAAAAATATTGTCTGTAATAGAATCAATGATCACCTAAAACAGAGTTAATACTTAGTTAACTCCAAAATTATTCAAGATTTAGGTTCAGTTTAATCATTTTGTTTTTACTGATAAGTTTTTTTCTGACTGGATGTGATATTACTATTTTGCAACAGCACAGCCAGAGTCCAGATGTAAACAGGGAGTCTGTGAAGAGATGAGGATGATATAAAGACCTGACTCATGTCTGTGTCCTGTTATCAGGAGTTTAAAATGCTGAATAACCTCATCTCTTTTCACTGTGTAGCCATTGTAAACATTGTAAACAAAGGTAAACTCTGATAATGATCCTGATGTTCTTTATGTTTTTAAGTTTGGTGCTGCTGTGAGCAGCTGAATGGTTGTTATTGTGAGCTCAGACTTCCTGGACAAGGTCCAGGAATAAGAGCAAACAATACGAATCAAGACTTCAGAACTCCTGCTTTGATTCTTGTTGTTTGTGATGACAAAGTTTAATGCAGTTTTACAGCAACATGTCTTACCATTGCCTCCAACAGAATGCAACCTGAACCTGTGTGCTGGTCCTGTGGCCTGCCCTCTGGGCTTCCAGCTTCATGTGTCCAACAGGACCTGCTGCCCGTCCTACGAGTGTGGTGAGTGACCCCAGTCTGGACCAGTTACTGCATCCATCGGTTCTGGATGCCGGGAGAGGATTTACCTCCTGAGTAACAAACAAAAAGGTCCAAAAAGGTCCATGATGAAAGACGTGACGAAGCAGGCAGTCCCGTTCTCCCTACAGTCTAACTACCTCCTGCTTTTCTTAACTTCCCTTATTAATGACAGCAAAATCTGCAGTGCATCTTCTATGTATTCAATGTTTGATTTAAATCAGTTTACAACCTGCTAACGATCTGATTCTCCACATGTTAAACCACAGAACTGATGCAACTAATTCATATTGAGGAAAGTAATTAAACAGCTATGGTTTTTCATAAACTGTAGATTAAATATGTATATGAAAAACTTTGTTTAACATCAATGAGTGAATTCATATAGTCATTTTAAATACAGATTTCTGTTCACTTGAAATAGAGCTGGATCATTTATTTTACATAATAACCATATTAAAACCCAAATTGTCTCCTTTCTGTCTCTAGTTCCTAAAGGTGTGTGTGTCTATGACATGACTGAGTTCAAGGTGAGAAAACTAATCTTATTGAATGATTATGTCAGACTGTTCAGTTTGCTATCAAAGGATTTATTTTCCCTATTAAAACCTGACGTGTTCTGTTCTGTTCATAACCATAATAACCCTTTTCTTTTATTTCATCTTTACCACTAAAGAATGATGTACGGTGTCTCAGTCATGCCCACATCCACTCCTTCTGGCCTGTGTGGTTAGTCATTTAGGATCCACATTGAGCCTTAGCAAAGCTGCTACTCTTACAGTGGTTCCATCACTTCATTACATCACTAAAACAATTATTAGGAATTAAATAAACACAGGATTAAAAAGATAAAAAAAACTGCCTCACTTCTCAGCCTGTGACTTGGTCACAGCTAAAACGATTTAATCTGAACTTTCGATTGAGATGATTTAGATCCTAAGGTTGTTTCAAGTCAATAATTCTTGAAAATAGATAAAATAGTATTTAGATTTTTTTTTCACTTAAAACCAGAAAAATGTCTTGTTATTAGCAAAAAAAATCTGTGAAACTATTTTAAATATATTCAAACATTATTGATGTTTTTTTTTATCTTGGTAAAATGTTACTTCTTAGTTATTTGTGTCTGATTTCATGTATTTTACATATTTGCACTAGAAACTAGATGGGAACACTTTGTACAATTTTGTGTTTTTGCTGTAGCATCCAATATATTTTTACAATTTACTGCAGACTTTACGTCAGACTGTTCAAACTCAGTTGCTGTAAAAAGAAGCAAATCTCTGGAAGAGCTTGTTTAGAGTTTAACGCCTGAGGAACGTAACTAAAGCTGTGTGCTTTACAGCCTGGTGCCAAGATACCGACACCACAGACAGTAACAGAAGCTCCACTGGATGCATCAGGAGCTGCAGCGCCACCAGGGACAGGAGGAAATGGACAGGAGGAGTCTTTCATTCCTGCAGCCTGCCAGGAGTGTTACTGCGGCCTCGACACACACCCCACCACCAAACTCAATGTCATCACATGCAGACCTGTTGTCTGCCACACAAACTGCTCTGAAGTAAGAGAATTCACCGAGCATCACTCAGGATGCTGCTGCACACATTATTATAGTGGATCTGGTACCGATCAAACTCCTACAGGTTACCATGGATATATTCATTCTGTCTGTCTGTCTGCAGGGTTTGAGTATCAGCCTGCAGCAGGTCAGTGCTGTGGTTCATGTGTACAGAAAAGCTGCATTCTCACCACTTCTGGGAACAACACAATCCACATCATTGAGGTCAGTTTATGCGTTGTGAAAATAAGAATTGACCTATTAATCACAGCAGTATGAAGCTATGTAGCCCTTAGCAGTACAGAGCAGATCGTTCATTCCTGACCTTACTGTACATGCTGTGTGTGTTTTAAGCATGTCCAGGCCTGCTGCTTTTAGCTGACTGCTCTTCATTTCTGCTCAGGTCAACAACACGTTTGTCCCACCTGGTGATAAGTGTGTGCAATACACATGTGAGGAGATCAACGGACAGAGTGTGATGAAGGAAACAAGGACCAGTTGTCCTCCTTTCAACCCCCTGGACTGTGAACCTGTGAGTTCCTCAAATGTAGACAAAAATGTGGACATCAAATCTTCCTAAACTCTCATGTTTGATCTCATTTGAAACTATGGTAAGATGGTTGCAAAAGACAAAAATCTTATTCAACAAAAGAAAACTTGGACTGATGGATTCCTTGTTGTAGACACAAAAAGACATAAACAACATCTCACACTGCTTGGGACACTAAGTGTGTATGTTGTATTTATTTACATGACTTTCAGTTAGCAGTTGGCAATGCTTTTTTGGGGTGAAGCCACTAAAGTTTTGAGAAAATCATCACTTTTCCTTCTATTCTAAAACCTCAAAAAATGAATATTAGGTGATTCTTCAATGTTTCTAGTCAGTCATCTCAGAAAATGAAAAAGTCATTTTACAGAAATGTAAAGAATTTCAAACTTTTTTAATGGATGACAGGTAAAACAAAAATTTGTTTCATAAAATCAAAATATCACATTACATCAAACAAAAGTAGATGTTTTGAGCACAAATGTCAAGTCTGTACATTTCTATGCACTCAATACTTGATTGTTCCTCTGGCATGAATTACTGCTTCAATGCAGCGTGACATGGAGGCCATCAGCCTGTGTAGGTAATGTAGACTCAGCATGTTCTAGCAAACTGAGGAAGATGATAAACCTTTCATAACTGACCCAAACTGACTGGCTCATTGGAGGAGTTAAACTTCTAGAACCTTCCAATCACTTTATGGTAAAACTGCAGTTCTCACACTACAATGTCAGATCCCGAGGTCAGATATTTAAATATTAACCCACTCAGTGTGCTGCAGATTAGTGAAGTGGAAGGATTTTAATGTGTAAAATAAAAAAGTCTTGTGTGCATTCATGTTCAGCTGCTTTTATTCTTGAGCCCTTAAAATCTGAATCATGGAATCACCACAAAGCACAGTGATTACTGTATTATGTGTACTGTATTAAGTGTTAATGCTTTTTTAAGAGACTGGGAATTAGCTAAACTGATCTAGATGGACATAAACTCCCCACCACTTCCATAAAGCTCTGCTGCTCTCTGTTAACCCGCCTTGTTGTCCTGCAGGGAACTGAGACGACCGACGCCTCTGGCTGCTGCACAACCTGTAAGTTTCCACATCCTGCATGGAGGCATGAGCTGCAGCACAGAACACTGTGTATGACGAGCTGTGTGTGTCACCTGGTGTGTTCCAGGTCGGCGCCAGAGTGTCTGCCAGGTGGAGAGTCAACAGATCATAGTTGAGGTGAACCACTGTGTCAGTGCTGCGCCGGTCAATGTTACATCATGTGTGGGACACTGCAGGAGCTCATCTATGTAAGAATGTTTGGCAATATTTCTGGAGTCCCTAATCTTACACTGATGCATAGAAGATGTTGAAAAACAGAGAAATGAAAACAGAGAAATGTTTTGTAAATACCTTAAGGTAAATGAGAATAACTGCAGTAAGTTTGTGACTCCACTCTATGAATGGAAGGATTTTACATTGTATCTTGCAGAACCTGGATAACCAGACTGTTGAGTTTGCATTTTATTTGCATGTCTAAATGTATTTGTCTTTTGTCAGCAAACTGAAATACTCTACCCCTACCATGTCAAAATTTGTGAAAAATCTTTTTACTAAACAAACATCTATTCACATTCGAATGCTAAATTTAGTCTAAAGAACAAGTTTGGGGGAAGAGGAGCCATTTTAAATAGAGAACAGGTAGAACCCATGCGGTTAGGGGCTGACGCTGTCATTGTCTGTGTGGATTTCTGCAGGTACTCACCTGCTGTAAACTCCATGATGCACCAATGTGAGTGTTGCCATGAAGCCGCAACCAGCATGAAGCAGGTGGAGCTGACCTGTGCTGACGGCTCCACACTGCAGTACAGCTACAGCCAGGTGGAAAGCTGCCGCTGCAGGACGGAGACATGCTCAGCGGGCGCCACAACCAGAGCCCAGCGCCGCAGGAGGCGCTGACCTGCTCCTCACTCATACCAGGAAACAACTTTTTCACACTTTATAGCACAATAATGCTCTTCTTCAGAGTCTGTTAGAATTAAACTATGTGTGTATTTCTCACTGATAAGAAATAAAATATATCTGCAAAATGATGTTTTGTATGCAGAACCTTTGTGGCACATGGGGAACATTACTGAATGAAAACACAGTGAAGATTGGAGGAGCTCAGGTCCCTCTGGGGGGGAGAGGCATCGCTACAGGCTGATGTAGACAAACAATCTAAATAAAGGTGTGAACCAGAAATTCAGCACACTGATTTATGCAGTTATATTGAAACAAAGAGATTTTAAAAATAGTTTTATTGAAGTGAGAAGCTGTTGTAAGCACTGTTCATATAATCACAGTGGTTGTAAATATAATAATTAGATGGTGTCTTTATTCACATGAGCAGCATGTTGCATCAGCTTTCCTTTCTTACATAAAGACAGATTACATTTACACAAATCATATCACAGATGAAGCATTAAAACATTCTATATCACTTTTAAGAGACACAGACCAATGTAAGACAGGGAGATATTTTAGATATATTTAACATAATAAAAATATATACCTTCATTTACACTGTAGTTTCCTTTTTCTAATATACTAAGATACTCATAGAAATCAGATACACCTACATTCATTCGCTCTCGGTTTTCCACAAGGAATATCGAGAGTGGCAGAGATACCAGCGGCTTAGAGCCTGGTGCAGCTTCTACATGTACTAATAGTGAGGTGCGCTACACTGGAAAATATGATAGTAACCATGTTACATATCTCGTCAATTTAGTTTCAAAACTGAGAATCCACTTTTGAAACTAAACTAGTTATGAGACTTGCTTATACTTTGACTTGTTTCCCAATACTCAGAGAATACTCAGACTCAGTGGCTTCTTTCAAACATCAGCTAAAAATTATTTTAGATCTGCTTTTACTTAAATTTGTTTTGTGCATTTGTTATTTTGTTGAAGCACTTTGTGATTTTTATTTTGAAAGGTGCTATAAAAGCAAAATGTTTTACTTTGATCCTGCAAGGAAATTTTATCTCTACTTATACAAAATGAAGATGTTTCTTTACCTGCAAAATCTCATCTCAAAAAGTCAGAACTACACCTTTAAAATCCTGGAGATTGTTTAACAGGTGCTGCTACATGGGTACTGGTATCCATGGTGTGTGTTTGTGTGTCAGTCCTGTCAGACCGTGTCAAGTTCTATATGAAACTGATGAGGATAAAATTAATGATCGTTTCAACTTGAAATGAACAAAGAAAAACGTAAAAGTATTTTGGCCTCAGAAGCTTTATTGGCAAGCTAATCATGGAACAAAGCAACATCGTCACACTGCACTTCAGACACTTAGGTTCATTAACAAGCCACTGCACAAACACTTTTAGATTTTATATCAAAATAACTTTAAATATTTTTCTTAGTGCTTTTTAAAGATACATCTAAGACAGTTATGTAATATTTCATAATTTCCTTGTGATGGATCATTTACCCCAAATTTTGTACAGATTTCTATATAATTTATAGATTTTTCATATAGCTGACATTTTATGGCTAAATGTGAAGGAGGAGCTGTACAACAGAGACACAAACACTTTTCAGCTAAAAATGCCAAAACAACCGGCAGATTGACTCGATCAGTGCAAATCGAACCCTGAAGTCGGCAAACCTTCAACAACTCAAACCAAACATCTACACACTCCACTGCCGAGTCCAACCTGTACACACCTGGCTGCTCCTATCAATGCAGCAACTCAGAGTGTGTATCTACACACACTCTTCTAGGCTAATTGAATTGAGAGGAAACAGACCTCTGACCAGCAGCCGGTGGATCAATCTCAGGGTTAAGGTTCTTTGGGAGAACTGTGTGTACATGTGGAAAGCTGCAATAGTCTCTCTGTGGGCGATAGCTGACTGGTCATGGCCTCCCTGCTGCATCATGCATGTATCTGTTGGAATGTCTGCTGCACGCTGTGCCCTGCTGCAGCTGCAGCTACAACTCCTCAGTCATCTGCAGGAGGGAGTTGATGGCGGCGTCCTTGTTGCCCTGCTGCGCCTCCAGCACCGTGCGGACCACCTCCTTGTCCAGGTTGGGAAACATGTCCTGAAGAGCCTGCAGATCCTCCTCGCTGCACGCTGGGCCCTGGCCCCCCATAGCTGGCATGCTGCTTGGTACAGCCATGGGCACCACACCCTGGTTATAGACTCCTGGAACCCCTTAGGATACCAGACAGACAGTGAGACAGCAGTCATTGTGTGTGTGTGTGTGTGTGTGTGTGTGTGTGTGTGTGTGTGTGTGTGTGTGCGTGCGTGCATGTCTTACCTGCAATGGGCACATAGCCTACTCCTTCCTGATAGACAGAGGGCATTAGAACGACAGGCTGGGTCATCATTGCTGCTGGTAGAGACTGGAATAGAGACAATCACCATTAGAACAGACAGTTGCTATGGATACTTGTGATACTCATTGTAGTGGACTTGTTCAGCTTTATCACTTAGTCTAAGCTCCATTATGTGTAAATAATGCAAGGCTGGTCTTTAGGCAGCAGCTTCTATTGGGTTTATGTCTATGCACCATCAGAGGAAGGAGTTATGACTTTATCACAGCAGCCAAACACAAACATCTGGAGTATCTAGATGTTGGCACTGAGTGTGGGATTACAAAATATCTATCACTATAGAAATGTGATGATCAATAACAATTAAAAATACGTCCAACAGAATGTTCAATAATTTTACTGAACTCTGATCCAGAATCGCATGGCTTTCTGGGAGATGCACGTCAAGGAAAGGGTCACTCTTTTTTTTTTTTTTTTACCTAGCAACAACCTGAATGTGCTGCGCAGCTGTGATCCCCAGAAGCCCCCAGTAACACTTAGTACAGTGGGAGGGGGCAGAGTAAGGCCTGGTGGTCTACCAGGCTTCTAGCACACTGAGGGAAACCCAGGAACCTGCAGTTACCTCAACTAAAACTTTTATTTAAGTCCCACCACTAATACTGACAACACTGTTGATTCAGATTTATAACAGACATGGAAATCATTCAGAATATCAACCAAGCCTTCAGACTTCTGACTATTAGTTTCCTAAAATCTGATCCCAAGTCAGAAGAAACAACAGTTAGTGCGTCACCTAAACATGCCTCCATCTCTAATACACACGCACAGATACACACACCTGTCACTACTGCTGATCTAGTTTAGATTTCATTTTAATTCCTGGAGTAGTTGGAAATAAAACTGTTAAGAGTAACACTAACATTTTTATTTCATCATGTTGGATTAGAAAATGTGTCAGTTGTTAGACTGTGTGTGTGTGCGATTGCACTCACAGCAAATGACATGACCAGGTTAATCATGCCCTCCTTGTCGTCTCCCTGCCTCCCACTGAGGCTGAACCACTCGTCCACCACGTTCCCGTCCCTCAGGCCCTCAGGAATGGTGACATGTGTCCAGGCGATCCTGTCATCCATGGAGAACGCTCTCTACACACACACACACACACACACACACACACACACACACACACACACACACACACACACACACACACACACACACACACACACACACACACACACACACACACACACACACACACACACACACACACACACACACACACACACACACACACACACACACACACACACACACACACACACACACACACACACACACACACACACACGTTCAGCCAATTTAGGATCTTTTCACTAGAACACACAGCTCCCAATTCAAATATTTATTCATATTTTCGGAGACAGACATTAATTTTGAAAACATAAACTTGAACCGTTTTATTTATTTAAACTGAATTTATTTGTTCACATGGTTGAACTACAGTTCAGCCCATCAGCAGTGTCCACCTACAAGTTCCAGTTTCATCTCTATACTTTAAGGTTTAGTTTTTTGTTGGTTATTTTTCATCAATTCTTGGTTAATGTTTGGATTGTAACAATATACCATAGACCTAGACCGTCTAGACTCCAGATCAATAAATTAGAGATCTAATTTATTGTGCAGTGATCCACTTTTTTCAGTTTCAATACCTGAGGTTTAGTATCAGATGATACAGATAATCAGCTGAATTGACTTCAATCATTTTTTTATATACTGATGTGCTGCACCAGTACAGCACATGTAAATACACCGATAGATTCACAGGTCTGGTCAAACATGTAAAAACAAGAGAACTTTAATTTGTTCATTTGGTGAAATAAGCAATATAACAGCAAATATAAAATGAATAATAAGGAAACTAAAATTAATAAAAACATTTTGTTGACAGTCTTGGTCAAATAACAAATATAAACTGCAACAAACCTATTTTCAAATTGTTCAGAAAGGGCTATTAGGCATTCTAAATATAATGTCAACTAAAACATGATGTCACCAATATCTGATCCAGAATTGTTTTTAATTTTGGGACAGATTCAGATATTAATATTGGATCAGTGCATCGCTACAATAAAATCAACACAAAATATTTTCTTCATTTAGATATTTTAAAAATTAGAATAGTATTCATATAATCCAGGACTCCACAAAGCCGGAGTGCTCCTCTCCTGTTGCTCGCTCCACATTTGTGAAAAAGGATTACATCCATAGGACTTTAGGTGGTCTTACAGGTGTGGATGCTCAGCTGTGCCCCCTGCTGGCCAAAGCTCCTCACCTCATCAAAGATCTCCAAGTAGAAGGAGTCGACCCCTGGTGGAACCGTACACTGGATCACTTTGTTCCAGCGTGGGTTCTTTGCTCCGTTATGAGCAGTCGGGGTCTCGTAGACCGCATAGCCCAGTCTGATCCTGCAGTACGGATCCATCCGGGTCATCCCGTAGTTTTTAGCCAGCTTGGCCTGCACAGGTAAACACATAGCAGCGTTAGTAAGGAAGTAAATACAAGCTGGCTCCAATAATTTCAAACTGTATAATGGAGTAAGTGTGTCCAATGGATGGGAGAAAAAGGGTTCAAATTTATGATGAGGACATAACGCAAAACACTTTCATATGTTCAGCCTAATAAATGCAATTTACATGAAGAATAACAAATTGTAGAGACATTAACATACCCAGCTAAATACACTAAGTTGCCACTTGAACAGTTCATCTTACCTGGACTACAGTGATGCTGAGTCGGCCCACGGTGTTCACCGAGCCTCCGTACTGCAGCTGGCGGGCCGTCTGGGCGTCCAGCTGGACCTGCTGCTGTTGCTGGGTGGGAGCGATCCGCAGGAAGTCCTGCGGCAGCTCCCCAATGTACACCTGGGGACACGGCACACTGCTGAGGACGAGGCAAGGCCGGCACCAAACACGACTAACAAGAAGGCCTGGACCAGAACTAATTCTGCTGGATGATGAATTGTCCAAAAAATTATTGCAATTTATGCCCCAGTCAATTTATTGGAGATTGGTGATCAGCTGATACTTACATGTGAAGCCAATCTTATTTACAGCAGCAAAGGTCTAAAAATCAACAACTGTCTTCTTCTGCTCTCCCTTGAGAGGTTTGACTGACAGACTGACACCACAAGGGCATGTCCACCACCCCACTGTTGCAAAGTCAGCTGTATAAAAAAAAAATTATGATCGGCCAAAATCAAAATCACCAGGTTAGGCTTTATAAAGATCTGTAATTGGCAATCGCCCAGAAAATCAGTGCAATAAATAACACTGTTGTTTTGTGATCATTTTAATATAATGGTAATCACAATACATATACACCCTCTGGTGATGGTTGTTAGCCAGTATAACAATCCCTTAGTCACTTCACGTTGTTAGGAAAGTTATCCTATCCTGCTGCAATTACTCTGTTGCATCAAGCTGCTTGTCAACAACAATTTTACAGCCTATTACATAGGGATGCTCCAATATAAAAATTCAATCAATATTGATAGCCAGTATTAATACTGCTGTTATGTACTGAAGGAGCCATTTCTCTATTTTCAGTTAAATCTTAGAATTTAGATTATTTAGTTAATTTTTATTTGCTTATTTTCTAGTTGATTAATAATTAGAATTTGTTACATGTTTTATTTGGAATAAGTTCTTTGGTTACTAATTCACTTAATTAGTTAATTAATTTCAGTTGGGATGTGGGTGTTTCACAGTATAAATATGTGAGCTTTAGGTAGCTTATTGTGCATGTGGCTGGCCAAATGTTTTTGATTTTTACCAGTCTATGGAATAAGTCTACCAGTGTCAGTCATCAGTTGTCAGTCTGTCAATCAGTTAGTCTAAGAATAGGTGCAGGAATCAGAGCAGGAGACTATCAGAATCCTGTAACTTTTTGTCTGAACACTGGAATAAAACAAAGAACTACATTCTGACTTTTTGGACTGCACAAGCCAGAATCCACTATGCATCAGGTGACTATTTGAGTTGGATTTACCTTTTGTTTCAATCACCTTTAATTCTTGAGTTTTTTGATTTTTGAGTTTTCGACAAATAGTCACTACCTGGGCGATAATGGACATTTATCGATATCATAGTGATTATATTCCTTATACTTACGATGCTGTAAAAGAGATCACACCGACTTCATTCTCTGCTTCAGTTGAATACTCTATAAACTTGCACTGTATCACACTTCCATGCTTTCCAAACAAGATTCTAAATTCCATTTGCAGCATGTCTGCCGGTAAATGGAAATTTAAATGTGTCATGTTTGGTTGAACTAGCAGGGAGGTGGGGAGGGGGGGGAAATGTTGTTTACTTAGCCCAGGGCACCAAACAGGCTAGGACTGCCCATGCCTGAGTCATCTGGAAGGTTGATAAGTCAACAGCTCTTTAATGTATTTTATCCTGATTTTAACTTATGTTTAGCACATCCACTAGTCTGAATCTGTTGTCAGCAAGGAAACCCAGTCATTAAGGAATCTGAGCGCGGCTCAGCCTGAAAGCTAATCCATCATTGAGGTAAAAAAAAAAAGCAGACATGATGCAATCTGATGAATCCCTAACGTGGTAGAAGAAAACCATTTGTCGGTGTGTCTGTGAGTCATGATGTGACCGCAGCAGCTCAGATCTGACAGGAAACTGAGCAGAGAAATGAGAAGCTGACCAAGATGCGGAAAACATTCAACAAGATGAAGCTAGTCCGACAGGACAGAGGCTAGCTGACCAACAGCTAACTAGCGGGTAATTAGACGATAAATCCGAGTAAATTGAGTGTCGGAGGCTGAGGCTGAGCCGGGAGCCCGGCTGACTGTCTGTCAGTGAGAGACGGAAACCAGGACACAAGTTGCGCTTAGCTGTCTGTCTGTCTGTCAGTCAGTTAACGCAGTCCGTTACCTGTCCCCGCTGGGTGCTGATGGTAGTCGCCATGTTGCTCCTCCAAGAACTGGACTCAGACACTGTCGAGTCGTGACGCTTCTTGAAACAATAACAAAAGTCCTTAGTGACTCATTAAAAACAGCCGAGCTTCTGTTTTTGGACTGAATCTGACTCCGGAAATGTCTTGCTATTGAAGATAATGGTGCAGTGCTGCCCCTAGTGTCCGGCGGTCTGCTTCCTGCTTGTTCTCGCTTTGTAGCGCAGTACCGCCGCTAACCAGCAGAGGGGGCCAGAATCAACCATTTTCCCCAGTCAAAAATGCAAAAGAGAACAAACAAATTTACTAAGTTCGTCTCCTGTATCTCTACAAAATACTTACTGCCTCCTTTTCAATGCAAATTGTAAGATGCTACTTTTATCCACTTTTAAAAACTGATAGAAAACATTGCTTATTAAACATTATCTTTCTATGGTGTACTCCTTAACAATTTAGAATAACTTAAGTTTTTAATAAATCTTGTTTGGTCACCAAGCAAGAATTATATATTAGATATTTTCTTAAATTTGTTTCTTTCAATCCCTTTTCAATATGGACACTATTGAGTAATACATACAGCTTCCTGTCACCCAGTGACGTTGCCACCAGAGTAACAATATTTTTCATATGCTTCACACCATATCTACCATTTTCAGAGCCTGCATTGCCAGAGCATCTACCGCTTCATTGCCTGTATTCCCATCCGAGAAGGGATCCACATAAATCTCACAGTTGGATGTTTCGTTCCATTAGGTTTTTATGTTCAGAATTCCAGCAAACCTCTGGTTGTGGAAAGAAATCCAGAACCTTTGGGTAATACAGTTCAAAAGCAATGACTGAGCAATTTTGAAGACATTAATAAATAAGTTGCCAGTTAGCAAATAAAATAATTTTGGTCATTCTAACTGACCCAAAACAAGAAAGGGTCTGATTTCACTTCAGATTGTGGAAAAAAAATGGACATGTCATTATGCAGTGGTCATAAATGTCAAGTTTCAACTGATTGTCATTGACCCGATTGTCATTGTCGGATCCTTGAGATAGATATGAACAAAAGCTTGTTCATAAATATGAACAAGCTTTATGTTCATAGATATGAACATAAAGGGTTCATATCTGACCCTGGACTCATCCAGGGTCAGAGTCTCTCAGGGTAATACAGAGTCTTACAGACCTAACAAGCACCCACTCATATTCGGTCACGTTTTTGGACTGTCAGGAGAAGCTGGAGTACCTGAAGAGAACGCAAGCATACAATGGGAGGACATGCAAAATCAATGCAGAAAAACTCCAAAATCCAGGTCCCTGTTTGCTGCAAAGTATCATTACTAGGAACTACCGTATGAAGATTTCCATTTTCATAACATGTTGAGATTATGATTCAAACTATTTTCTTAGATAAAAGTGAATATATGTCTTTGGAACAGACATGACAACATTGGTCAACTCAAAGAGTTGGATCATTCATTTTAACATTCAAATTTTGTTATATCCATCCATTGACTCCCCGGTTGTCTGAGCAGGTTTGCACAGAGGTGCTTCTAGTACGCACCACAGATTTGGAACAAACTTCCAGAGCACTGTAAAACAGCTGAAACACTGAGTGTCTTTAAATCTCAAATTAAAACCCACCTGTTTAGAGTTGCTTATGGATAGACCTAATGTTTTTACTTTTAATAATGATCTTAACTCTTTAAATCTTTTTCAAACTCTGTCTTGTTTCCGTTTTTATTTTTATTTCAAATTGTGAAAAGCACTTTGAAATGCCTTGGATAGAATGTTTTTACTTTTAATAATAATTTTAACTCTTTAAATCTTTTTCAAACTCCGTCTTGTTTTGTTTTATTTTTATTTCAAATTGTGTAAAGCACTTTGAAATGCCTTGAATCCTTGTAAGATACAAAAACTCTGAGGTTTGAGAATCCTTGTATGATGTCGAGGTTTGAGATGTTTTAAAATGTTTTCACTTTTAAGTTTTACTTTTAATATTGTTTCTATCTTCTAATCTTTTTCAATATCTGTCTATTTCTGTTTTCGTTTCCATTTTAAATGGTGTAAAGCACTTTGAAATGCCTTGCTGCTGAAATGTGCTATACAAATAAAATTTGATTGATTGATAGTACTTGAAGCACTAAAAATTTGTTGGGGGAAAAAAAAAGACAAAAGCCAATAAAATATGAAATCAAAAAGAAAAACTGTATTCCAAAAAAACAAAATTCATATTGGTAAATTACACAAACTTTTAGACGTACAGTGTGTCTTTGTATATCCAGTGTGTTCAATATTCTGTTAACAGCTGGCACAATCTACTACAATTTCTCTTTCAAACAGACGTGAACACACCATTCAGGCAGCTTATGAGTGCAAGAATCATTCCACATAAGGCAATGTGTTGTGTATGGTTTCCAGAGCAAAGCAGCGGTAATGTACCACACGCCAATATGAAAATATTGCTTCATCTGACAAATAAAAACATTCTTAGTTGAATTTTTGATTGAATGTTAGACTCCATAGAAAAGTCCCTGGAGCCGGGTGTGAAATGAGTTCAGGAATCAATGTGTCCTGGGGAGCCAGACTGCAGGGAAACATCAGCTCATTGGGTGTCCTCAGAGTCCTGATTGTAGCTCAGGTGGCTCCGCTGAACCTCCAGCTCCTCTGCGCTTACCATGGCAGGATCTATGGCAGCATACCTGGTTCCATGGAACTGACGCAAGTGAATCTGAAAAGTAGTAGAAACCAAAATTTACCTCACATCAAATAGGTACTGTTTTGTGGATAGATTTCTGTCTGCAGGGACTTTGTCTAAAGTAGATTCACTCTCATTACTGTTGTGAAAAAGTCACATTATATCATAGACATGATGTGATACTCTTATAAATCTGTCTGGTCCTCTTATAAACACAATGTGCTTTGGAATACATTTCTTAATTACATTTTGGCCACCACCCATCCCACATTGCACGCGAACACTTCAACCTCTCCCACAGGTGCCGAGTCATGTGAAGGGGTACCTCATCTCTTCAATGACCCCACTCTGTTTCCATTGGTGCTGCCTCACCAAGACAAAGTGCATCTTTGGGTTGGACTTTGTTGGATCCCTCACCCAGAATCAGTTTGTCTTGGGTGACCCTACCAGAGGCATGAAGCCCCTGACAACATAGTTATTAGAACACTGGGACACTCAAAGCCCTCCATCACAGTAATGTGGAAACCCATGGTGAGTCACTGATTCTATTCATAACAGAATGAGCGGACAGAATTTCTAAGCGCAGCCAAGGTGTTGAGATCCGTTTTGGTGTTCTCAGTATCATGTCTCTGCTCTTTGCAGATGATATGGTCCTATTGGCTTCATCAAATCTGTATTTACATCTTTAGCTTGAGCAGTTCACAGCTAAGTGTGAAGTGGTTGCAATGAGGTTCAGTGCCTCCATATACGTGGTCGAGAGTCAGAAAAGGGTAGACTGCCTTCTGCAAGTCAAAGATGAGCGTCTGCCCCAAGTACAAGAATGTAAGTATCTGGGATCTTGTTCAAGAATGAGGCAAAAATGGAGCAACCAGGACACACTGTGGGGAAGAGAGAGCTATGTCAAATGGCAAAATTCAATTTACTGGTTGGTTTACATTCCCACCCTCATCTACGGTCACATCTCTGAAGCTCTGGGTAAAGACCAAAAGAGCAAGATTGCTGATATAAGCGACCGAGGTGAATTTTCTCTGTAAGGTGTCTAGGCTCTCCCTTAGAGACAGGCTGAGAAGCTCAGTCATCTGTGAGGGACTCTATGTCAAGAGGAGGCAGTTGAGGTGGCTCAGGTGTCTGATTAGAATGCCTCCCTAACCTGGGTCTCCTCCCACTGGGAGGAAGACCTGGGACATACTGGAGGAACTATGTTTCTCAAATGGCCTGGGAACATCTTGGGACTACCCTGGAAGAGCTGGAACAAGTGACTGGAAAGAGGGAAGTCTGGACCTCACTGCTTGGGCTGCTACCCAACCCCCAGACAGGTGGAAAATGATGGATGGATAAAGTCACAAGATATCGGTCCTTTAAATAGAAAATAGTTCTCAGATCACAAAAAGACTCACCTTTCAGATTGATCCTTGTAATAAATGACCGATTAATATTTACTAAAGATGATACATTTTTGAAACATTAATAGACTTTAACAGAACCTATTACTCTGTTAAATCAGCTTATTCAGGTATGTTCCTGCCTGAACAGGGTTTAAGTCAGGAGCCCAGTTAAGGTCAAGATTAACTTTGAGGTATTTGCAGATAATTCATCCAGTAAATGACCAGAACAGTCTGTCTGTTGGGCAGGTGATAAAAATGCTTCCCAAAGATTGAGAATACTCCCAGTAAAAGACTTTCTCTGCATCCTAAGTTTTAGATCTTCCTCAGTACTCAGAACAATTAAAACTTCCTGGCATACACGCAGGATGTTGGTCCATTTCTGGTTGCAAAAAATAACTTTCCTCACTTCAAAGAGAATGCAAATATTGTAGATTAGTGGGTTAAACATTGTGAATCACAACCAACCTGTATGTAAAGGTTGACCTCAGCGCTCCTGCACAGATATGGGAAGTTTCCTCCGGTTTTCAGATGTGCCCTTCTAGCATTGGGATACAGTTTATACATCTCTTCTTTGGCCTCCAGTGAGAGGGCGCTCTGATCAAACACCTCAACATCAACAACATAGCTAGGTCAGATGTGCTTGGAATACACAGGAGAGAATCAGATAAATAAGATTAAAAAAACTAACAAAACTTACATCTATGATGGTCACAGCAACATCTTTTATTTTGTGAGGCTCAACGTAGGAGTTCTGACAGTTAAGTGTTAGCCTTGAAGCTAGCTCGCTTTGGCTCAGACTCTCCAGCTGTATTAGGAAAACACAAACTGATGTGTTTAACACATAAACACAAGCATGAAGACAGGATTCAACTGTTAATATCATTCTTAAAGCTGACTGACATCCATGGTTACATACCCTATCTACCATGAAGTCGATTGCATCTGCCATCTTAGGATCCACAGGTCCTTTAGCAAAGTTTCCCAGGACAATCTTCTTCAGCAGGAAAGCTGGCATGAGCCAGAAACTGGCAGCAACACAGAAGCAGCATGAATAAAGTGACCTTAAAATGAAACCATCATGTGAGAGTGAGTCAGTGGCACCTGTTTGCAGTCCATGTCTGGTGAAATATGGACGTGTCACTGAATGAGTTACACAGGACCAAAGAGTGCACTCTGGGAGACTTGTGAGTATACTCTGCAAACTTCTGAGCCAAGAATCCTCCTAAAGACGCCCCAAACAGGTGGACCTGAGAGTGATATGGGATCAGCGTTACACAAATGTCATACACACGTCACACACATAAACCAGCCAGGTCACTTCCAAATGCATAACCAAACACAACAAAAGGTATGATACCACCAATGATCAAGGGGATGGTGTGGCACACCTCAGGCATGACTAGTGCAAGGAACCAAGGAGAAGAAGTCTGAAAAAACTGTTAATCTTCTTCAACCACATACCCTGATGGCTGCACAGAAAACTTCTGTCTACTGCAAAGCCTCTTCTGAAGTTTTTTCAGAGAATGTGAATTATCAAAATGTCCACCTTTATTTTCCTCTGAATGAACTCTGAACTGTCTTATGATGGCTATACTGCCACAATGGCAACATTAAAAGCATGAGGCTTGTCTTTTACTCGACATGGTAACAGTCAGGGGGACTTATTATTGTTCATCAAGAGACATAAATAGGCCTCAAGGGATCTATGAAAACAAAGTTGTACCTTGTCCAGTTGAAGGTGATCCAGAAGCTTCCGGAAGCCATCACAAAACTCCATGAGGTCCCAGTATACCGGATACTGCAGCTAAAACAGAACAACATATGATTATAACAAATATTTGTAAGCAGCCAATATTACAGATACTCATCAATAGATTTGATACAAAAACAAATGTGAGGCATCAGGAGTGGCTGATGAGTCACAGCAGCTTAATCTAGAACAGGAACAGGTTTTGCACTGCATTGGCTCTGTAAGAAGATATGGTAACCGCGGCACAGGGGTCAATTATGCAATCAGTGGGTTGCTGGTTCAAACCCCAGCTCCATCTATCTTAGGCGTTGTGTCCTTGGGCAAGACACTAAAACTTTAGATTGTGAAAAGTTTATGTTTTTGTGTATTTCTACATAATATCAGAGGTAAGATATGAGTGAAGTAGAAATGATTTATCCTCATGTAGATGCCAGTGATCACATGAGCACTCCTGCTGTGGTGAACTCACCGAGATGACCCTGTAGCCCCAGCCAGTCAGGGCCTGCACCTGCTGGAAGAACACCTCTGCAGTCCCACTGACTGGGGGAAGGAAGATGATTGGACACCTGATACTTTTTGGGCCAGCATCATACAGAGACCACACCTTGCTGTCGTCATCATCAACAATAATCTGGAAAACACACACACAAATACACACACTTGTTCTGTAAACCTGATGGCTGCATTTATCTTAAAAAATATGTACCATACACTATTACACCATATTAGAAAGGAACAATCTTTATTAAATACCCAGAAAAATAATAAAAATCCCACATCATGCATTACTATTCTACCTGGCCGCTGCTGTACACACATTTCAAGACATGATGGTCCTTACAGTTTAAACAATAGTCTCAAATTCCAGTCCTGAAGGACCAGTGTACT
Organism: Poecilia picta; assembly: GCA_033032245.1. Classification (NCBI taxonomy): domain Eukaryota; kingdom Metazoa; phylum Chordata; class Actinopteri; order Cyprinodontiformes; family Poeciliidae; genus Poecilia; species Poecilia picta. The sequence goes on from CM065355.1 coordinate 2,166,395, forward strand.
ACTGTTAGACGTCTCTCTGCTTCAGCACACCTAGCTCTGATTGGCTCATCAGCATGAAGTCAAGTTCGATGGTGAGGCAGTTTCACCATTTTATTCCAGTGTGTAGGACGATGCACACATTTAAAAGTTGCAGGACTCTGCCTTTGAGAACTGCAGTTTGAGACGACTAGCTTAAGCAGGTGGCAACTGACTTCTTCTCTTGATTATTAAGAAAGTTTTTCCTCTCTTCAAAATGACTTCTTCAGTTCTGAACATTTGGGAGCCCAAATAGGTTTAAAAGTTAAAGAACACTCACAATAATAAGGTTAGTAAGGTTACTGATGAAACAATTAGGACACAATTAGGAGTTACTGGTTTTTCCCTCTATTGAGCTCAATGTTCAGGTCTTGTTGCTTGAAAGTGGCCAAACCATGGTACTTTCTAAGCACAATGTACCAGTGCATTTAAAAACTAACAACACCCTGAAACAGAAAGTAGTTCACCCCAAGGACCAAACACAAACTCAGCGGTGGAGCCTGGTCCAGTGACGAATGTGTAAACCTCTACGCTGGAGAAACTAAACAGCAGCTACACAAAAGAACAGCCCAACACAGAAGAACCAGCACTTCACTTACATCTTAAGGACAATTTCTTGAAGACAGCAATGTGGACATTTCACATAGGAATACAGGCGGGTGGAGAGGAATGAAAGAAGTCATCTGTGTTAAATATGAAAAACCAACACTAAACATAAGAGACGGCCTCAGATTTCATCTTTCTAACCTACTTTTCGTAAGGAGTAGGACTGTAGCGATGCACTAATCTCACGATACAGTACGATATGTGATATTCTGCTCACAATATGATATATATCACAATATTCAGCATTTGATGCAATTCACTACATTTGTAAGATTTTCTGAATAATTTTAGAGGGACGGAGTGATTTTGGTAACATTTTGTGACTGTTACATAGATTTGGATTGAATTAATTGAACTAATGGGATAATACATGTTGTTGTTATACATTTACTTGGTTTAAATGTTAATTGTGTATTTGGTTATGTATTAAAGGAACCTTTTTTGTCTTATGTACTTAAATAAGACAATGTAATTTATCCATTTAATTTCATTATTTAATTAATTGTAACTGGTTGTTTCATTACATGTTATTTTTAATGTACATGTGCAACTGGGTAAAAAATGTCATCTGTGATAGCTGTCATTTAATTCCTTTGGATTTGAAATAAAATTCAAAGTAGGATTTAACGCATCAATACTCAGATAAATGGATACTTTCTGAGTTAAAGAAATTTGATAAATATTTTAGAACCAGTAAAATTACACAACCCTAGTCAGGAGGCTGCTGTAAACCTCCCTGGGGAAGTTGACAGCAGCGTTAATGGAACTGTGCTCAGACATGCAGTTGGTTTTGTAGAGCAAGAGGCTGAGGGTTTATTCTGCCCACCACTCTGGAGATCTTAGCAACAGAACCTTCACTGAAAATATCATCAAGGTTGTTCACATAAGTATCTTGGCGTCTTGCTCGATGACTTAAGCACAAATTGGGTTTTTCCTTTCAAAACAAATTATAATTTTCTCTTAAAATGAAAAAAACAGCTTACAGCAGCAACATTTGAATCCATCTTTTTGTAACACTATTGTATGGCAAAAATAAAGATTTTTAAAATGTGTAACTTTGACTCCTATTAAAAAAAAACGTTTCTCAAAAACCAGTCATTTTAGGCTGCAATTACAAAAAACATTGTAGCATCCTGGATGTAGCAGTGAGACTGATTAAAGTCCCTCTACAGCTGGTTTGTCAGATGTAGCAGAGCATTTACAGAGAATTTCCAGGATTAACATGAGAAGCATTTTTATTCAATGTACAAAATAAGTGATGTGCATCTAACCAACCTGGAGGCCTTGATTAATGCACAGTGCACTTTTGTAAACAGACGGTTATAACCAGATCATAAAGTGTCATAGTGAGAGATTGGTGGCTTCATGGAGAATACACTCATTTATTGTCCTGATATCAACTTCAAGACAATTACTAGTCAGTGGTTCAAGTGAGCGACTTGGTTAAACTAGTTTCCCAGTGTTCTGTCAAGCCCCCGAGTGCCTCTGTGTTCACAGTATAGTCACGCCTATGAACAGGTTTACAGGTTCAAATGCCTCAGTCTCTTCCTTTCCCATGCTCTCTTCCAGCAACAGCGTGTCAGTCCATGTCGGTTCAATAAAACAATAACAGGACAGGTTGATTCTCCTGTTAACAGCCTCTTGCTTGATAAGGACCATCTTTAAACAGATTTTCCTCTCTTTTCTTCATGTGTGGAGATGATATTGGGTCATGCAAAAAGAGAATGGAGACATGTTGAAAAAGAAGACTCCCTCATTGAACTGAACTGCGAGTGTATCAAAAGAGGAAGCTTATATTAATTTCTCCACACTTCAGCCCATCAAGTAAAGATGCTTGGATTCATGTGTTCACTCAGTTACAGGTTTGTTTGGACACATTCTCTGACTTAAATTTATGACATACATCAACAGGACACCTCAGATGTTTCAGATATTGTGGCCTGATGAGTACAATCTTTAAAATGACACAGGGCGGCTTTACGTTTTCTTTTTTAAAAACGACATGTTCAAAAATTGCAGCTAGACTTTGATATTTCCTCACAATATTCAGGAAAAACCCTCATACCACATTGATGCTTACTTTCAGATTTTCCAGTGAAAATCCTGCCTCTCTCACAGCTTCGATGCAACAGTGAGCAGCACGTGATCCAAAGGCCCCTCTGAGTAGAATCATGTGACCATGACTGAATGAGCTCAGTGCTCATTCAGGGCAGAAAGCTGTGAGTTTCCACTGGTGAGGCCAAATAGATTCTATGATTAGCAAACAACCCACTCCTGATAAGCTGCTGATGCACCACAGCGCAACACAGAGCCGCTGGGAAAACCTCACATCTGAGTGGAACCGCAGCGACATGGAGTGAGTGAGTGGCTGATTATTTAACACTGACAGTGACCTGGAGTACAGTGTAAAACTACTGAATAAATGGCTGTGCTTAATCAAAGTCCAGTCCCAGATCAGCAAGATTTACATTGTAGCTCTTTAAAAAGGAAGGTTTTAGCAGCTGAGCTGCTCAGAGTCGGTTGGACTGGGAGCAGAATGTTTGGGAGGGTTTGACTGGATGCTGAAGTCTGGCTTTAGATCGACATACACCAGCTGACTGCATTCATTTCAGTTGTTTAAGTTTATTACTGTATATCCAAATAGCAGGTGACAGTCTCAAACTACGGACTTACTTCTTTTCAACTCACACTTCTTAATCTATTAGAAGCTGTGAATAGACCAAGTGGTCTTTACAATGTCCCCCCCACCCCATGCAGGGAGCTGTGGCTGAGCTGGTGAGATGCATCCTGGGTGCTGTAAGCAGGGTTACCACAGATCCTTCCTCCCAGCAGCGGTCAGACCCTAGAACCATCCCTGCTGTTATTTACAGTTTTGCCATGCCTTGTAAATAGTTTCTTTCTGCAACAAATATAAATGCAAACATTTTTTCCACTGTCTCAATCTGAGTAGCCATTTTAATAACTGCAGTATTTCCTTCATGTGCTATAAATGTGCCTTTCCTCTACAGTATCTTTTCTTACTTCCTGTTTTAATATTTTTGCCTTGGTGTGAATCTACATGTTTTGCCTTGCCTGTCACTTCACATTGGTTATTTCTAGTCTGTTTTCAATAATTTATATCCCAAAGCTCTCGCTTGTTAAAACCAGACTGACTTCAGCAGCAGCTGCAGTCAGTATGGAACTACATCATTTTTGTCCCTTCTTTCTCTTGAACTTCCTGACTGTCAATTTGCCTACATAGCATCATAACAACAGCAGAAAACACAAGTTCTTCAATGTGACGTCCAGCTTTCTAAAGGCCAGTATTATGTATTTTCCAGGCCATAGTGTCATTTTAAAGCATGAGCAAATAACTATGCTACCACCAGTTGACTTAAAAGAAATTTAATTTGACTTTGTAACTGAAATTGGGTCTCTGTTTTTTTAAGAAGCCATTCCATCTTCAGCATGTCATCACAACAATGTTCCTCTGTTGTACAACTATTCTTAGGAGCATTGAACTCAGAAGTAGTTGATTTGATGAGCTCACAAGATTTGCAGTTCCACCAGGTGTTTGCTAATTGCTGCTGCCACTAGTCTGGAGGAGCAGGAGGAGGAACGGCTCTGGAGATTGCAGCTTCAAGGAGGAGCCTTGTGGAAATAGGCAGGGCTTGTGAGAGGAAGAGTTTAGGCAGCCCTGAATGGTTCCCACAGGAGATAAAAGGATTTTCCAAACATACATGAAAGAATCAAAGCAACGCTCTACGTATGTTTATGATGAGGGAATATTATAATATGATGTGAAACTAGATTTTACATAACACTTCCATTTTAATATTCAAATGCAGACATTTCCAGATGCTTTAATCAAATCATGGTAAACCTCTGCTTTAAGCAACTTCCATGTAAACTGACATATAGCAGCCAATTACAACCTTACATATGAAAATATACTGATAAATTACACAGAGAGCTCTGAAATACACATTTAGCCTGGCAGGATCAGCATGAGCAATATCATAATCGGAAAGGACGGCTTGGTGCAATATATGGTAGGTCTCAACATTTCATGTTCAAAGCATTAAAACTGTTAATCAGACTGAAGCAGAATATCCGTTTTGCCACAGCCAATACTTTCCTAAAGTCTTTGGGATTAATAAAACATTTCTGAATCAAATGTAGCCATTAAAAAGGTCTTTCAGTCCCAGTTTCTTTGTTTTTCTCCCGTATCTCTCTTGTTAATGAAGATCCCAAAGCTCCAAGAGAGCAGTGAGGATATGATGGAGAGAAGTATAGGGCTGTGTGTTCAATGTGGTTAACTGATAGTATTTCCTGTTATTGTAACACACATGCATCAGTCCATCAGCTCTTCTTCAGTAACTACCATCCACACCTTTAGGACGGCCAGTCTGGACCGAACCTGGCACCAAACTGTCCGTAAGGACGGCTGGGATCTGGAAACTCTGGAGCTTCAGTCAACATTTCTGATCTGACGGTAGTACATCTTATTAACTAACAGGCACATGGACACATCCAGTTATGCTTCATAATACAAAAAACACGAGTGTTGAATCAACCTTCCAATGCCGTCTGCGGATAACCTGATGGGTTAGTGGCTGTACTCACTCTCTTCAGGGGAACTGAGCTTCTGAACCAGTTGTAGTCAGGAGACACTTTGATCTCCTCCATCTGGGCCGTCAGTCACATGCAGGCGGGACTCAATCAGCTCGGAAAGCCGCAGCCAGGCGAACAAAACCCGCTGCTAGCTGCTAACGCTGCGCACAGATTCAAGGGGGTCGAGCCGCGACTGTCACGGTGTCCGGGGAACTTCCTCCATGTCACGGTTTCATGGTTTTTCTGTCTTGAGGCTGGTCTTATGGTCTTATGACTTTTTTATCCTACTTCCGCAAAGCGTCTACCGCGACTCACGCAAAAAGGTGCGTTTTGATACGACCGGAAGTCGGAAAACATAGTTATTTTTTTTCGCTGCATCAACCAACCACTTATCTTCCTTGTTTTGCTATTTAAAATCAAACGATTTTCGGCTGTGTTGCAGTTCTGGTAAAAGATTACTACTGCCCACACGTATTGCAATATTTTACAGCTAAAATAACCATTACATTTACATTTATATGTCGTCTCTAGATTCTTTTGTACATAAAATGTCGAAACCGGGAGCAGTCCGGTTATGTTTGAAATTCACTTCAAGTATGTGGCATTAATTTATAACTGGCGCTACCTGAAGAAACTGAGACGTATAAGTTCACATATTTACGAAAAACACGTATCACATTTTTTAATTTAAACGCTCAGATATTCTGATGTCACTGAATGCAACAAACTTCTCTAGTATTTGCATGTGTCCATCTTTGAAAGCCATCAGAAATCTGACTAAGTCTGTTAAACAAAAATGATCAGCACTTCAAATCATAGACAAAATAAAAGTTATAACTATGCTTCAAACTTAATTTAGCCTTTTCTGTGTTAGTTTGACGGGGCTGATCTTATGCCGCCCTCTGTTGCTCTGCAGCGCTTCATGTCCAACAAAGAAGGATTTTGGAAAATGTTCTGCTACACTTCAGTCCAGATGGTGGCAGTAAATGCACCAGAAGCTCGTTTGTCTGCCGCCAATCGGCAATAGAAGAAGCGGATCATCATGGCTGTATGAAGCTAGTAATGGTCGGTCAGCATGGAGGATTCATACCAGCGCGGTCAGGCAGATGCTGCACATCTTCCTCATGTCTTCGAAGGAGGACAGCAGCCGAACCTCACCGCTCCACCATGGATTCCTCCCAACCTCCTCGCAGCTCCTCCTGGGGCAGCAGGTTTCGGTACATCTCAGTTTCCCCTTTCTTATGGATTCGACCCATCTGTCCCTCCGCCTAATTTTGTCTGTCCTCCACCGGGACATTTCCCGGGGAAAGGCGCCCCCCGCCCCTGGAAACCGGCCCCGTAGCTCTGGAGTCCCCGCGTTTCACGCCGCGTCCCAGCCGCTCGGCGCCGCTCCGTTCCACCAGCCTCATCCTCTGCAACGGGACAGCAGCTGGGAAACCGCAGCGCACCCAGAGGATGAGGAGGAGCTGCAGAGGCGGCAGGACCGGCAGTGGTTAACCCGGTTCCTCCAGAGCCGAGCTGGACCTCCAGACAACCCGCAGGAGCAGCGGCCAGGCCTCGGCCCTGTCCCCGTCTTCAAAGAGGCTCTGCGCGGCGCGGCGCGGCTGCTCTGCCGGCTGAAGGAGCTCTGTGTCTCTCTACAGCACGATCTCCACTCAGACAGCGGCTGGTCTCAGTCCTATCAGATGGCTTTGCACATAAAGAGAGAAGTTCAGGCCAAAGTTCAGAAACTCACTGACTCCCAGAATTTAGATCTACTTAAAGTTAAAGTGGCCCGCATAGCGAAGAGGAGGGCCAGGGGCCTGAGGGCCAAGAAGGACCTGCAGGTGGAGCAGGTGCTGGCAGAAGAACTCAGCACTGAGAAAGAGGCCTCCATAGACAAATGGAGGATGAGACAGATACAAAAAGTAGAAGAAAAGAAGAAGGTAACACTTTATGTAGAGAAGGATGAAGATGTTTATGTAGACAAGGATGAAGATGAGGGTTTTTCTGAATGCCTTTGGTTCTCAGGAGCAGGAGCTGAAGCTGTCTGCAGACGCCGTCCTGTGTGAGGTGAGGAGGAAGCAGGCCGATGTGAAGAGGATGCAGGACATAATGAGATCTCTGGAGAAGCTGCGCCGGCTCAGGAAGGAGGCAGCGTCCAGGAAAGGTCGGGTTAATGCTGTTTATTTGGGACAGAAGTTTAAGCCATTTTTCTCAGAAACAATTCAGTTGTTGAACCGTTAAAATGTGATGGAGACTCACTGGTATTAAGTCAACTAGCAGATGATAGAGCCAGTTTTTAAAAGACGACACAAATCTGAGATCTGCAGAGGGACAAGCCTTCACCATCATTCCCCAGACTCTCTTTTAATGTCCCAGTTAGAAAAGAAGTACAGTATCAGGAATTAGTCATAAGAAAGACAAGAGAAACACCCAAAACGGATAAAAGTGAAGTTGTTCTCAATGTTCTGCTCCAAATTTATCTAAGTTTTTAATGGTTTCTGCTAGAGGTGCGCCGATCGATCGGTAACCGATCATAATCGGCCGATTTCCGTGAAATCGGTGATGATCGGGATCGGCCGATCATTGGCTCTGTTACCGATACCGATCACCTGCATCTCATTTCTCAGCCTGTCTGTCCAGCTGGTCTCGTCTTTCCTTTACTGCGCAAACGTGCAGCAATAAATCCTAAGCGATGTGTAACTATAACACACTGAGTGAATGAGGACGTTTGCGTGTTGCGGCGGAAAATAGAAGCAGGTCAAAATGCATCAACACAATGAAGCTAATAGACATAAAAACAATGACGGAGTTTGGCTACATCGAGGCTCAGTGCAGTAAAAAGACATGGAGGATCAGACAGCAGGTAAAGCAGTACAGCTACAAACACTCACCGGATTAGCATGACGGTCAGAAAGAAAAACTAATAACCTGGAAAATGATTTAAGTCTTGGAGCTGCGATGTAAGACGCTGGTTCTGCTGTTGAACCGCTGCTCCGCTACAGGTAGTAATATTTAATATTTAGTAATATTTGACACGGAGCCGCTTCTGCTCCACCTGGTAGTGACTCTCACACCGAACCTGTTTAAAGCTGCAGCATCTAACCTAAAAAATACATTTTACATACGTATTAAAACTTTCACTGTCCTAACATGAGACAGATAATCTTTAAAAAATAATCGATCTCCTCCCTGTTACTCCTCTGTCAGAAACAGCCAATCAGAACTAGCAGTAACCAGCTAGCCGCCATGCTAACAGGAAGTTTTCATTCAGTAACTCTGGATTGTTTATTGTAATGGATCCTGTTTTTGCCTTTGAATGTTAAGTTTTATACTTGAATTTTTTGTCAATGTTGAGAGGTTTTATTTTGGCTCTTTGCATTATTTAGCCTCTTCAGAGCCTCATATGTTATCAGTCTGTTAATGATAGTATTATTGATAGCAGTTCAATTTGCGCAATGCCTGTTTAGTTTAGTTTTCTTCTTGGAAAAGTTATTAAAAACAAGTTTTTGTCTAAATTAAGGTGAATTCATGGTTCCTTTTTCTACATAATGTAACAGTAGTGTTTATGATAAAAAATAAATAATAATTATGTGATCGGAATCGGCAATCGGCCCTCAGAGGTGATCGGTATCGGGAGAAAAAAACCTGATCGGCACATCCCTAGTTTCTACTCCCTAAAATGGAACTTTTATCTCAGCTTACTTAGTCCTCATATTTATTTATCTGATCAAATGATAAAATAATAAGTCAGGTCAGCTGTCATTTTATTTGGAAACTAGATGCCATTTGGTGAAGTGATGTAATTAGATCTGTGGAGGTTTAAATCTGATTGGTTCTGATCCAATTGGTTCTATCGAACTCAGATGGTTATAAAAATGTACATAAAAATGTACAAAAGTCTGCTTTCATTTTCCATGTCAAATCTTTAACGATATTGTTGAATATATATATGTGATAAAACTCTCACTTCCATAAACAGGTTCTGTAATATTGGAAATTTAGTTTTTAGGTTTTTGCACCGTTAAATCGAAGAGGCCAGCAGTGAGTCTGTTTTAGGCAAAATAATGCAGAACTCAGCGAATTTACATGAAAATGTTCCAGTTCACACAACCATATTTACGGCTCTATATTTATGGTTGTAAAGACAGTAGCATAAATAACATTAAGACATTTTATCAGCAATACAAAAGTTGATTTGGGCGTTAACATAGTAACTCTCCTGCAAAATGATCTCCATTTCAGAACCATCCATAAACTTTAACATGATACCACTTCCTGTTATAAATGTTTTTTGGAAGCATTTTCAAAGCTGAATCTTAAATAAGAATCTTTACTTCTTCCACATTAAACTTTTGATCTGGTTGGTCTTCAAGAAGGGAGCAAGAGTCAGACTGCAATATTAATATTCTAACTACATTTTTATGTTTTATAACGTACCCCTAGTTCCAACAGTTTTTTTTAAAGGAATATTATTGTAATTAAGGAAGCACTAAATTGTTGCAACAACACAAAATTCAGACATTAATATCATCAGTGACGTGCGGTCAGGGGAGGCAGGTGAGGTCATCATGGAAAAATAATATATAAAATCATTTGTATTACTATTTTCACCCTTTGGTTTTGTACTATAAAGTATCTATTTTTTACTTAGCTTAACCAATTCTGATTAGTTTTTCTTCAAAATCGCTGGATTTTCGCATTTTCCATTCAAATGCTCAGAAGCGAAGCCGGTGAGGCAGCAGCAGCTCAGCCTCTCCTGGGATTACGCAGTCGCTCGTCTAACTGCACTGGCTGCCGTTATATGACAGCATGTTCGTCCTGTCTGTACGCCAGCAATAAAATGGCTAAGAAACATTCACTATATGGACTGATTTTCCATAATTTCGCTTATGTAATGATGTACAGTGTTTTTTGTCACTAACTGTGTGTGTATCGTGTTTTGTGTGCGGAGGAGCGACCAGAAACTGCAAAGAACAGACTCCAGGGGAGGCAGGCAGTTCTCTTGCCTCACCTCTGTTTTTATAGGGGGCGCTCATGATCCCAGATATTGTGACTGCACGACTGCAGAGTAAGACACAGCGACCTAGACATGGAGCTAGCCACACAGCAAATAAGTAAAGTAAATTTGTTTTCTCCTCTCTTCGAACATCAACATGAAAGACTACATTTCTACACTTAAACAGTTTTCTAAAGTGGATTTTCAATTGAAGCAGGAGATGATGACTAAAGGAAGACCAACATGGAGCTGAAAGTTTTACTTAGTAGAAAAGACATGCAGAGGATAAACTTGTCTTTGGATGGACGGATATTTTTGTGCAGAATTAGGGGTGCATGGATTTCATTGATAAGTAAAGGTAAGACAGCAATAAGATGTTTTTGTTTAGTTTTTTTAATTAAATGTGCGTTTTGTGGGCTACAGTTAATGTTTCAATAATTCAGTAAAGTAGAAGCGGTAGCTAATATACCACAGCAATTATTTATTAATAAAACATTAATCCTAAAACAAACTACAACAACAAACTAAATGTTCTGTTCGGTGTGTAAAATTCTTGAATGTTTTTTGGTGTTAAATCCTAAAATATGAAGTGGCATTGTTGTCAGTTGCTATGACAACAAGTCTGCATAGCTTGGCGAATACAGATCATTTTGCTGTGGATCATAGCACGAAATGAATACCTACATTTTTAAGTTTCACTGAGTTAACGCGGCTATGAATGACATGTAAAAGATTAGTCTTTTTGCCCCCCAGCGTTATACGCATGCGCAAAATTTCCATAGGTCCAATAACATGGATGGTGTCTAAGTCATAAGTCAGAGCCTCACCAGCAATGAACCTCACCGCACGTCACTGAATACCATATACCAATAATTCACTTTAACAACTGAAAGTTTTTGCGATGATTTCTATTCTTTATACCAAGTTGCTTGTTTTATATTTGAATCATCTTTCATTTACTTTTCTGTTCAATTATATTAAATTTCCCTTTTATATTATGAAATGTGCCTTATTATATTGTTCAGAATTTTAAAAAAGTTAAAAAATAAGTAAAAGCAGAGATGGTTTGTTCCTCCAGATCAGCTGACTCTTTTAGGCTCTGAAGCAAAAATCATCTTTGACGTTCTGGATCAAGTGGATTAAAGGCTAACTCAGCATAGCTGCTGCTGTCCTAATGAGCTGACTGTAAACACAGCCATAACTCTGTAAGCCGTGTTGTTTAAAGGGATCGGCACGGAGCTGCAGTGTGACGAGGCGTTCAGCGGTCAGCTGGAGCAGCTGAGGGGTGTGATGAAGAGGAGGACGGAGCTGTACTCGGCCGAGGAGAAGGCGCTGATGGTAATGCTGGAAGGAGAGCAGCAGGAGGAGCGGAGGAGGGAGCAGGAGAGGCGAATCAGGAAGGAGAGGGAGCGGCAGCTGGAGAGGAAGCGTAGGGTGGACTCCATGTTGTTTGGAGGTAGCAGCTTTTCCAACCAGGCTGTCAGATTCCTCCAGGTTGGCTCTGGATCTTCATCCTCCTCCTCCTCATGGCTGTGTTTGTCTTGCAGATGAGCCTCCAGCTGACAGCATCCTGCAGCCCTTCACTGACTACTACAGCCAGGCAGAGCACTCCCTGCAGGCGCTCATACACATCAGGTTGGTCTGCAGCAGGATCAACACCACATTGATGTGGTGTTGACCAGATGACAAAGCATCTGATCAACATCAGATGCTTTATCATTCCTAAAGCCACTCTGTATGTCAAGTGTTGTTATGGCTATTGATTTTAACCTTACAAGATTAGCAAACTGAAAAAAACTAAGGATTTTGAAATGACTAGTTATTTAACCGTAATACTACTTATTTAAAAGTAACATCCACTGATAAATACTGCAGTTAACAAGTTTTATATTTCACCAATTGTGGCAGCAGACTATAAAGTGTAGCAACTATACAGAAAAGGTTTTCTTGGTGCGTGGTGTGTGGGCCCTAAGCAGACTCTTGCCTTGGGTCTGCTCTGGTCTTCAACCTCTAACTTTAGATGTAGAACAGTGGTCCCCAAACTTTTTCCTGTGAGGGCCACATAACTTTTTCCTTGTCTGTTGGGGGGCTAGAGTCAGTTTGTAACAGAAAAAGTGTGACTATTGCAGGAGTGCCTAAATGTAAAAATGTATTGTTTTCCAGAAAACACAATCAAATAACCCTCTCTGGGTTTTTCACAGAGAAAGTCTGGAAATAAATAATACTATTAATAAAATAAATAATTACCAAATCTTTCTAGGTTCTTCTCAGAAAAAAATCCAGCAAGGATTATAGTCTGTATTTTCCTAACTATGAGCCACACTGGACTATAAGCCACAACCCCAGTGTTTTTTTTAAACCAGTAAACATACACATATAAGCCTCAGATATCTCTGCCGCTCCAGGTTTTCCACAACGATGCAGCAGCATCAGAGGGGGGCGAACACCCAACATCTGAGTAAAAACAGGTCAATTGCGGTGGTGCAAAAAGTGGGTATGCAGCGCATGCAATGCATAGGCAGCACCAGAGGGGGCGTCAAAACCCCGTCTGGAAGGGGCGGCGCACCGATGATGTTCTCAGCGCCTTACGCTCCTTCACCTCGCGCATGTAACATGTAAATGTAACAAGTTTTACTCTTCACGTATCGTCGTGGAGGGGGGGCGAGAGTATGCAAAAATGTATGTATTTGCATACACCTGAATAATATGTAGTTGCGCCCCTGGTCAATTGAATAGCACATTAATTAGGGTTGAAAAAGAAAAAGTTGCCTAGATTAGATTTAACAGAACTGATTACTGTAGTTTCCGAACAGTAACTGTAACAGTAAAAGTGCTGATCCTTCGTGTTGCTACACGCATGTGCTAAATCAGTGGTCCTAACCTTTTTAATAACGCGGACCAGTCAAGAATATGAATACTGAATATATTTGGGTTGTCTTGGCCCTTTTATCGCAGCCTGTGGGTTTTTTCCTGACTGGGAACCATGTGAGACTCACCTACCGGTCCGGGATAAATCCATTCTCCTGTTTCTTCTCTGGGCCTTTTCCCCTTTGCAAAGAAACTTTCCAAAGACATCTGATCTGTTTCTTACTCATTTTGCTGCTTGTGGCTCAATGTTGGTGCGCAAGTAACCAAGACTTCCAATGATTCACTTCCTTCTAAAGAGGTGGTTGAAGAAAAATCCGCATATAAACGGCTTGTAGTTCGGAAAATACAGTAAATGAAAAAAAATTGAATGCTCTCTGGTATTGTTCAAGGGGCCGGACCAAATGTGGAGGCGGGCCGGATCCGGCCCATGGGCCGTAGTTTGGGGACCACTGATGTAGAACAAATTAACTGGTTGGTTTGACTTTTTTGCTACCAAGGTGACTGAACACCATCCAGTCGTAGCAACGCTGTTTTTTTTTCATTATTATATTTTAGTTTTCCATCAGCAGAAGTTGTGAGCTCTGTGTTGAGAGAAGGTCCTGATGAGGTGTGTTGTTGTTTCAGGAGAGACTGGGACATGTTCCTGGTGGCAGCAGATCATCCTGATGGATCCGGGGTTCCTTGGGGCTGGGTCCTGCCTGACTCCCCATCCGACCAGAACTGGGCCTCGGCCCTGCAGGCTGCTGATGCTGACGGCCTTTGACTCGCATTCAGTCAGCTGAATCAGACAATAAACTCACTTTATAGTGAACCCGTCTTCTTTAAAGATGGTGTTTTCATTACGTGGATTCTGATTTAAACCCCAAACCCATCTTTGGGATGGGTTTGGGGTTTTTTATACACCAAAATGTGTATTTTTGATATTTTTGTGGAGAGGGGACATCCGGCGTAAAATGTCTGCCGATTCCATGTTCACTCAGCTGTTGAGTGGGACAGGCTGGTGGCTTTGGATATTTCAAAACAACATTGTTCATTTTCCTTTTTGCCAGTCTATGCATTTGAAAATAAAGCTAAATGACAACAATGTATTTGACAGTTTGAGTCATGACTAAGTGGAAGTAAAGTTTTTGCAAATTAAAAATAAAAAATTTAACCCTGGTGCTCAAAGTGGCTGGATTAGAAAGTCTGGTTTTGCTGGTTGTGACCCTGGCCTGCAGGCCTGACTGGGAGGAAGCCATTCTCCTCGGAGGTTTGCATGTCCTGTTGTATACTTTAATTAGGTTTCAGAAATTAGTGTCTTTTTCTGGTAGAGGTAACATATGATTATGTAAAAGTTTTAGTTTTTAATAATTTCAGAATTATGGCTAAAATCTTTTAATATGGTTCTGAAGGTTATAGGATCCCATTGATGGCAGTTATTATAGAGTCTAGCTAGTAGATTGTCACTACCCAAAACTTCCTCAGTGTCATCTTGAATCAACATGGCAGTTTATATTTGGACACAGTTGGGTGTTTCAATAGGATAATGACCATCCAGACAGGTTTTGGATGGATTAAACTGCATAATATCAGGTGAATGAAAGGGCCAAGATCTCAACCCTTGTTAAAATTTGTGACTTAATAGATTAATCAGTGCCAAGAAACCTACAAACCCACCAATTCAGTAATTCACATAAGAGAAAACAAAACAGCAAAGCATAAAGTTACCATGAAGACCAACATCCTCTTCTGTGCACGTCGTTGGACTAAAGCAGGTACCACTTTCTGCCAGAAGGGGCCATTCTATTATAAGTGTATTGGAACTTGGCACTTTCTACTTCATCTGCCTGGCAGTGATTCACTTCTGCCAGGCAGATGAGTTTCATCTATTTGAAGTGACTGCTAACAAAAATGTAAACTTGCATGGAAATAAATGTGGTGCTCTAAGCTGGATGTGTTTTCAAATCTTTTATGGAAGGTTTTATAGCGTTTACCATGCAGCATAGAGTCAGGAAATTATAGAAACTTGATTCTTGTCACCTAATCACCTAAATTCTGATTAATATAATGAACTAAGCCGTATAGCCCGAGCTCTGAGTACCAAAACGTTAGCAGTGTGACAAAATGTTTTCAAACATGGGATGCTGTCTGATGCACTGTGGCAGCTAATAGGGTTAACTGAGGTTAATGGATTAGTTTCAGCTGCTCCTGACAGAACCTTCAGAGGGAGGCTTCACTCCAGCTTCACACAGCATTTCACTGAGGCACAGATAAATCACAGGTAGGTTCCCTCTTCAAGCTGGTTTTGGATCATGTGTAACTGATTATTTTTCAAGGATTATTGTTACTATATAATTTCTGTTTTCTGTGTATGATTGTCTTTCACATTTATTTTCTTTGCTTGCTTCAGAATAAAAGCTCACAAGAACTTAGAAAGTAATGTTACAAAATTCCTGTGTCTCAAAGTATTGTAATATTTTAGCTGACTGTGTTATTGACAGTGCAGAGGTAGAGAAATAGGTTCTTCCATCAAATGACTGCTGAATCTGGAAAATATTGTTGGGATTTTTCTGTTGAGTTCAATGCTGAGGTGAAGTGAAACATTCCTTCATCAAAACCTGATGTCTCCTGGCAGTCTCAAAGAACCCTCAGTAGAATTACTGTACAGAAGTGTATCACTGCCAGTCATACACTGGATGGCAGTTATATTTTTATAATGTAGATGGAAAAATATATCCTTCTAAAAGATTACTACTTCTTAAAAAGGCACAGAGATTTAAGTCTCATTAAAACAAGAGCATTTCTTATTATCACAAGATGCTGCTCTATTTGTTTCCTAGCTCTGATAGTTAGATTCCCTGGAAAAACACTTTGTCATAAAAAATAGTGGTGAGGATTTATCAAGCTTTGTGTAATGCTTGCTGGAAGAACTAAAATTTTATTAAAACGTATTTGAAAAAAAGCATCAAGATGATAACATTCTGGTATTACAGTGTAGTTGGTGTGTAAAAGTGGTTAGTATCATGTAGAATGTTTTGTACAGACCTTTAAAGAAAGTCTTGTTCTGGTTTAGCTTTACATGAGCTTCTTTATTAGCACCAGGATACACAATAAGCTCAAGAAACATGTCTCCTCTGCTGCTTGAAGTCCTGCACCATCTGCTCTGGGTTTTATTCTCACTGCAGCACGTGTCTGATTAACTTTCAGTGGACAGAAGGAGCAGAAGCTGAGCATATGCTCTGACATCACTGCACATAAATACTTACGTGCAAAATGTTTGTATTCTCTATTCACCATGCAATGCTACAAACTTGTATAGTATCTAACAGGAGAGCACGTGGCTTTTATTCATTGGGTAACGCTCTTCACCAAACCAATAAAGGAATGTATGAGTGTGAAGTCAGTCAGGGTTCCTGGGAAGGAAACAGCTACACTGTATTTTTCTTTTCCCCGGACAGGGGGGGGTGGGAGGATTGCCATCTTTTAACCTGGACACTTCTGCTGAACTGAAAAATAACTTCTTAACACCTCTTTCAGGGATGTAAATATTTGATCAAGCTGTAAACATCTATCTCCTTGGTAGAGCAAGGTTAGAGAGGACATGTTTGCTTGGTCAGGAACAGATTGGACTCATCAGAATCCTCCCAGCTTTAAGGTTCACAACATAAGCAGAGCACAAGCTGTCTGTTTACAAAATATCTACATATGGCCAAACAAATCTCACCCCCATTCTACATAACACACACACACACGCACGCACACACACACATACATATGTTTGTTTATCTATCTTTGCAGGAATTCTCCATTGACTTCCATTCATTTACACTTCCTGTGTGTGTGTGTGTGTGTGTGTGTGTGTGTCTCAGTGAACCGAATAGGATGGAAGGTCTTCCACTGAAGATGCCCCAGGCTGTCGTCTTACAAGAAGTCAAAGATGATGTCAAAGTGACAATGCCTGATTACCTCAGCATTTTACGGGAAACAGCAGTACGGATGCTTTCTATGTCTTTATGTGTTTCATTTATTTGTGTGTTCAGTGTTTCATGAAGCTCTTAGCATGCTAGAGAACAGAATTTGATTTAGCCTCTGAGGTAAATTTAGCTTACATGACATGGCCCATGTCATCAGAATGTGAACCAAATTTCAATACATTTTACACTAAGAATGGATACAATTTTGCTAAACAATGAAAATAAAGACAGAAGCCACATCATTTCCCTTAATGAGGTTAACAAAAAGTCAGTTAATTTTAAAAGTTCTTTGCTCCAGTAAAACAGGTAGTAAAAGGTTACATATTGTTTCTTGATATTACAGTACGAGTTCAGCTTGGAGAACTGGGTGTTAACTGGCTTACAGAACGGTCCCACCCACCATCAGCGGCCTCAACCATTCACCCCTCCATCTGAACTTTTACCATCTTGTCCTCCGTATTGGATGATGTTCAGCAGCCCACAGCAGAGTCGTCTAGCCAGCCGCCACAGCTCTGACTTTTGGGAACCAAATCCTCGACAACGCTCCCACAGTCTCAACCCTGCTGTGCTTCGCACCACCTTCACCATCTCAGACTCGGAGGATGAAGGAGGAAATACTGTGCAGGGAGCCAAGGAAAACCTGACAGCTAAAGCTTGTTTGAAGGAAGAGCACCCAGCTGCTTCATGTCAGAGTGGTCAAAGAAAAGCACAGAGAGCCTTCATCCCAGACCTGCTGAATCCTCCATCCTGCCTGAGCAGCCTCCCCCACAAGCGCAGGAAGAACCTGCGGCAGTGTTCTGTCTCTGGGACAGACATGTCCAAAAAACAAGAGTCCAACATGGACAGTCAGCCTCTGAGCTCATTCTCATACAAAGCTCCCAACACCAGGACCTATACCACCGACAAATCCACTGGCAACCATAAAACAGCAGATATGGTAAGACATATTCTTCATATTGTATCTGAACAACTTGATAATTTGTGGGAAAAAGTACTTCTATCTGTCTTTTTCTTTCGTCTGAGACAATTGTTATTATGTGTGTGAAGTAGGACATAAACATACATGCAACTGAGTTATATTCTTTACAGTACAATTTGCTATGCTCTTAAACATTGTCCATCATTACGACTGATTCCGCTAGAAGTGAGTCTCAGAGCTCATTACCACTCTCATTCAGATGAGGATTTTTATTGCTTTTTTGCACAATATGAGAACATAAACATATTATAAAGCACTCCACACCAGGTCAATGCAGAAATGGTTGATGATGACTTGGCCTACTTTTTCAATAATTTTTAGTAACAGTAGAGAGATTAATGGATATAGGAAAAGCTAAAAGTCTCACAATATGCTTTGCAAAGACTTCAAATAAACTTAAAACCAGACATTGCTCCACTAGATACTAGACACTTAAATATTTACATTGTGTCAGATTCAGCCAGTAGTGTCATACTGTTTAATTTAGTTTTTGTTTTTATGTACGGTAACTGTGCTAAACTTAGGCATAGTCTAACTTGGTCCAGTTCAGATGTAAACCCGTTTGGTTCTTATGTCTTCATATTGCTTCTCTGTTTTGTGTTTAATAATATCCAGGAGTTTTTGATAATTGGTTAATCTGTATGGAGCAAAATATGCACTGATCAACAATCATGGATTCACTGCAGTGGATACAGCATCTTACGAACAACAGCTTTTTAAGTTATCATCAAACCAGTGGATGCTTTTAAAGTCTGTATTAATCCATTGGACTGTTACTAAATCCACAAATTTACAGCATGCAATTCATTAGGATCCTGACTGACATCAATGCATCTAACAGTGACCCAATGACCAAATTTACCAGGTGGGCCAGGGTAAGAGGGCCAGTGCTTTTTTATGAGAGCACAGAACAAAAGAGTGAAACAAACAAAAGAACAGGCAGTATTTCATAGTTTAACATATCAATTGAACCACTTGCATGTCTGCAGCTGCAGGTTGCAGACCCCTGATACATCACATGAAAACTGTGATCCTGTCTCAATACAACTGAGGTTAGAAGTGCAATTCATCACTAAAGTAAAGCTCTGAAGCCATAAATGGTCCACTCCTTTCAGTACACACCAGTCCTACATGGGCCACAGAGGGACATGGCCTCTGTGGCCCCTGTGTAGAACCGCCCATGCCAGGAATTATAACAGAATAATAAAAGAGGAAAGACAGTTACAATGCTTTACCATCAGTGAACCCACTTCTTGCCCGTCTCTCTCAGAATGGCAACATGACCCCTGTGCCTTCTGCTCTTGTCACGACCAACTACCAACAGGGAGTGCTGTTTCCACCATAACACAGAAACCCAAATGAAAAGTTCTGACAGGTGAAATCGTGACTTTAAACCCTGTTTCATTTACTCTGGTAGAAGTAAATCAGCTCATAATTCATCAACATCAACAAACTCATTCAGATTCTGTTTAAAATACATATTCAGTTCTTTGAGAACAAATCAGAACAGTTCAATGTAGAGAAAATCTCTGTCAGTGAGGTTTTTCTCCTCTACACAACATTTGCAAAAATGATAACGGTTTCACCTGTTTCTGTCAAATGAGCAGCTGAAACTCATCGTTACAGGTCCGTGGACCTTTACAGGTTAGCATAAATCTGCTCCGTTAACAGAGTTACTATTATATTAATAGTTATATCTGCATTCATTAGATGACCCTTTGAATTTTTTAGAGCTGCAATTTAAATTCAGTCCTTAGGAATTCAGTTTTCTTCATAGTTTCAAATACTGGAAACATTCTGTTTGGATATCATCACTTAATATTTAGTCATTTAAAGATTAAATCAGTTCTCAGCATCTATTTTTATTTTTCTTAACAACTTTAATATACTTCCATAGTGTATAAATAGACTTGGTAAAGCCTGAGAGCAGACAGGTTAGCACCTTGATCAGGATTACAGTGTGTGACTTGTCTCCTTCCACTGCTGTGTGACGCTCTGGCCTGCACTCAGCGTTCTGGAGAATATGAACTGTCAAAGCCATGTTTTAATAACTGACTGCTGTCTGCTGTGTCTTCCAGATGCGTCTCAGACCAAACTGCTGCAGAGCCCACCACAGAACCTCGCTGTGCGGGAGCCCGAGCTCTGCTCTGGACTGGTCTGTGGAGCTCTTGTCAGCTCTGAGCCCAGAGGAGAGGGAGCTGCTCAGGGTCATCACTGCCCGGGGATACCCCCTCCGCACTGCCATCATTGCCCTGCAGAGGGCAGGACAACAGACCCCAGATCAAGTTAGTGTCGCATTCACCAGAAATGATGTTACCAGGTAAGGAATTAACCACTGAGGCTGAAACAGAGATGCTATCATCCTGTATCAGACACATTACCAACTCCTGATGTCTGTTCATACAGTACCTTTTAAAGTCCTGACTCTATATTTAGAACCAAATCAGCCAGACATCTGGTAATCTTTAAAGTGGTCTTGATCAGCAAGTGTCCAGGATTCCTGTAAGTCCTTTCAAATCTGCAAATAGAAAACAGAAGAGCACAAAGCAGTAGTGGGTATGGGGTTGTGGGAGGTGAAACAGAAATACTGTATACTAAGCCACATTAAGCCAGTTTAAAAATAGAGCCAAGACTTCCACAGCTTGTGGTGCATTATGTGTTTTCCCATGACATGAAAAGCCCTTTGCTCTGAGAGGAAAGCCAAACTGCAGAACATACTGAGACATACTGGGACAACAGGACAGGAACTCATGGGAGACATGGAAATGTATGCCATAAAACTGTTTCATAAATGAAGTTTAATTGAAACATGTTTATTATTTTATTACATTATGAAATACAATACAAAAAAAAGCACAACAATCATGCTAATATTTTGAATGTGTTTCTGTCTGCAGATCCTAAATTACCTGGTTGCATGTGAGCACCTGTGTCAGCTGGGCTATGACATGGCTCAGGTGGAAGAAGCCCTGGAGATGTTTCAGAACTGTGAAACAAAGGTGGTAAAGCAGCAGCGTATGAATCCTGGAGACTTGACTAATTTCAAGACTCGACTCATTTCAACTTCTTCTTGTTTAGGCAGAGGAGTTCCTCCACCTCCTGACTCAGTTCAATGAGATGGGCTTCCAGCCACACACCATCAAAGAAGTGCTGCTTGTCCATGAGAATCACAGAGAGCGGGCGCTTGAGGAGCTGATGATGCATGTGGTGTGATGGGGCGGCCACATGCAGTTCGGTTCAAACTGGAGAGTGGGTTTTAGGCAGTGGGTTTTGGTTGTGTTCAGTAATGCTATATTCATGATTTTCATTTTTTTTTTTTTTTGTACTAAAGCACTCCAGTTAAACTCTCAACATATGTCATAGTGAGTTTTAGGATCATTCTATTTTCGTAGAAGTTGTTTTTGGAAGCATAAAAACTAAACCAGGAATTATTGTGTTGTATCTAAAAGCAAATAAGGTCCAGATGTCATTTTATTTGTCTCCATTTAGGTCCTCTGCCTGAGTTTTGACAAGACATTGACGTTCATTGGTCTGACCTCCTGCAGAGTGAGGGGTCTGGAATGTTCAGTCAAAGTGGATTTGCAGCTGCATTCAGAAGCTGCAATTACTTCCATTTTAAATTCTCTGGTTTATGCTTCAGATCAGCATTACACTACAAAATGTAGCTCATTAATGAAGCCCACCTGATGGGGACACGCTTTAGAAACAGCTTGCACAGGCTGTAGCCCATAGCCTCATTTTTGGGTGGTCCCTAAAGAGTTTTCTTTTCTTTTTCATGTTTTTCTTTTTTATTTAATGAATGGGTCTTTTGCAACATTTCACTTTATATAAAAGTCATGTCAGTTGTATTATTTTAGAATGTTTAGACTATAAACAATGACCAAAGAGTTATTGTCTGGAGGACGTATTTAACTGAGCAAGCATCAGTTCATACCTGCTGATGAATGTAGGATTATATTATTTACTGTAATTTGCATATTTCTTACTTAGAGGATAGGACACCAAAGCTGGCTGCACCCCAGGACCCACATCCTTTTATATTCATTACACCACATCTACAGTACAGTAAACAGAAAATACAAACCCATCTGCTCAAGAGTCAGAACATATGAATGATCTAGTTTATACCAGTCTTTAAATGATTATTATAAATGAATTATTATCACCACAGCAATGAGGGGGTGCAAAGAGAAAGCTGCTTAAATGTTTGTTATGTCTTTTTCTCTTTGGTTTGCTCTGATCAGTTGCTCTCAAAGGTGTGTGCAGGATGTAGGTTGAGTGTTTTGTCATTTCTTTGAGTACTGAACCTTTGCTGATGTCTTTCCTACTTGGCATTGCTGGAACACGCACCTGTTTGCTCCTGAACAGCAAACTCCCAGAAGCACAGTGGGAGACCACACAGGACCGAGAAATCACCCAGGGTCAACTTTTCCAGTTTTACTTCTTCTTTGTGTAATAAATAACAGTGCAGAACCTGTTCCACGTTTAGATCTGAATCATTTTCAAACCTGATAAATACCAGATATCTGTCATATGCTCTGATATGGAAAATCCAAACATTGAAGCAGGGAGTACTTTCTTTTTATCAAGACTATCTGTGCTGGATGGTGTGCTCACAGAGTTCCCAAATTGCTTCAAATGTAATTTAGAATCACAACAAAAAACATGTTTCAATATAAAAACTGCATCTTCTTGTGACTAGCAGGTGGAGATATATATTTTTTAAAACAACAAGATGCACCAGAACACAGATTTAACAGTGTACAATACTTTATTAAACAATTATCTAAAACAATTCTTTTAAAACAATTCTTTTAAAATCGAGGCTTCAGGCCCACCACTCGGTCCCAGGAACCAAAAGGAACACACAAGGAAGAAAGGACAACAAGAATGGGATTGTTCCAAAAAAAAAAAACTAACCATGCAAATGCAAATAAATAAATAAAAAAAAAGAACATGCAACGCAAAAAGAAAACAAATGAATACTTCAACAAACGGGAAAAGCAAATACTTCAAACAATGAAACAAGTCGTCATCGTTGTTCCAGGTGCCTTTCTATTGGGCCGGAGGAGTAATGCCTCCCCCACACAGCCTGCCCAATCCGCAACGGATTCAACAGAGAGCGACCCGAACAAACAACGAAAAGACAAAACAGCAGAGCGTCCAAAGCTGCAGCTCCAAACATAATCAGTTGCCTAAAACAGAAAAACCCATTAACGGTAAATACAAATAAAATAAATCAAAAGCTAAATGGCAGGTAGTCTACCCAGGGGTGGAGACACAGCCTAACCCGGGAGGAAGCGGGTCAGCAGGTGAGGACCAGATTGAAGCCGCCCGCCACAGCAAACCCCAGCTGCAGTCGGCAACGCCATCATAGTAAAATGAGCACATAAAGAAATAAAATGTTGCTACTGTAGCTGCATTAGTTTAACAAACAGAAAAGTGAGTGCTTCTCTGGGAGTCTGGCATTTAGGCATCCCTAATGGGTGACATGGAAAATTCAAGGATTTCTCAAACATGCATGAACAAATCAAAGCAAAACTCCAAGTATATTTTTGATGAGTGAATAACATTACAACATGACATAAAACTGAACTCAACACAACACATTTTAAGCGGGGAAGGAGTAAGTACCCAACACACAGAAATCCATGATCATCTGCCATATTGGTTCAGTCTTTTTCTCATTGTTCAGCTTTTTCTCATTGTTCAGCGATAACATTAATAACATCTAATATATTATCTAATACCTGTAGTCTGAAACAGTTGTTTTCCACTCATGAATAACTTTCCTCTCTGTGGAATGATTAACTTTACATAGATCAGAAATGTTTTTTCACAAAGCTAAAATGTTCCACATGAAACATTCTTCAAAAAGTGTTAAGTGTAACTAACATGACTAAGCATCTTATTCAAAAATGTGATGTGAAAACTTAAACTATCAACTGGCTTCAAATATTATTTAACTGTTTTTCTATCAGAAAGTTTCTTTGGCTGCACTTAATGAAAAATTTCAATTTTTTTGATTCATGTTTCACATCATACTACTCTGGAGCAATCCTACTCCAACAAGTTTTTCACTTCTATGGGGAAGATACTGACTGCTTATTAGTGCTTCACAAAAGCCAACTTCAGAATTTCCCTTCAGAAGTTATAGGAGCACTGTAAAGGAAGGGTCGGAACAATATGTTTGTCTCTAAAGCTTTCTTCTGAAGTTTGATCCAAACATCTATCCCCGAGAGAGACGGTGTGCTTAGGAAGCCTCATCTGGAAAGTGTAGATGGATCCAACCCGACCGAAACCTTCCATCTCACGCTTTCGCCTCCACTGGGTCTTCTCCACCCTGTACTCAGTGGTAACATGTCTACTAAGGGTGAACACTGAATCGCCTTTGACCACAGCAGTGAACAGAGAGCCTTTGCTGTTGCTATAGTGACCGGACATGGCTGTCCACTGACCTGAGGTCAGGTTGTAGCAGTCCATCATGCACAGCAAGAAGTCCTCACCCGGTCCGTTCCGCATCACGTACAGATTATCCCTGTGGCCCACCATGTAAAGTCCATAGCTCTGCTGGCGGATGAGCGTTGTGACCAAAAGCCAGCGGTCGTCCTCTGGGACGTACTCGTGGACATCTGTGGCCCCCTTCCCTCTCCAGAGACAGATGAAGATCCTGTTCATGGCTACAGCCGACACCACAGACGCTGCCTGGCAGGGCAGGGCCGAGACAAAGCCCCAGCTCCCCTCAGAGATCTGAAGTCTCTCCACTGATGACAGATCCTTCATGTTGAACTTCCCCCCAAAGGCATAGAGACATCCCTCAAGACCAATCAGTGTGAAGCTGTAGCGCAGCTGCTGGGGACCACAGATTGTGGACCAAGTGTCATCTGTGGGGTTGTAGCAGAACCCGGCCTCCACAACCCTCTTACTGACATCGTGCACTCCTCCAATGATATACAGTTTGTTGTCAAGGACAGCCACCCCTGCCATGGTGGTGCTGGTGCTCAATGGCAGCTGAGTGAGGGTTCTCCACCTGTGTTCCTCATCCAGATAGCAAACTGTTCTCTGGACATCGTGCAGCAGCTCTGAGGATGGAGAGTGGCTGCACACGGCCATGTAGCTGCTCGGGGAAACAGACTCCAAGTACTCCGCCATCTGCTTGGGTAAGGCATGCACGTCCTCCTTCAGATCAGTATACATGTCCCTGATGAATAAGGCTGAGTGGTGGGACAGCTCCCACACCCCGTAGACAGCAGCTGTGTGATACATAAGCAAACAGTTTTCAGAGCTGATGATGTTCATCATGTGTTTGGTGAGAGCTGGTACCTGGAGAAAAGCCGTGCATTCAATAGATTCAACAATCTGGTCACTGTTGAGCATGGGCCGCTCCCCCCGCAGCACCTGGAGCAGCACCAGGAATCCCTGAACCCCAACGCTTCGCAGCTGTACCTCCTTCTGCTGGCATTCTCTCATTCCAGACTGGAACAACGCTCGGAAGTACTCACAGTTGTCTGCCATGACGGTTCTGTCCACACTGAAAATATTGCCGTTGATGTTGACCTTCAATCTGTCTGCTGCCTCACTGTGTCCGGACCCCTGGCAGCTGCTGGCCGCCATCAGTTTCTGCTGCAGCTCCCTACCAAACGCTCATTCATTAAAAGCAGTTTAAACCGTTTTGAAATCCAACTACATGCACCACTTGTTGAACTGCCAAAGACAGTATTCTCCTCTCTGTATCTGTTGGTGCAGCTCTGACAGCACACTCTATACATAGCAGCAGCAGATGTAGAGGTGTGACACAGTCCAAGACCAAATGCAACCTGAGTGGAGAGGTGAGCTGGATGATGGAATGGTGACTGGAAATCAACAATGATTCCCTCTTTGTTTGTGGAACAGCTGAAGTTCCGACCTTGAACATCAAGCCAAGCCGATGGCTTAATGACTCATCTGGGGCAAGTACCACAGATGCCACCACTTCAACACCCAATCTGTTCACAGGACAACTGTACTGTCAGGTTTATGGCTCACTGAGTCCCAGAGAGATGTGGTGGAACATTTTATTATAAGGTTTTACATTATGACTTTGATCATCTGATCTGCTGGTCATGTTATATTACTCCGATTATAAACTCTCACCAAATCAACCTGTCTGGGTGATAATGGAAGATGCACAGATATATTAATATCTGTATTAATCCCGATGTTGAAAAAATGTCAGTTTAAGTTTCTTAATAATTTATTTTATTAAATTATTAATAAAATAATAATTTTATTATTAAAATAATAATAATAAATTATTATTTCATTTCACAAATGAAAGTTGTGTTGTTTTTACATGTTTGATCGATCATGCTGTGTGGTGTCCAGCCACATGGGGCACAAAATAACGGCTACAAGTCCAATTAACTAATTTTAAAATCCGGCATTAATCAATGCTTTACTAGAATCTACCTGTGATGCATGTGGCTAGAGTCAGCGTAAAATCATTATAACCTATTTGTAACGGGTACCAGGGTTCCGGACCCGTTAGCAGTAGATGATGAAGTTGAAAAACAGCATTTAAATGAGCACAATGGAAACGCAGTCTGTGTTACTCCAATTTCTCAACTTATTTATTAAACAAACCAGCTCATCCTACTGTCAATACATCCCAATTCATAGTTCAGTAATTTACTGTATTTATAGTCTTTATAGACATATTCTATCATAAACATCACATTTTGTCACAATTCCATGAATGGTAACACAAACCTTCAATAGGGTAGATGCCACGAGAGGTGGTGACGTATTTCCGTTAGAATTTATGTGACCCAGGTTGGTTCCGGTTCCCGCTTTCTCCTTGGCCGAAGCTGCAAGATCTGTACCATGAAAAAGACGCAAAACTTAAAATATCTGTGAGCTGCCGGTTCAACAATCGAGTTTTGTGGTGAGCCGTTGTGTCCAGTAATTAGTCGGTACCATCCAGTGCTTAGTTTTTTCATTTTCTTGCTGATATCAAGGCGACAGCGGACTGTAGTCAAAACTTAGCCACTACGGCTAACACCCGGTTTTAGCTGCTGCTATTTCAAAGCTTGAGGATATGGAAGATCCAGCGTCAGAAATGTTAAACGGAGGTTAAAAAGGAAGCTGTATGAGCTTCGTTTAGTGGAATAACTTGTTGGAAGAAAATAATGCCGGAGGAAATTCACTGCAACGGGAACAGGCTGAGAACAGAGGCAGCGATTCGGCACAAGGTAAGTCAATACGTGTGTTGATGTATGGATGTTTGGGTTTGTGTTATACGAAGTATGAAATTATTTTTTGGCAACTCCTTAGCTTTTTTTGTGTGACAATTATATAAAATACATTTAACGTGCAGTCGGAGCGACGAGCCCCTCCGTACCGAGCAGGTAGTTTAAGAACAGCGGAGAGCAGCAACGATCAGCCCGTCAGTCAGATTAAGGTCCAAAACCTTTAAGTGGCACCGAGCCACATAAAAAACCACAGAACAAATGGGACAAATCACGTATTTCCCGAATCCCGAAAATATGATGTCTACCTTTGCTGTTTCATAATTATTATCCACGTTAGAGTTCATTTTTCACTTGGCTGCTTTAATCTGTTCTTGCTTTATACAAAGTAATTTCTCTTTTTCCCCTCTGAGATTCTGCTTAGAAAACGAGGTTATGAAGTTACATCCTCCTGCTGCTCTTTGTTTTTAAAATGGTAAATTTAGGTTTGCCTCGATTTTTATAAGCCAATGCCTCATATATGCATCACTTTTTGTATTACTGTTGGTACAGATATTAGGCGGACCCTGTGCTTTACCTGTTAGTAGTTTAAATTAATTTCAGCTGCACACTTAACGAGTATTCAGATTTTAACATGTATTTTCTAAGTAGTATTTTAGTCACTCTTACTCAGTAACTTCAATGATGTTACACCTCTAAAACATTTTTTGCAGTTTCTTTGTGATACCAGAACTATTTCACTTAAACATTTAATTTCCTGATAGTCAATTTATTTTCAAGAAAAACTCTCAGAAAGAGCTGAGGATTTATTAGTTTTGATTACGTTGTACAGCTAATTATGGACACTTATTAGTTTTATGTTTGTTTTTAATTTTTCAGGTTTGCATCGTAACACTTCGTGATGCGTTTCTGAGCCATGATTGCTGTGCTGATTACCTTTCCATTAGATCCAAGCACCTGGACCAGCTGGCGGCGTCCATCAGTCCACCGTCTGCCGGATCGTCACAATGTGGACGAACTTTTTTTTACAGTACTTGGTTAAACTATGATCTGGAAACCGGAGCACCAGATATGCAAAAATCTACCTGCAGACTTTATTGGCTACACTGCAGTCATCCTGGACGAGGCTGAGCCTCTTCCTCTCCTCCAGAGTGACGAGTTTTCATCACCAGTAAAGGCAAACAAGTCTGATGTCTGATTAGCTGCTAGGAAGTATATTATATATTCACTGTTCATTTTGCTATCCTGTTTGTACCTACAATAAAATTTAATTTCTACATTTCACAAACCTTTTTTTCCCCTTTTCTCTGTGTTTACATTATATCAAGTATTTGCATGTAGATCAAGATCATTTATTTGCTGGTAATACCAGCAAAGAAATGTGAATATTAAATAATATGTAGTTAGTTATATAATTTAATATACTGAATAAGGCTGAATGATATGACTTACAAGATTGTTTTTCATACCAGGTTTAATTTTAATCGATTCCTCCCGTCCTCAATTTCTATAATAAAATCACAGAAAATATTTTCAAAAGTGCCTTTATTTCAATCATCTGTTCTGTGAGTTGTATAAGGAGCATTACGGTCAGGATACAAGAAGATTCAGATTGATCTGATGTAACCAGCTCAGTCCATGTGGTTCTGACATTTGTCAGTAATCAAGAGGATGTACATTTCCACCTCAACTGACCAGGTAAGCATTAAGGTAAAAATTAAAAAATACTGTATAAGCAAATACTGTATACAAAACGGAAAAAGAGCAACTGACAGAAATACTTTATATAAAGAAAAGGAGAAAAGTTAATAGCAGGAGAAAGGTTGTTGGCAACATTAGCTCAGCCAATCTCTCCCTCCAGGAAGCCATCAAACTGAACTGTCCAACTCCAACTATAATAAAGATAAAAAAGAAAGAAAGAAAACAAAGTTAAAACAAATAATGCCAAATTAATAATTCATATCTAATGCGTTCTGGGATCTATTATTGACATTTTACAAATTTCACAAATCAATTAGAAGGTTTGACAAATGTTTAATTTCTCTATTGTTCTTTTTCCTCACTTTCATGTTTTATTGTCACACTTAAATTTTCATGTTCATGTGTTCACTTTTGATGTGTAAACTGATAATTTATGTAAAGTTCATAAATTTGTGAGTAAAATTGGACAATTTTAAAATGTTGGTAATAAAACAAAATATTTGAATTACCTTGGGCTTCTTGTGTAATTAATCTTTCTGACCAATATTCATGTAAACGTTCAACATCATGAAAACACAAACTCCAGATTATTACGGATCTGGTCAAGTTAGCCAATAATTTGATTAAATGTTCACCGGCTTGATTTTTTCCAACACTTACACTCCACTAACATTCGGCATGCTAAGCTAAAGATGCTAACACCGAGCCATGTGATGAACGTGATGTCTGTCATACAGGTTGAGCTCAATTCAAAATAATAGTTATAAACCATCTCAGAAAAAAATGACTTACCAAGCATGGTAAACACCTCAGACAGGTAGAAAGTAAATAGTCCTGAAATGACTTGGCTTCTGTCACTTCACTTAGGTGGAAATCTGTGATTCTGGGTGGAGTCAGTGAATTAACTCCTTCAGTGTTAGAGCCGCTGGTGAAGTTCAGAGTTAAGAAGTAAAGAGTTATTGATTCTATTTTAACACCTCTAGATTTGATACGAAACACTTTGTTTTAACTCTGGATTTTAACTACTAGTAATATGCACCCTAGAGTTACAGAAACTGAATGTGAGTAAAATTAACTCTACGTTTGCACAAAGTCTACTAACACATTTAACACTTTATTTGCTGTGTAAGTCAGGGTGAAGGAGCGTAACATACGCTGCCCCTTGCCCCCTGGGAAGAAGACACGTGAAAGGTTGAACTCCCTACATTTACCCCGTAATGTGCGTGAGGTGAAGGAGTGTAAGGCCCGCTGAAGTATATGCGAAGACATCATCTGCGCGCCGCCCCCTCTGGTGCAGCGCCCCTATGCGTTGCATTCACTGCATACTCACTTTTTGTGCCACTGCAAGGATGTCTAACATATCTATGTCACATGAATGACGGAACACAAGTACTGAACTGTATGAAATTATTGAGTCTGACAAGGAAACTTTGACTCAGCCGATGTTTCCATTAAGTTTAGTTTTTATTGTTTTTCTTTGAAGCTTTTTTACTTAATATGGCCAGATAAGTGAACGAGCTGCACACAGTTCTGCTCACTCTGGACTGAGACCACAGGTCTGAATCATCATCATCATCATCATCCCTCCCTCCATCCTCAATGTGAGCTTGGGGCTTCTGCCCAGAGGAGCTCACATCTTTCCTGTCCCTGCTCGTCTGTAAGTCTGGACCAGTCTGGCAGTCTGGACCAGACCATGACCGGGATGTTTGGAAAGGTAAAGCCATGTGCTGAGTGCAACCTGGTTCTGCTTGGAGCAATGGGCTGTGGAAAATCAGGTCTGTGTTCCTTTTTAACAACTTGTTAGGAAAACATTGTAAATGAGCCACATTCATTTCTTTGTTGTAAAGCTTCTGATTAGAATTTTAGATTCTATTTTTAATTCTGAGAGAATCCGAATGACTTTATGTCAACTATTATTTTTGCAGCATAGATAAATTGTTTTCAGGGTGGTCCATCAGAACAGTTCCACAATTTCTCCTGGTAAATGGGACAGTTTATGAAGCTCTGACTTTCCCAGGACTCTGACTGACCCCCTGGCCCCATCGGTCCCCTGGGGTCCAGATTCACTTACGCAATTTGTTTTATGCTCCTTTTCTCATTTTACAGCTCTCACTGTCAAGTTTCTCACGAAGCGCTTCATCAGTGAATATGATCCTTATCTTGGTGAGTCTTTTCTTCCTCACTGATTAAAACAGTTAGTTAAAGTTAGTACATTTACTGCAGTGATTGCATTGCACATGCTACTATGGGACTGCAATGTGAAACCAATAGGTGGATGAGAGACCATGAAAAACTTTGAAATACAGTAAAAATTCCATTATACAGTTATATTTAATAATATATAAAAATACGCTACATTACCAGTAAGTCGATTCATTGAGTGAAACATTTTATAGATCAATTCCAAACTACAAGCAGATTTTGTGTTTGTCATAAATTGTACATCCACTGTATATTTTATTCAATTGATCTCTACAGATGATGGGAGAAAAAAATCCTAATCTCAGATACTGGAACATAATAATTTGATGGGATGGGTTTGGTTTGAACATTTGGGTCCAGACTTTTGATCGACACTTTGAGAAACAAAGGATTCCAAACAAGAAGTTTAATTTTCTGACTGGAGGAGATTTAATAAATTGGTTCTACAGGAACAAAATGAGGGTTGGTCTAAAACACCATGCTGTGCACATCACACAAAATGATGAAATCAAATGGATATTTGACCATTAGCAAACTTAGCTTCATTCAGCTATGACACAAGACATTTGGAAATATCTCAGCTCTTCTGTTGTCTCTGTTTTTTCAGAGGATATCTATTCATCAGATGAGCTTGTGGACCAGCAGCCTGTTACAGTTCGAGTGATGGACACCTGCGACCAGGTATGAGCCTCAGCAATAAGCTCCATATTTACCAAAATAGCATCAGACCTGCAGTGTCGTTCTGAGCCATCAGTTGATTCTACTAAGTTGGCTCTGAAAGTTCAGTTATGTACGGTCAGTAGCAAGTATGTGGGTAAGGCGCTCCCTCTAGTGGTGAAACACTGGAACAGTCAGCTACTGATTCCATACATTCTTGAAACATTCCAGGGGCCTCATGCATGAAATACTTGTCAGTTTTGACACTAACGTGGAGTAGGCTACGGACAAATTTAGAAAAGTGCGGGGCACAATTTTTTTTTTAAATCGGATGCATAAAGCCGTGCTCAAGCACGAAGCCGCGCACCTTTCCTTTATAAATCCTAATTTGCGGGCAATAGAGTCCAGCTGCGGGTCCGTCCTGTCGCCACCCACAAATACAAATTAGTATAAATACCCGGAAGTCAGCCACCACGTGAAGCAATAACAACGGCAACGTCCTTGTTTGAAGAAGTATAAGTATTTACAATAATAATAATAATAATTTATGTAAAAGGTGTTTTGAGGGCACATAATGCCACCTCACAAAAATAAAATAAATTTTAAATAAAAAAATAAAGAGATCGTGCAAATACCTGTTTGAGCAGTAGCGCGTTCAGCCGGGAGTCAGAGGCCTTTGAGTGGGGAAAGTGGACGTTTAATAGTAGAATCGTGTGTATAAGTTGTACATTTACAGAATAAAATCCTTTATGTCCATAAGACACATTTACAAAGCGGGCGGCTCGACTGAAGGATTGCTGCAGCTGACCGGTACCGGTACCACACTCTTTCTTGAAGTTTTGCTCAGAGATCCAGGATTATCAGTCTGAGCAATCTAAACACTAATAAACCATCATCAACATTTCCCAGCAGATCAATAAGATCTCTGTACTCAGACTCCCTCTGAATCCTTCCATTAGCGATGTTCTCCATCAGAGCCAAAGGCTCCACAATTACGCGGCTCACCTTTGCGCAGCTACGTGTGAATGCATACACACCTTGATCACCTTAAAAAATAATCACACCTGTTGATTATTTTTAATCAGCAGGTTTGAGTTATCTGCTGATCCAATCATGTTTTCTTTTTTTAATGAGAATGAATTTACCCCGCAGATGCAATTCATGCGCTTCGGCTCAAGGACGTGTGTTACATCTTTATGAGACAAAAACTGAGGAAAAGTACTATTTACATTCGAGCGAGGTTTTCAAATACTTCTATTTTTATTTTCTTTATTTTGTGTGTGTGTTAGCTTATTGTCTGAGGATAAATTGTTTCTGAGTTTCATTGTTTACCTTCTAGCAATAAAATATAAAAGTTATGAAAACATGGGATTTGGTGCTTCGTGGTCTAAATAATCGAATGTAGTCAGACTTAAGTATTTAGGTGAGTTTTGACGCCTTGTAGTTTGATATTGTCCACAGAAAAGGTTTGTGTGGCTGCCGCACATTTTCACGCCAGCGACAAAGTGTGCGTATATTTCCACAAACTTTGATGCAAAGTAAATTTTTTATACATGCCGACTTGTGCGTAAAATATGGCGCCGCACATTTTTTGTGCGCTCGGACGCTTTATACATGAGGCCCCAGATCAAGCCACGCGGAGGAGGATTTGTTTTAGGAGTAAATGTAACGCTTATTCTGAAGTTATTGTAAACGATATTTTCATTTCAGTGCCACCATTTGACTGCAGCCAGTTTAATGACATCGTGTTTTCCCATGATGGTCTATAAATGTGTGAAAATTTCATGTATTAAGTATTTATTAGCAGTTCTGGAAGTTTTTATCATACTTAGCTGTTGTAACAGTTAGCACGTGACCTTGTTAGCACGTTCCTTTAGCGTTTCAGCATATTAAATAAAGAGAAATGCAATAATATCATAATATCATCTTCTTGCCAGTAATAACCAAAATTATTAGCAAATTTAACAATTTTCCAGCTTGCAAAACAAATTATGAATAATTTCATGAATGTCGTGCCACTTCAGCCAAGTTCAAAGGAATTAATCCCTAAAGTCATTCTCAGCTGTTTATTTATTTGAGTGGAAAAAAACAGTTTTGGCTTAATGGTAAAACAATAAATTGTCATGAATGTGTGCGTGTGTGTGTGTGTGTGTGTGTGTGTGTGTGTGTGTGTGTGTGTGTGTGTGTGTGTGTGTGTGTGTGTGTATGTGTGTGTAGGAGGGTCCAGTGAATTGTGAGCGCTATCTGTCTTGGGCCAATGCCTTCCTGGTCGTCTACAGCATCAACAACATGGAGAGTTTTAAAGGCTGCCAGCTGTACTTGCAGGCTCTCTCCATCCATAAGAAAACCTTCTGCTCCCAGACTCCCATCATCCTGGTGGGCAACAAGCTGGACATGGACAGATACAGGCATGTAATCTTTCTGTGGGTCTTTTTTATACCTGGCGGGTTGCTTCACTTGTGTAATATGGGTCTGCATATAACACAAGGCTGAAGAAAGCTCAGCCTTCAGGCTCCATAGAGCTGAAATTTGTGTTAGCAGGTCTAGGTTGAACACCTTATGTATGTAATATTTCAATAACTGATGTGAAAGTTACTTATTTGTAACAGTGGCTACATTAAGATAACAGCTCTTTCATTACATGGTGGTCCCAGTAAACAGCTTTGAACACTGCCTGAGGTAAACCTGCAGGATTTTGGCAACATAATGGTACACTGCAGAGATAAATGTCCATCCATCCATCCATTTTCTTGACACCCTTGTCCCTTGGTGGGGTCGGGAGGGTTGCTGGTGCCTATCTCCAGCTGACGTTCCGGGCGAGAGGCGGGGTTCACTCTGGACAGGTCGCCAGTCTGTCGCAAGAGATAAATGTGTTGAACTGAAATGTATTACAGTTCAACAGGAGATAAAACCTGTGAAAGAAATCAAAGAAACATAGAAGTAGAGCTCAAAAAAACAAAACAAACTTTGTTTTCTTGAGATTCTTTCATTATCTCAAGAAATCAATTGGGAAAAAGTAAATGCAGAAAATGTCTGCTTTTGGTTTTCATAGAAAATAAATCAAAATCTTGTTGGCAATTTTTTTGCTGTGTAATTGTGCAAACAGCACACACAAAAGTGGGGCTGAAATACTCAGAGAGAGATGACTGTCTCTCTGAGAGTTAGATGACCAAAGCTGATTTCTCAAGAAACATCAGGTGAAGGTTAGAGATGCAATGATCCACTTTTTTCACTTCTGGTACCGATACAAATGTCTGAGGTTTAGTGTCAGCAGATATCAATCCAATACAGAAAAACAGCTGAATTGAAATCAAAGAGGGATTTGTGCATCTTTAGTTGATGATGTAAAAACAAAGTCTGACCTTCTGTCAGACAATGAAGAATTAAAGGTTATGTGTTTAATCTTTAAACGCATAAAGGTTAAACATTTAAAGATTTAAACCTTTGAAAGTTTGCAATTTATATAAATTTATATAAATCTGATGTATAAAGCCGTGTACACGCATCTTTCCTTTGTACATCCCAATTTGCGGGAAATTGAGTAGCTGCTGGTCTACCCTGTGCCTCCATAAATAAATATGTAAATTAGTATAAATACCCAGAAGTCAGTCACCACGTGAAGTCAGCTAAAGCTGATAGTTTATGCAGCTGAACGATCAGCTTGTAAATCAAGAAGAAACCCATCCATCCATCCATCCATCCATCCATCCATTTTCTTGACACCCTTGTCCCTTGGTGGGGTCGGGAGGGTTGCTGGTGCCTATCTCCAGCTAACGTTCCGGGCGAGAGGCGGGGTTCACTCTGGACAGGTCAAACAAGAAGAAACAAAAAAATGAATTCAAGCGGCGGATAATTTTGAACCAAAGATCAAAGCCACACAAAAATTGGATGGTGGAAAAGGCGGTTTATGGCATAAACTGGTATGTGAATGGTTCGGATAGAAATGGAGATAAGTATTGAAGAAGAAGGGGAATATGAAGGGTGGACGCCAGTGGGAAGAGGGAGAGGATGAGGAAGATTTAATTTAGATGATGGAAAGGGAGTCCGAGAAAATCAAGGAAATAAACGGGATCTAGAAGGAAGCAGTTTAATGGAGTAGTAATGGTAGTTAGGAGAAAAGTAGTGAATGAGAAATTTAAAGTAATTCTGAAACTTAAGAATGAGGAAGGGCAAGAGAAAATCAGCCCAATAGAGGTGTCAAAGGAAATTAAGAAGAAAATAGGAGAAGTCGAAATGGTAAAAATCTTGAGAGACGCAAGCCTGTTGATT
Organism: Poecilia picta; assembly: GCA_033032245.1. NCBI lineage: Eukaryota > Metazoa > Chordata > Actinopteri > Cyprinodontiformes > Poeciliidae > Poecilia > Poecilia picta. The sequence goes on from CM065355.1 coordinate 2,202,446, forward strand.
GAATGTAAGGATAGACGAGCAAAAGAATAAGGCCTTGAAGTGGATAACAATTGTAAAAGAGAAGTGCTGGAGAAAAAATTGTTGGGAGAAAATAAAAAATTAGAAGGTGATATATGGATCCCCCTAAAGGAGGATCTGGAAAAACCTAAGAAAAATATAGTTGGAGCAAAGGTGGCTAATATGAAAAGCCTGTTAAAAACTGTGAACATTGAGAGAGTGGGGAGTATGTCAATCCTAGTGGAGTTTGAAGGTAAAGAGTTGCCAATGAATATAAAAATAGGATATATAAGTTTCCAAGTCAGACCTTATGTGCCTCCCCCACTTCGGTGTTATAAATGCCAAAGGTACAGGCACATTGCGGCAGTGTGTAAAGGTAAGCAGAGATGTCCAAAATGTGGGGAAGATCATACAGTTGAAGAATGTAAGGAAAATGTAGAAGATAAATGTTGTAACTGTGGAGGAAATCATAGGGTTACGTACAGAGGATGTGAGGTAAGGAAGAGAGGAAGAAGTAGTGTAAATTAAAACATCTAAAAATATAAGCTACGCTGAAGCTGCAAAAAGTGTGAAGGAGCAGGAAAAAAAGAGTGTTTGAACAAAGGGGCAATCAAACAATTCAGCAACCCAAAATACTACCAGTAGATAATGTCTCGTACTAAGTGGAAAATCTGGTTTTATTCATAGCATATAGCTAAGCACAAAACCGAGAAGATTAAAATAATAGTGAAAGGAGCTGAAAAATTCTTGGGATTTGAGAAAGGTACATGGGAAGAAATAAATAAAAAGCTAGAGGTGGATAAGAAGTTGGAAGCAACAAGTGAAAGTAGTTTATGTTAATACTTCAATGGAACGCTAGGAGTCTGATAGCTAATGGTCAGGAATTTAAAGGATATATTGACAGACTTGAAGTCCAACCAGATATAATTTGTGTGCAAGAAACTTGGTTAAAACTAACCTTAGATTTTGTGATTGGAGGATATGTTAGTATAAGAAGAGATAGAGAAGAGGGAGGGGGAGCTGGGTGCGGAATATTTATAAAACATGTGATGCAATATCAGGTTATAGGAAAAGGAAAAAAACTAGAATTGATAGAAATTGAGGTATGGGTGAAGGAAAGTAAATTTAAAATAATACATTTCTATAATCCATGTAAATCACTATCGGTTGTAGTAATGGAGGAATTATTAGATCATTTGGAAGGGAGAGTAATTTGGTGTGGTTATTTCAATGCAAAAAGTACACTGTGGGGAAATAGTAATGATAAAAATCGACAGGTTATAGAAGGAGTGATGGAAACGAAAAATTTAGTTTATAGGGAAAAAAATACAAAAGGTCATTGTTGATATAGAGCTGTGGGCATTGCAATGGGGATTTAAATTCTCAGTGGATAAAACGAAAGTAATTGTTTTTCTCACAAAAAATAAACAAGGTAATAGAATTAAAGTTATATAATCAACAAATTTAACAGGTAAAGAGTATAAAATTTCTGGGGTTGTGGTTTGATGAGAAATTAAAGTGGAGTATCCACATCCAAAAGATTGTAGATAAATTTAAGAAAAAAATTAATATATTAAGATGTTTGGCTGGTAATGATTGGGGGGCAGACAGACAAGCGTTAAAACAGATTTATACAGGGATGATAAGATCGGACCTTGATTTTGGTTGTTTAGTTTACAGGTCAGCAGCTAAAACTCATCTGGATAAATTAGACAGTATTCAACATCAAGCAATAAGATTATGTACAGGAGCTTTCAAAACAATGCCAACAGCAGCATTAGAAGTAGAAATGGGAGAAATGCCAGTAGATCTGAGGAGATCTAAATTAGGAATTAATTATTGGTTAAATTTGATGGAGCATAAATGTGAACATCCAACCCAGGAAATTTGAAAATCATGCTGGGAAAAGGAAAAGAAAGAGATGAGGAGTTATGGATGGAAAATTGGAAAAGACGTTAAGGAATTTAAAATGGATACTTTAGAAATTAGTCAAACAGATCCAATATCAGTTATACCACCCTGGATGCTGCCAGAAACCACAGTCGATTTGTCTTTAATGGTTAAGAAACAAGACAAATCAAATGTTATAGATAGATACATATAAATGACTACTATAGTTATGTCCAAATTTATACAGATGCATCAAAAATTGAAGGAAAAATAGGAATAGCATGTACAATTCCAGAATTCAATTTGAATATAGGGAAGCGAATTATGGATGGGCTATCAATCTATACAGGTGAAATGTTAGCAATTCTATTGGCTTTACAATGGATTGAGGAAGTAAAACCACTGCAAGCAATAATTTGCTCTGATTCAAGCTCGGCTTTAATAAGCATAAAATATTATAATACGGATTGTAGGATAGACATATTATTAGAAATATATCATATTAATTTGTAATATACAGTAGATTACAAAATATGGGATTAGTAGTCAAATTTGTGTGGGTTCCAGCACATATAGGGGTAGTAGGAAATGAGATAGCCGATAAAATGGCAAAGAAGGCAATTCATAGTCCCATTAGTTTTACAGTTAAGACAAGTAAGTCTGAAGCAGTGGCGCAAAATGTGGCTATGCAGCGTATGCAACGCATAGGGGCGCAGCGCCAGAGGGGGCGCCAAAACCCCGTCTGGAGGGGCGACGCGCCGATGATGTTTTCGCAAACACTTCAGCGCCTTTCGCTCCTTTGTCTCGCACACATAACGAGGTAAATGTAGCGAGTTTTACCTTTACTCTTCACGTATCGTCGCCTCGGAGGAAGGGGGCGGGGGAAGCGAGTGAGTGCCTGACGTTCCTTCCGGGGGCACCGATTTATGTCTTCGCATCCACCTGAATAATGTGTAGTCTTCACTGGTCTGAAGGGAAAAGTAAAGCTAAAGAAGAGCTGATGAAAATATGGCAAAGAAGGTGGGATGAAGGGTTAACAGGAAGATGGTTTTATAAAATTCAGAAGGTTGTAGGAAGGAAAAGAAAGGGAAGAAGAAACAGGAAGGAGGATAGAATAATAACAAGATTAAGGTTTGGTCATACAGGGCGTAATTATTCACTTTTCAATATCCAGAAGCATAAGACTGGAAAGTGTGAGTATTGCGAGAAATTTGAAACAATAGAACATGTTTTTTTAGAGTGTTATAAATATGAAGAAGAAAGAAGATATATGTTGAGAGAATGTGAAGAGATTAAAGAAAGGTTCAATTTAACAAAATTTTTGAGGAGAGAATTGGGAAGCAAACATGTTCAAATAATTATTCGATTTCTTAAAAAAACAAGGATATTTCATAGAATTTGATTAGGACAAGATGGTAGCTAATGTGTTAAGAAGAACAAAGAATGGTATAAAAAACTATATGCAAATAGGGTAATATAAGTAAGTAGGTATGTATGTGTGAGTGTTAGTTTAGTCAGAAGTATAAAGTAGGGATTAGGCCTATGTATGAAGTGAAAGTTTATAGATCATCACGATTCACACTTCATACCAGTAAGTGGCGGTAATGCTACTGAACGTTTGTTGCCAACCGCCAATAAAAACCAAGAAGAAGAAGAAGAACACACACACATACACCTAAGTCAAATAATGAGGTCATTAGCAGAACTCTGGAGAATTCATGGTGATTCAACTGTTGGATTCAAGTGTGTTGGACCAGGGAGACATCTAAGAGCTGCAGGACTCTGGCCCTTCAGGACTAGGATTGCCCAACCCTGGTCTAAAGGTTGATTTGTCCTTTCAGGCAGGTGAGTCAGAGTGATGGTGAGGCTGTGGCGACTCGCTTTGACTGCTCCTTCTTCGAGGTGTCCGCCTGTTGGGACTTCCTGGCTGTGCAGCACATCTTCCACGAGGCAGTCCGAAGGGCCAAGCGAGGTGGTGAGCACAGCAACTTGCTCAATGCTGCCTATGTCAGCGAGGACAAAGCTTTGCTGGGTGTCCACTCCTTCTCCACTCTATGCTACAAGGAGCTGCCGGCGCCTGCCACCGCCAAGCTGGTCACAGTGAAGACATCCAGAGCTCAGAGCAAACGGAGGGCCGCTACACTCACCCTGCTCAAGGGCTTTAAGATCTTCTGATACGTCTGCCATCCAACTGTGACTTTAGACGACTTTAAGACTGATGGCTCGATGCAACACAGCAGAGAACAGAGCAGGAAGAAGAGCTGGTATACTAATGGGGTATATTTTTCCTTTGTAAGGAAATAAAAAATTTGGATTCATAAAAGCCTTTGAACAGCTCCTGCTGGGTTGTACTTCAAACGTTCTGGCTGTATGCTTCAATTGTTTGTGTCTGATTCTGATTTACCCAGGGCTTTTTGTCTCATCCTTCAATCCCAACAAGTGGCAGCCCAGAAATCCCTCAAAGGAATCAGTCATCACATCCTGTTGACAGCTGTAAAGTCATTCTCGCTCCTCAGTGATTCTTGAGAATAGGGACAAAATGGGTTTTAATTTTCACATAATTTTTTTGTTATTTCTCAATCTTATGTATGCAAATATGACAAATAATGTTTGGAAATGTAAAGATGCTAAGGTACAGGCTCCCAGTTGCAACATTTAAAAAAAAAAATTACATGTTTAATCAACCTGACCTAGAACGTTGTCATCACCATCGGACAAAAAAAAATAATAATATTTTTTAATGACCCTGCTAGTGATATTTTTACTCATTTTACAGACAAATGCTTCTCAAGAAACAAAATAAATATTATTTAAAACAAAAAACAACCAAAAGTCCATCTGACGGAGTTGACAGCGCATGACGGAGTTGACACAGAACTGAAGGTGGTGACAAACTAGTGAGTAAATGAAAAACTTGGTACATGTGAAGTAAATGCATTTTATGTAAAATACATTAAAATGAATTAACTGCACATTTAAATGAGATTTGACAACAATTTCACTGGAAGAGTCACAAAAACTCTGATGGAGTTTACATTTGACGGAGTTGACAAAAAGCCAAACTACCTCAATTTATATGTTGTCTTTCTGTAGGAAGCCATATTGTAGCTCATCAGGTCCATGTAATCTTTACAATATACCAAAATTAAGCTTTTATTTCACAACATTTCATCAAAGTTTTGTAAATTGTCAGTTATGGTGTTGACACATGATGGTTGTGGCAATACTATACTTCAAACATACTTACATTTGTGAAAGTACACTTTAAGTATGTCAATTATTAAGTGTACTACCTATAAGTATATCTGAAGTATACTAAAAATACACTTGTACCAATTTCGAAATCAGTACTTTAAACACACTTAAACACAATTGTACCAAAATACACTTTTAATATATTAAATAAAAGTAGACTTTAAGTGAACAAAATCTGAATAAATATGTATGAACTTTTAAGTGCCTTAATAATCTTTTACTATTTATTAAAATTGCATACCATAAAAAAAGGATAATCATCATGTAATTTTTAAGAAAGTACCCAATCAATTTTCAGATGTGTGACGTAAAAACCTTATAATCAACAGCATTAGCGCTATGGCAAGCCGTTTTAACATAAATTCGGTTTCGTCTGACTATCCTTAATTACGTTCCAGATATCTAAAAATGCATTTTGACTAGGCAAAACTACATTTTGACTATCCGTAATGGTAATTTAAGATATCTGTATTTACATTCTGACTAGTAAGAATAATAATTCAAGATATCTTCAATTACATTTTGACTAGTCACAATTCCTTTCAAGATATCTCAAATGACGTCACTGGATCTGTCATTTGACGGGTCACATATCCTTAATTACGATTTAAGATATCTTCAACACAATTATGACTAGTCAAAATTACAATTTTAGATATCTGAAATAAGAATGACGTGGAAGCCCCTTTGTGGTGTCCAAACAGTTGCCTGCAGAATTTTATGTTTCCTGAACAAAATTGTCAGTAACGTAAATGCCACAAATTAGAAAGAGCTCGACAATGTTATGCGGAGATAGCAAAACTTCAGAAACTATACGATTGCTTCTAACATCTACAAAGAATATCCTGTTTATCAATTTCTGACAAACCGAATGCACTTAAAAACAGCTAAAATTATTATTGTCAAACCATTTTCAACATGAAGTAGCGCATTTTTAAACATCTTTTTTCGTTTTCTCTATTTTTCATTGTTTTATTAAACTTTCAAATTTATACGTAAGTCTGGGACGTTTTGACTAGACAGAATAATAATTCAAGATATCAGTGATGTCATTCTGACTAGTCGAAATGTCAATTTAAGATATCTTAAATGGAAAAGCTGAATAATTTAAGATATCTCCAATTCATTTAGAGATATCTTAAAAGGAATTTTGACTAGTCAAAATTACAATTCAAGATATCTTTAATTTAGTTTTGTCTAGTCGTTATTTGCGTTTAAGATATCTATAATTTAGTTTTCACTAGTCAAAATAACATTTCTCCTATCCAAAAATACATTTAAGATATCTTGAATTATGGAGTAATTCGAGATATCTTTAATTAGAATTATGACTAGTCAAAACTAAAATCAAGATATCTTGAATTTACTTTATGACTAGTCATAATTTAATTGAAGATATCTGAAATCTGTATTTCAGATAGTCAGTAATTCATTTAAGATATCTTGAATTGAAGTCTCCATTCAAGTCAATGGTAAATCTGACGTCATTTCGACTAGTCAGAATGTAATTAGAGATATCTCAAATATGTATTTTGTCTAGTCGAAATATAATTGGAGATATCTTAAATCGCTAAAACGTCTAGTCGTTAAACAATTTGAGATATCTGGAATGTAAGGGCGGTAAACCGAATTTATGTTAAAACGGCTTGCCGTTTTAACATAAGGAGGGAGGGAAGATAAGAGACGATGTTCAAATTCACCATTTTTACTCGCATAATATTGCCTTAAAAGTAGAGAGGGTCTTGACAATAGTTACTAATTTTGTTAAATTCAATCTGGTGACGTCCGAGTTAGACGACAACACAACGAGACAACAACCGATGGAAATGAAATGTGTGTCACAAAAGGAGCCCAGAGGGACAAAGGCTGCTAAGTGTTGCTAGCTGGTGGTAAGTTTGCTTATTAATTATCTTTATTTAATTATAAACAGTGCAGTAAAAATATATAACTTACGTTGGTTTCTTAAATAATTATTTTATCAATTTTATTGTGACTTGTATGATTATTATAGTAATAATTCAGCTTCATGTTATAACTGCATGGAGGCTGTTTGTTGCGACTTAGACTTTAATTCATAAACTTAACCTGGTTTTAATTAAGCTCCATAAGACAAAGAGACTTTGATATTGTGAGGTTGTTGTTCTAACTCGTTCATCAATGTTTTTATCTTCAGCATGTTTGCAGTCTAACTAAGCAAATGAAGATGAAAGATGAAGCCAAAGAAATCAGGTGTTAGAAACCTAAAGACTTTCTGTCTCAGAAGAAGCTCTGACTCCACCAGATCAACAACCAGCTCTGAGGATGAACCTCCACATCGTCTTAATGGTGTAAGTTTGTTTCTTCAATGAGGAGCTAGCTACATTTTCAACAACAAAACCTGCTGTTACCAACACTAAGTGCTTAATAAACATGATTTGATTTAAAGGTAACTGCAAAGAATTTTTCTCTTCTTGTTAATCTAACATTTATCTTTCTTTTTTTTTATTTGTAGTTGACTTTCAGGGCCCTGTGATGGACTGGTGACCTGTCCAGGGTGAACCTGCCTCTCATCTGATGGCTGCTGGAGATGGGCACCACCAGCCCCCCTCACCACCCTGCAAGGATCAGTGTGTTCAGATCATGGATGGAAAGGTTTTAAGGTAGTTTGTCTCCTTAAGTTCACACTTAAAACAGCTTCATAGTTAATGCCAACATCAACTGACTCTATGACATTGCTGACCATTTTTTTTTACTTCCAACATAAACAGGCAAAGAAATAAAATGTTTTTCCACCCCAGGCATCTGGTCCCAATCATCATCAGTTCTTATGTCACATACATGGCGAGTCCACAACGTCTTAAAATTGTAAGTATTATTTTTAATTTGCCATTTTTCTGTTCTCTTTAAATACAAATGCTTTCTGTGTTTAATTGCTCTATTGTTCTTTTTGTAGGTTTCTGTAAGGTGCAGTGAACAGGAATGTTCTGTACTTTCATGTTTTACTGTCACACTTAAATTTTCATATTCACGTGTACACTTTTGATGTGTAAACTGATAATTTATGTAAAGTTCATAAAGTTGTGAGTAAAATTGGACAATTTTAAAATGTCTGTAATAAAAAATATTTGAATTACCTTGGGCATCTTATGTAATTAATCTTTACATGTAACTTTAGCCTAAAACAATGTAAGTACTGTAGTGTAGATATGCATGTCATTTACATAATAGGTACATAGGAATAAAGACGAATTAAGAGTAATTAAAATATTAGTTTATTAGCAATAGCAGGAAATCAAAATAAAAAATTACGTGTAATTTAAATACATTATTATATTACTAGTATATTTAAAATATATTTGAAGTATATTTAATATTTAATATAATTTTGAGACATAATTATACAATTATATAATTAATAACACTCAAAATATAATATCACAATATAATAATAAAGATCTGAAATACAAAATTTAAAAAGTATACTTTAAGTACACTCTAAGTATACTTGAAGTTGTTCCAAAAAAGTATGTGTAGTATACTAAAATATACTATTAATTGTAATTTTAAACAATTTATATACTAATGAAGTATACTAAGTACAAAATAAGTTGTTCCAAAATAGTACAGTTGAAGTACATCAATAAAAGTATACTAAAGTATGTTAAAATTTAGTAAAGTAAAGTATAATTTTTTCTTTACCAGGGTCATCTACCAATCTGCATTCTGATGTATAAATGTGTGTGTGAATGAGCTATAAAGATGCTATGAGTCAAAGCCCAACATGCTGAAAATGTCTTTTTCTGAATGTGAAGGAAACATAGGAAACATATATCGTATGTATTTTCTATTACACTTTTGGATAATTTCGCTTTTATTCTTGGCTTTAGCCTGTGAACCAGAACGTCTCAGAAGTCATTGGAATTTTCCCAGTGTGACCAGCAGACTGAAGCCCGGCCTGTGACCAGTGTTCCCAGTATAATAAATAAATTAGAGGTGTGCCGATCGATCGGCCACCGATCACAATTGGCCGATTTTCATGAAAAAGTGTATGATCGGTGATCACGGTCTCTTGTTGCCGATCACACAAACTGATCACCTGCATCTCATTTTGCAGCCTGCCTGTGCAGCTGGTCTCCTCTTTCCTTCACACTGAGCAACAGCAGCAACAAATCCTAAGTGATGTGGAAATATAACGCATTGAGTGAATGGGGAAGTTTGCGTGTTGCGGCAGAAAATTGAAGCACGTGGGGTGAAGCAGGTCAAAATCCATCAACACAACGAAGCTAATAGGGATAAAAACAATGCCAGGCCATATTTGATGGAGTTTGGCTACATTGAGGCTCACTGCAGTAAAAAAAAAGACATATGGATCAGATATCAGATAAAGCAGCGCAAACCATTGTACAGGTACAAGGGGTTAAGGGCTAAAGACGTTTTGCTTGTCATGTCCCCTTTGAAGGGACTAAACAGGACTGGTGTGAGTGTAGCCATAGTCTTACAAGTGATTAGAAGAAACAAAAAACTATAACTATCTTTTGTTGCTTGCATATGGTTGTTGAATTTGTTTTCTGATCTTTCTACTGTCATTATTACAAAGTTCTTTTGCCATAAGAAAAAACTACCTGAACAGTGACAGAGGTCTAACCCAGTCCATTACAATCTGCAACACAGATAACACTTGACAATTTAGATAACTTTAGATAGGCACTTTGGATAACACGCCAATAAATGGTTATATTCATATGGACCAGGATCAAGTCTGAATTTAGCTTGAGACCTGGTCCCTTCTCATCATTTAGTGGCCTCATTGCAAAAGTAGAGGTTTTATTCTCTGGCAGAGCAAGACTTTGATTTAGGGATTTCTCTCTTGTGCACAGTTTTAGTCTCCAAGAAAAGGATGACAGGTTCAAGCTTCAGATACCATGTTTCACACAAAATGATGTCATGATTAAACCCAATTCTTCTCACTTGACCAGACTTCGGGCGACTGTGGCTCTATGGATAGAGTAGTCATCTAATGATTAGAAGGTTGTAGTTTCAACTTCCTCCTGTCACATGTCAATGGGAAAGGCACATAACCTCAAGTTGCCTACCAATCTGCATTCTGATGTATAAATGTGTGAGTGAATGAGTAAATGTGACTCTAGTGTAAAGTGCCTTGAGTGATTGAAATGATTGGAAAATCAGTTCAGTTCATTTACCTCTTAGGTATAACCTTGTTCTATTTTGGAAAAAGTTTCAACAAAACAAGATGGGAAATTGATTTAACAACACATTACAGCAAAGACAGACATATTATAGATGGAGACTTTAACCACTAACTGCTGATGTTGTGGTTTTACTGTCAAGAAGATTGTAAATTGATTTTGAATATAGCACACACAAGTTACCATATACAGCACTTAAAGTTGTGAAATTAGACATACTTTAGCTGACTCAGTCCACTACACGGCAGCAAAGTGCTTTCAATATGACCCTTGGTGTGTGTGAAATGTGCATCAACTGGCATAACTGTCCTCACCTGTCATCATGGCAAGTTAAATACTAACAATGCAACTGAAGCCCAAGTCATGTTGGCCAATTGATTATTTGATTGTTTTATGAATAATTTCAACAATTTTATTATCAAAATTGCTGAATTGAAGCATTGTTTTTTCAAACACATGGAGGAAGAGAGGGAAGGGTGAGGCACTGTGTCACAGAGTGAATGAAGCAGGCAGCTGATGCATGAACATTACTGTCTCTCTATATTATCAACATACATGTTTAATCCTACATGCTGGTCTTTCACAGTCTAACATATTGAACACATAAGAGTGGCATATTTAATCCTGATCAGCCACAAATGAGCAGTGAAAATGAAGAAGATGAGGCAGAAAGTACAATGTCACACTGATGGTGGTGAGGTGCTGAACCAAATAGACACAAAGGGCAGTAGGTGTTCTAAATTAAAAAGACTGAAAACAATAAGGAAAGCACAAGAACATTAGGTGAGAATAAAACTGTTCCTGAACGATTCTCCTCTGTGCTGATCAGCTCTATTAAAGCTGCCAGATTTTTAAAAATTAAGGCAAATGAGCAATTTTTACAAAAGAGACACAAATATTTGTGGGCATGGACTTTATTTTGAAAAACATAGTAAGATCATTTTAAATTTCAGTTAAAAAGGAGTAAGCCAAAAAGAAAAAAAAATGATTTCAGTTTATATAAAATAGTATTCTGTTGTTCTTGCTATACTGTTGTTAATTGATTAAAGCACAATTGAAAACTTTTGATACAGCTAAATGTTTAAGTTAAGGCCAAAATCTGAGCTAAATTTAAATCTAAGTTTCTATTTTGGGTTTTAAATATTTGTACGCCTGCTCCAGAGGAGTCATGAACCTCACCGGATGACACTGATGCATACAACACCTTGGCTACATTAAGACCTGCAGTGGCTTCAGGTGAGCTTGTTGTAGCAGTCATCATTGGGTCAAGATTACACAAGACAGAAACAGAAGAGGTTGAAGGGATTTAAAGGTTTGTTAACAGTTCACATCAAAGAGTACCGAGCATTTAGTCAGTCACATGATTGTTGAAAAAACATCTTTAGAGCTTTGTAGTTCATTAAATCTAAACAAAAGGAAACGTTAAAATGATCCACGATTAGTTGAACATGTCCTACATTTGCTGCATTTTCCTATTAACTCAAAAATTGCAGTTTGTGATATGTAAAAGCCATAATTACTTCAAAAATGTTAGATCTTTCATCATATTTTTCACCCATGTAGGTTGCCATTTTTTCAACTGTTGGGTTGATGATGCGGTTGGTCCAGTGTGTACTGGAATCTAAGAGTAAACACAGGAAGGTTAACTTAACCCAATTGTTGTTTATCACATTGCATTTGACTGGTGTAATCTCAGACAGTGCAACACTGTATCACAGTAATTAAAAAAAAAGTAGTGAGGTGAGTCTGCTTTGCTTTCAACATAAAAAAAGAGCACAGTGGAAAACAGCCCAATACAACTTCTGAAGGACACATTTGTGCCTCCAACATCCAGAAGACTGAATCATTTGTATGAGCAAAACTGTTGAAGGATCTAGCAGGTTACCTTCACAAACTAAAACCAAATGTAGTGCCAACAGTTTTTATCCACAAAGCACCTAAATCCCACTGCCAGTTAGCGAGCAAAAAGACTCTGGGAGAAACATCAGACAAACAGCGCTGGAAGCTATTTGAAATGATAAGGAAGCTTTTGCTACTGCTGCTGGTACTAAATGTGACACCACAGATCTGACACCAGACCGATGACAAGACCTGATACAGAGCACATTAACTACTTACTGGATCACACAGTCTGAGCAGCAGTAGGTGTCATTTATTGTTTTATTTATGAAGCTGAAGGTGGCAGCAGCATAAAGACCAGCTTCTTCAGCCAACCCTGTCCTCTTCTTCTGTTTGTTTCTCCTCCTCTTCATTATTTCTTGTGATTTCTACATTCCCATCAATTTCAACGCACTCCAATTCAAGTTAAAAAATCTTATGTTACTCATTGCAGTTTTAGCTGGATGGAGTTAGCGCAACTGGGACTGAGCAAACGTCATTTACCCAGAATGCATTGCAGCATAAACAATATGGCAACATCCATGTGACAATATTTTATTTGAATTTATAAAAAACTGTATTTTTACTGTATTGTTTTTTATATCTAAATAAATATTTCTCAAATAAAGTCTATTGTTCCAACTAATGGTGGATAACTTAACCTAAAAGCTGAGGGACAGACCAATATTCACTCTGTCATCCTCCCCTCATCATGAGCCTCTCGTTCCTGCCACACTTCCTCCCTTTTCTCCTGCTGCTCTTTCTCCAGCTCCTCCTGTCTCTCCTCTACAACATGATCTGGATACAAGCAGGAAGTGTTGCCGTCTTTCCATGTGACCACAATGTCCCCTGCTTTCAGTTCCTTTGTGTCTCCTTCAGACATGGACGGTGTGTGACAATGGGGCAGTGGAGATGTTCCGTTATCCCGAAGAGCAGAAACGACTTGAAGCTCCTCGCCTTCATGCTTCTTAACAAGGGATGCCTGGGCTTTGTATTTAGCTATCTTCTTTCTGCTCCTGTTGGAGATGAAGCAGAAAACCCTTAAAATGGAACATTCCATCTTTTCCTTTGTTGCTAAGATTTGATGTGTAATTTCCTACTTGTTGGCCATGGCTCCCATTCCCAGCAGCAAAAACCCAATGAGCAAACAGACAAAAGCCAGAACCAGAAGCACAAATGTCCAAATAGCGGCTGCAAGACAGAAAAGAACATGATCACAAAGTTATGCCAAATGTGCACTGGATCAAGACCTAGCTAAGCTAGAACCTTCTGAAATAATGTTGGTCCACAGAAATTACACACGCCGCTGCTCTCAGTTGCCAAATCTTTTCCCCTGCCCCTCTGTAAGGAAGGCGTATCTGGGGGATGGTGCCGGCAGGACCCTGAACTCCAATAAGCTGCAGACATGATGACATGATCTGCTGCTGACTGTGCTGGCAAACAGCTGGGAATTTTCATGCTCTGTGACTCAAAGTGAGAGGCCACTGTAGGTGTAGTCAAAATTAGTATTTTAAAATATGAATTTATTACAATCACATTCTCTTCTTTATAAGGACTGACCTTATGTTTAAGCTGCAATTGTAACTTTTAATTAAAAAATATTACTTTTACAGAACTGCACAGTGGCACAGTTGGTAGCTGTTGCCTTGCAAAGAAGGTTCTGGTTTAAAATGCAGTTTGTATTTTCTCCCTGTGTTCCTCTTGGTTGCTGTCTGCTGGAGATGGGCACCAGCATCCCTTGTGGACCCACTAGGGATAAGCATGTAAGACTGGATGGATGATTTTTTTTACACTTTTGCTAAGAACTGTCACCATGTTGTGACAGTTCAATATGATAAATACAATCTGTGAAAAATTCAAGCTGCTCTGCCTCCTCCATATGGTCCACCACAGTGGAGCCACCATGAACGCTCTGGCTAGTTAGAATGGCCACTGATGACAGCAGGTAAACAGTTTTCCTGTAACAGTTGTTTCTCTACCGTTAGCACATTGCATGCACACGAGCATGACTGACAGCACTGAGACCCACCTCCTGACTCTGATTGGTTGTTTCTGACTGAGCGGTGTCTTTCTACAGATGACTGTAGGAGCACTAAGAGGAGATGGAGGAGGTTAGTCTTTCAGATTATCTGTCTCATAATATCTTGGCACTATATTGTGACAGTTTAAACAAATATGTAAAAGCACTTTTTTCTATGAAAGTTACATACTGTATCTTTAGTAGTAGGCTTTTATGTGTGAAAGACTCAAATTCAGCTTCTGATTTCACCAAACATTTTAACTTGAAGTATGTTCGGCTGAAGGATTTTATAACCTTTATGATAAGTGGTGGTGCTTACGGTTCTCGGTACGGTAGAACCAGCGCAAAAACTCTCTCTTCGCCTCCATCTTGCCTTTCATCCCGTCTGCTGCCTCCTCCGGATCCTCTAACAGGTCCTGGTCCTCAGACGTTCTCCGGAGCCCTGAGAGGAACACACAGGAACATGGCAAATCCTTCGGTTTTCAGAAACAGATCAATTACTGTGCTGTTACATTGAATTCTGCAAAAAAAATTAAATACACAAACAATTATTATTGACATGACTTTTACATGTGATAAAGTATTACTGGATTACTTTGCTGTTTAGTTGTTGAAAGTGCTACAAGAAATGATGCTGCTGCCTTTATATTGTAGATATTTCTGAGATCAGCTGCATCCGATCTGCTTTGGTTCATTCAGACTTACGGAGTCTCATTTTACAGACGTCCACCTCATCAAGAGACTTCCACTCAAAGTGCTTGAAGTGGTTTGTGAGAATCACACGCTGGCCGTCTGTGGACAGCAGTAAAGACGTTTTTCTGCTGCTGAGTCTGTTACTACTACAGTCCCACATCAGCTCTGGAGCTTCCTGGTCTGACTTTGGACAGGCCTGGGTTTGGACCGGATGGTCCTGCTGAGCTGACAGACATCTGGAGGATCCGACACACATCAACATGCCCTGGTTGATCCAGTGCCACTGCTGAGCCTGAGAGTCCAGGTCACACTGTTTCAGGAGAACTTGACCTGTGTCAGCCGACTCCTCCAGACACAGGCCATACTGCGTGTTATGGATCATAAACATCCGCCCCCCTGCAGAGGTCAAAAGGTTGACTTTATTAAAAGCATAGATGCTAACTCAGTTAGTCAGTGTCTACTTTGTTTTACAAAGTGATCATTTACCTGGGACAAGGAGAAGCAGGAATACCCAAGAGTCAAGCATTTCTGAAATGGATAAAGAACTGTAAGAACACACAGAAATGAAGGAACTTTTTCTGCCATCTTTTACCGTTTAGGATTTATATAGTCACATTTAAAGAACAGTCAAAGCATCTGCTGTTCTAACAGAGACGGTAATCTATATCTCTATCTCATCTAAGAATTTATGGTGCTATGATCTTTATCATAGACCTTTTACTAAATGAGGATCAATAAAGATACTGATCTACTCTCTCTGCATATCCAGCCTGCATGGCAACGCTAAGGTCACTGTTTTATTCCCGGTTTTATTGTGAAATAAAATATCTAAAAAAGAGTAAAATATTTACTAGATATGACTTAGACCTTTGATTGTGCAAACTGTAAAATCTTATGCATTCAACTTCTCAGGTGCCAAAAATTTATAGAAACTTATTTATCTAATCGATCATAATCTGTTAAAATCAGTAGCTGCACAACTCCCCTTTATTTGTCCACAGGTGTCCCAATAGAATGTATTTTGGGAACATTACTCCTTCCCCTTTGCATAAATTATCTTTCACCTCAGTGTCCTAATAACAAAACATGGGCAGATGATATGTTAACATTTTCCATACATTTACAATGACACACACGTTGTGGAAAGACCAACATCACATAAAATTATTAGATTAAGGTTGTTAATGCTTCATGTAACAAAACCAGAACATGTTTTTAAACCAGATCCAGCATAACTGGAATCTGCATGATTGGACTGAAATGACTATTTTGTCTAAGTCGATATTTTGTGAATTGGTGTAATAGAAATAATCTGAACTGAATCCAGTGTTGAATTTTGATGTTTCAGAATCATTGGGTTTAGATCTAAATTAACTTTTAAATCCCATGTAAAAAGTCCACTGCCTGGTCAGACTGTGGACATTACATTACATTACATTATTTTCACAAAATAATTTGTGAAAATAATCACAATTTACAGTATTTCCACCTGGTCACATTTATCAATGCAGGCAGCCAAATTATACAAGAATGGACAGTTCACATTTCAGTTACTTGGCATGAAAGTATCTGGATGTACCTGACAGTATAACCACTGTGCAACATTACGAAACTGTAACCTACTGAGTTATGCCAGAATATACAATTACAAGTTTGTTCATGGTGTGTCATCTCTTGCCCTTATTTTGTTAATATTAGCACTAACTCATATTGAAAAAACAACACTGTATTGTTTGTCATTGTTTGTAATCTATCACTTTCTTATTTTCAGTGGCAGGTAAAATCTGTGCTAACCTGATTGTTGTTTATGATGGATTTTCAAAAGAAATACCATATCAACTCACGGCTGCCAATTATTATTGGACTTACAATTTTACCAAGTAGTTCAATTTAATTCAGTTTATTTAAATAGCGCCAATTCACAGTAAATGATGTCTCAAGGCACTTCACAGAAAACAGACAGTGGAGAGGAAAAACTCCTCTTTAACAAGAAGAAACCTCCAGCGGAATCAGAACCAAAACCAGAACCTGGCTCAGTACAAGCGGCTATCTGCCATGACTGACTGGAGGTTTGAAAAGAAAGAGCAGAGAGACAAGAAGAAACAGACGAACTGATGTAGGATGGTTTTCAGTGTCCAATCCTTCAAACCATTTCCTCCTGCATTATAAAAAGCAAAACCCATTATCCTGTCATTGTAAACCAGAAATGATATTCACAGTTAATAAGCAGCAGTTTAAAACTGGAGCTGGATCAAATCTGCCTCTCTGGATGAATCCTAAACTGAACAGATGAACAAAAACATCCCATAATACACAGAAAATAGCAAATATTTCCTTCCCAGGAGGTCTGATCTGCATGGAATTAACATGTTTTTTTTTGTACTTACTGTGGATTGACTTCTGCTGCGTCTGTGGCTGAGGTGAGGAGGAGGGAACATGTAACTCAGCAGGTGCTCAACAGAATTAACAACTTTGGAAGATTTCCCAAAGGTCACAGGGAGGAGTCTGCACTCTGCTTGTTTTCCTGATGAGGGAGTGAAGATTCAGAAACGCAGAAGGAGGCTACATTTAGTTATTTAGCTCCAAAAAGTCTTCTCTGTTCACTTCTCTGTTCACTTAGCTGCTCAAAGATGTTCACTGTCTCAACTTTTACATTTTTGTCTAACAAGCTCATAGACCACTACATTTTTGCTTTACCAATTCAGTTCTCCTTGTCATATTGAGAATATCTACATGTGATATGAAACATAAACTCACCATAGCAAATGTGTTCCTGCAGAGCCTGTAAAACAAAGTCCAGTGAGATCCTTCAGGTCTTTGACCTTGTTATATGGTTACTGTTTACACAGCCTCATAGTAGCCTTGGTTCCTGTGTGTGTGAAGGTAAATGACTCATCGGTCAAATCCCTGCCTGCAGAGCATGAAACGTGCAATTAACTGCTAAGGGATTTGATTTTTATGCCACTAAGGTTGGGTTATGATTTAAGTCTGTGCTGTTAAAAATTAATCTGAAACCTTCATTTTAAATTAATGGAATAGTTGTATGAATGAGAAGATGTGAATATTATACTATTATGTATTTTAACAGAAAGCAAAAAAACATATCTTACTGCTTATGCAGCATTTCTTTACCAACAGAAATGTTACGGAGTTAAAGTGGACCATACGATCAGGGCTGTGATGTCACTGTTGCTCTGTCGAGCTGATTTTGTTTCTCAGGGTAATTCTTGGTGTTAGACCCAAAAAAGTTAATTTCTCACCTTTTCGAACCACCAAACAACATTTATAAATGAATGAATAACATGGTTATAATATGTTTTCTATAAATAAACCAAAATAACTGTTACGAAAAGGACCCAATACATGCAGAATCCAATGCAGAATGAAAGGAAATGATTTATTCTCAAATAACCAAGACTATAGAAAGTGATGGTAGGTTCAGCTCTCTGGGTTCAGTGGGGAGAACTATTAAAGGGTGTGAATATGGAGGTGAAAGCTGGAAGGAAGTGACCTGAGGAGGCTTACTGCTTTAGAGTGGAGATTCAGTAAGGAGGAGGGAGGATAATCCTGGTCAGATCAGAGTTGCTGCTGTGAGGTAAAGTGTGAGGCCTGAACCAGAGGGGAGCTGCAGGGTGGCCAGGAGGTGGAAGTGGGGACTCAGTCTGTTTCTTCTTGTGTTGCTCTGTCTTCTCAAACTTCCAGTCAGCCACGGCAGATTGCCACTTGTACTGAACCAGGTTCTGGTTCTGCTTTAAGTTTCTTCCTGTTAGAGGTGAGTCTTTCTTCTCCACTGTCACTACATGCATGCTCTTTGTGAGGCATGGCTGTGCTGATTGTTGCTGTGTGTTGGTCCAGATGGAGTAGATGCTGCATGTGACTGACTCAGTACAATCTGCTGGGTTTCCTTAGATAGAAACTTTTTAACTCATGTAAATAATAAACGGAACTTAATGTACTGTTTGATAACTAGGATCAGTTGGAATATATGGGTGACTGGATTACATCAAACACAGAGTTAGAACTAACTCAGCCTCCAGGGTGAGCAGCATCAGCTGTGTAGCATCATTACTTGAACCATCTGCCTTAACATATAGAACAGAAACTACATCAAAAACATTTGCTAGACCCTTTTTGATTTTGATGAACGTAATTCTCCTTAAAAAATACTAACAATAATAAAAAACGTTGTGCTGTTGCTTCTTCTTTTTTTTTGCAAGGTGCTGTAACCTTCAATGGCCACAAGAAGGTGCTGCAGATATCACACACACACACACACGCACACACGCACACACACGCACACAACACACACACACACACACACACACACACACACACACACACACACACACACACACACACACACACATCCCCTCTGTCCTGCACAGCAGACTGTGGGTGAAACAATCTGTGGTGCTTTTAACAGAAAAGACCCTGACAAATAAAGAGCTGAAAAACCAGAAGAAAACCAGAAATCACTAATTTCCATGACAACAATATTTGAGATTTACTGTGGCTTTTGACAATAGCAAACATGCATTATGTGCATCAATGTGTAGCAAAAACACAAAAATAGGTTGTGTGTTAGAGGCTGACCCAACAGACCAAAGCAGCAGACAGTCCTTCCTCTGTTAGCCACTGAGCTGTTAGCTTTATTCTGTTGTTTGTTTGGGATGTGAAGCTTCATACAGTATGTACTAATCAGGCTGAGGAGAGTGAAGGACACTATGAGGCTGCTGAAATGACTCCACACTACTCTGAGTGTTTAATGTATAATTCATGGGAAGCTTTCACATTAAACACACTTAGACTGTTCAACACAAACCAACCAACCAGCCAGGGTTCTTGTTGTTCCTTCGAAACCTTGGCAGAGAACCTCATTTCTATTGGAAATGAAGCATATTTGGTCAAAAATAAATGTTTTTTATATTCTTACATTTTGTTTGTGTTTACAACCCAATGATAGCGAGACCACAGCCTTGAAGGTTTTAAAGTTTAAACCCTTTCACAGCAGCTAGCCTGGCATCTCAGCAGTTCAGGCTAGATGCTGTGAAAGATGGATCTGATGCAAAGGACTCGCTCATCATCAGATGGACTGATGGAGCTACATTCAGTAAGCGTATCACACATCTTGATAAGACCTGACTAACCGGTCAATGAAAAAGCTAAATTATTTATTTAACAATTTTTTTTTATTTATTTCACTCATTTTGTTAATTTTTTATTTACTTTACTCATTTTTAATTTATTTCACCCATTTATTTATTTAATTTTGGCTGAAATGGCTCTCCACAGTCGCATGGGCTAAAATGATTGAGTCAAATGGACTGGAGGGCCAAAATTAAAAACGTTTTTTTCACACTCAACAATACACTAAATATGCAATACTTAAATTAAACAAATAAAGTAGTCAGATTTGTTGCTGGAAAAGGATATTATAATTATTCTAGATCCAAAACTTAAAAAGAGTTCTGCAGATTTACCTTAAGAATATTTTTTTTTAGGTACGAACTGGAAAAAAATAGAACACAATTTAATCAATCCCGATGAATAAAATCAAGAATAATGTAATTCTTTCTTTGAAAATGCTTGCTGTATTTATCAAGTTTATTAAATTAATTTAAATGCAGATTTGGGTGAAGCAAAGTTTGCTTTTGAGTAAAACTCACTGGTTTTTTAAAAGAACGCAAAAAGCAAAAAGATTATTTAAAGACGAATCTTTGTGTTATACCCATTGTTTTCTATTGAAAGAAGATTTTACTTGTTTGTGACAATCTTGTCCTAATTAAAGACTGAAAGTCTCTATTCATATAAAATACTTGTACTAGGGGCCAATATTTGTATCTGTCTTTAACTGAAGTTAGGGGCCACACACTTTCACAAATGGTCACAAATGGCTCCAGGCTGCACTTTGGACACTCCTGATCTAAAGAGTGAAAAAAGAGTGGAGAAGCAGAACATTTGACACAAAATAAGGAAACTGAATTTTATTTGTGGCTGTAAATCATTTTAAAAGCAGTTGCACATGCAACTTCATTGGGTTAGTAAGATTTTTTTAAATGTGACCAGAGGAATTCATGAAATAAAATAAAAATGAAAGCAGGAAGCAAAGTTGAATTGATGGGGAACAGGTTACATAAGAGAGCTGCATGCCAACAGGGCGGCTCAGCCGTTGGGAACCTCCTGGCATTACCCACTCACCTTAAACTGTGGCGCTCTGTCCTAAAAGCCATGACAAGTGAAAAGCTCTGTAGTGGAGCAGAGATTACAAGCGATGTCAGAGAAGCAGAAGAATCCCAGAGAAAAAGGAGTTGGGTCAGACTGCACGGCTCTCTGCCCTGGAGCAAAGTTGTCACTGTGGATTCAAGTATGAAGCTTCCACTCTGCTCTTCCTCAAGTGATGGGAGCGATTACCTCCTTCCCCTTCCACAGTCAGACCTGAATCCTTTCTAAAGCTGTCAGGGCAGCCATGTGGAAAGCGCTACAGTGCTCTGCTACAGCAGACGGAAACACATCCATCCATCCATTCTCTGTTCAAAGTTAACCTTAAGACATTTATTTAGAATGGGTTTTAGTACATTGAAGTAGTTTGTCATTTCTGTTTCTACAAATGTTATTTTATTTTTATTTTCTCGTTTTCATCCCTGAACTACTGGAAAAGCACTTTAGTGCAGTTCTCAGTGTTATAAAATGCAACATAAATAAAATGTGATTGACTGATTGAAATAATACTGAAGATCTTCTCAAATTGATGTAATCTGGAACAATGCAAAAAACTGCTTTGATTTGATTGATAAAATAATGTTTAGGCACACAACTTTTTTTTTAAAGATTCTTTTTATATGTACCTTGTAGATTATTGAACCTGGAGTCAGTTTTCTGCAGCCCATCCATCATGGCTTCTTTCACTTCTTACTAGTGGGATATTTTTCCATGGAGATTTCTTCATGCCAGATTCAATATTCCCTTTATTGAGATCAATGATGTCTGAAATTTTAAAAAGGAAACCATCGACCAGCTGAGCTGCATTATGAAGGAACATGGTAGAGTTAACTTGATTTAAGGTCTTAGTTGAGTTTTCTTTAAATGTTTTGTTTATCTCTATGGCTGAGTGAGTCGATGAAAATTACACTTTCAAAGATGACAGAAAAATGGTCAGACAGAGTGACATTGATTTCAGATACCGTGGAAATATTTACACGCTTACTGAAAATCAAGTGTGTCCTTGGTTGTGTGTTGGGTGTCCAAAATGGTGAGTTAAACCAAAGTTTTGGACTACATCAAACATCTTAGCCATTCTTCTGTGTGCTGTGTGCCTTGGGCTGTTATCTTAGTGAAAGATCCATGAGCAAGCTTTCTGACACTAGGCAGCACATTTCTCTCCGGAATGCCTTGATAATGTCGAGATAGAGTGGATGAATGGGACATGTAAAAAATGTAAAAGTTACAGGAGAATAAAAGCTGCACAGGGAGGAATATTACAGAGAGCTCAGTCGACTGGAGGAAACCCAACCACAGAGAGCCATCGTCAGATAACTGCTCCCTGAACAGAACCCTGGATTCTTCTCACTCAGCTCCATCCTCAGTAAGACTTGAAACTCCGTCTGAACTCCAGCTGTCACCCTGAAAAAGATTGTCAGTTTCTGCTTCTTCCACAGTGAAGAGCTTTAATGAAGGAACACCTCTCTGCTACAGGCTTAGGCTGCTGGAGGACAAACTCACCACTTTCTCACTTCCTTCTATTGTTTTGTTATTTCAACTGTTGACTTTGTTTTCTCTTCATTATTTTTTTAATCTCCTCCATAGAAGCTACACCTTGTCTGGCATTCTATTTGGCTGGCATGCCTTCAATTAGAAGTCTTCAACATTGCAAACACACCTTGTTTTTTATTTTTTTGGTCACCTAAAGGGGAAGTAATATGTTTTCCAGCCACATAGCGTAATTTTATAGAACTATCAAGAAGCTATGTCACCATCAGTTGTGATACAAATGCTGTAAAATATGACTTAGACATTCGACTTTTCAATCTAATGTGTTGAAATTGGGCATCCGTCTCTTTAAAAACTCCAACTCTTTCTGAATCTCCGTCTTCAGGAAGTTACCGCATCTTCCATTAACCCTCAATATTTTTACTAGTTGCACCGAGAAGTAGAATATACCATGAATATATGATGAGCTCAGCAGACCAGTTCCACCAAGTGTTTGCCGATTGCTGCTGACTAGTCTGAAGGAGCCAAGCAGAGTAACCATGAGATTAAAGGATTTCTCATGAATGCATGAAAAAATTAAACTGAAGGCAACACCAGGTTACGTTTTTGATGAGGGAATAACTTTATAACTTCATAAAATTGTTGATTTTACATAACACTGGCCCTTTAAACTTGTGGTTTGTGAACAGAACCACATGGCTCTGAAGCAGCTGAAGTTTCTCTTTTCTGAAGAAGGCTCAGCAGACTGTCAGAGGTCAAATAAAATAGAAATCTTTATTGAGCACAACAGGAGATGGAGCAAGACATGTGATAAGCTATTGTTTAATTTACATTTACATCATATTCAACCAATAAGAAGAAGCAGACAGGATGGCATCTTCCGAGTGTCCAGCTGCATAACCTGAGCTAAGGTCAGAGCATCTTCAGCCTCCACATCTTAACATAACTGGAGATGATTTATAGTTATGAAATTAAAGACAAATGTTGCCATGGAACTGAAGTCTTGTTGCTCCCAGTTGGGTTAACTCAGCCTTTCTCTGACTGGGAACGTTTATCCCACAATCACCGTGTTGTCATCTGGAAACTCGTAGTATGGGACCTCCAAGTTGAGAGGGGCGGGGCCTTTCCTGATGCGGCCGGAGGCGTCGTAGTGCGAGCCGTGGCAGGGGCAGTAGTAACCTCCATAATCTCCAGCGTTGGCGATAGGCACGCAGCCCAGGTGAGTGCAAACACCGATGACGATCACCCACTTGGGCTTGACCACCCGGTCCTTGTCGAGCTCTGGGTGCCGCAGATCCGAGAGGTTGACGGCGGCTTCGGTTTCGATCTCCTTCTCGGTGCGGTGGCGGACGAACAGCGGCTTGCCTCGCCACTTGAAGGTCATGTTCTTCCCTTCAGGGATGTCGTCCAGCTTGATCTCGATCTTAGACATGGCCAGAACGTCGGCGGAGGCACTCATGGAGGAGACAAACTGAGTCACCACGGTCTTTGCGGCGTAGACGCCGACCACAGCAGTGACCCCGGTGAACAGGTAGGAGAAGGTCCTCCGGGACTCGCTGCTCTCCTGGGATGACTTGTAGGGGTCCAGCACCTCTTGACGTCTGTAGTCAGAGAAGTCTGGGACTTTGATGTCGGTGTGGGCGAACCGGACTCCGGCACATCCTGCAAAACAGTCTGTCATTAGTTCAGCAGGCCAGCATCCTCACTTCAGCTGCAGATTCAATGTCCTCTGTTTAGGAACACTTTAAAAAATAAAAACTAATGGAATAACTTTCCACAACAAGAGATCAACATGGATTATTTTCTAGTGCATTTCTGTGAGACTAGGGCTGCATCAACTGCAGTTTTCTGGCCACTCACCGATTACATATGAAATATGTGTGTGAAAGTGGCAGTATGTTTAAAGCAATCTTTCTCAAACTGTGGTCCGCGAAGTACTGCATGTAAATGACCATTTATTTGACGTGAAGCGAGCACAAAGTGCAAAGTTACTGTTAACAATCCAAAGGATTGTGTTTAAAAATAATGACGGAAAACTGGCTTATAACCGGGTCACTCAAAAGAAAAGCTTCAGATACCCAAAACCCCCCCAAGACTACTTGATAATAGTTATGGCTGCAGATCGTTGATGTGTCGTTCACTAGCGGCTGGATTCCTTTGAATGACTCCTTGCCTCAGGGTAGGACTCATCTCAGTTAGAGGTGCGCCGATCGATCGGCCACCGATCATAATCGGCCGATTTCCGTGCATCTTATTTCCCACCTGCCTGTGCAGCTGGTCTCTTTCCTTCACACTCCGCAAGCGCAGCAACAAATCCTGAGCGATGTGGAACTATAAGCACTGAGTGAATGAGGACGTTTGCGTGTTGCGGCAGAAGATTACCTTGGGGTGAAGCAGGTCAAAATGTATATGTGTGTATATATATACACAGTCCAGTCACATTAATGTGACCATCTGTCAAAAGCCAGAATAACCACCTTTCGCAGAGCGAACTGCTACGAGACGTGCAGGAAGAGAGTCACTTAGGTCCCTGAAGGTCTTCTCTGGGATGTTGAGCCATGCCGACTCTAATGCCGTGGCCAGCTGCGCTAGATTACGCGGTTGAGGATCCATGGCGAGAACAACTCGATCGAGATGGTCCCACAGATGCTCGATTGGGTTTAAGTCAGGTGAGTTTGCTGGCCAGGGGAGGACGGTAAACTCATCCTGGTGCTCTTCGAACCACGCACGTACACTGGCAGCTGTATGGCACCTCGCATTGTCCTGCTGGAAGATGCCATCATCCTGAGGAAAAACAATGCGCATGTAGGGGTGGACATGGTCCGCAAGGACAGATGCGTACTTGTATTGATCCATCGTGCCTTCCACAATAATCAGTGAACCCAGAGAATGCCAGGAAAACATTCCCCAGACCATAATGCTCCCGCCTCCAGCTTGGACCGTTCCTGCAATGGTTGCAGGGTGGTTCCTTTCAGAGGTTTCACGCCTTATACGCCAACGTCCATCTGTCCGATGGAGCATAAAACGCGATTCATCTGAAAACGCTACCTGTCGCCACTCAGTGGACGTCCAGCTGCTGTACTGGCGTGCAAATTCTAGCCTTCGTCGTCGATGAACACCAGTCAGCATAGGTGCACGAACCAGGCGTCCGCTTCGGAGGCCCAGACGCAGCAATGTTCGCTGAATAGTGGTTTGGGAGACACTTGTGGTAGCCCCTTGGTTCATTTTAGTGGTCAGTTGCTCAACGGTAGCCCGTCTATCTGCCCGAACGCATCTCCGCAACCGTCGTTCGCCTCTGTCATCTATGGCCCGTGGTGCACCACATTTGCCACGTCGTTGATTTTGGACAGTCCCATTTTGCCATGCACGGTACACTTTTACCACGGCGGCACGCGAACAGTTCACAAACTCAGCCGTTTCGGAAATGCTTCCACCCTTGGCCCGAAAGCCAATGATCATGCCCTTTTGGACGTCGGATAAATCGCTTCGTTTCTGCATTACGCCAACGATTGAAATGTTTTCCGAAGCCCACACACACCCTTTATATACGCTCAACTGCACTGTGCTGCCACCTGCCTTCTGTGATTGGTTATTTAACTCTGAAGTGGAAAGTACGTGGTGGTCACATTAATGTGACTGGACTGTGTACATATATATATGCTAACCGGTGGCTAGCTGCAAACACAGCAAAGCCAGCTTACAACTTGAAATAAAGCCAATCAATAATTGGTTGTTATCAACTGATTATGATGTCACTTAATCTTTTTCTCATACAACACACACCTGAATTTGCCTTTTAAACAACTCTGAGCCAGCTAAGCTAAAGCCAATGTTAGCACTCACCGTTGATGCTAACAGTTACAGCAGGGCCTGTCTTTGGGCTTTGGCCGCTCAGCGTCTCTCGGCACAGGAACGGCTTCTTTGGGTCCATCAGAAACTTCTCTGCTTTTACAACAACACCCGGGACCAGAGGCTTCAGAGGCCCCGCCACAGCGAAGGCTGTAGCCTGCATATACGGGGAAAATGCCCCCGACCGGGCAGCGAGGGACATCATGCTTACACTACTGCTGAGACGACCTTGTGCAACGCGCATGCGCACTCAGCTAGCTAACGTGACCAAATACGTAACACCGAGCAAAAAGAAGGTTTGGCAAGCCGTTTTAACATAAATTCGGTTTCGTCTGACTATCCGTAATTACATTCCAGATATCTAAAAATGCATTTTGACTGTGCAAAACTACATTTTGACTATCCGGAATGGTAATTTAAGATATCTGTATTTATATTCTGATTAGTAAGAATAATAATTCTATATGGCAAGCCGTTTTAACATAAATTCGGTTTTACCGCCCTTACATTCCAGATATCTCAAATTGTTTTGTGACTAGACGTTTTAGCGATTTAAGATATCTCTAAATATATTTCGACTAGACAAAATAACTATTTGAGATATATCTATTTACATTGTGACTAGTCGAATGACGTCAGATTTACTATTGACTTGTATGAAGACTTCAATTCAAGATATCTTCAATGAATTACTGACTATCTGAAATACACATGTCAGATATCTCCAATTAAATTATGACTAGTCATAAAGTAAATTCAAGATATCTCGATTTTGTTTTTGACCAGTCATAATTTTAATTAAAGATATCTCTAATGACTCCATAATTCAAGATATCTTAAAAGTCTTTTTGAATAGGAAATATGTAGTTTTGACTAGTGAAAACTGAATTATAGATATCTTAAAAGTAAATAACGACTAGACAAAACTAATTTTGACTAGTCAAAATTCCTTTTTAAGATATCTCTAAATGAATCGGAGTTATCTTGCATTACACAGCTTTTCTATTTAAGATATGTTAAATTGACATTCCGACTAGTCAGAATGACATTACTGATATCTTGAATTAGTATTCTGTCTAGTCAAAACGTCCCTGACTTACGTATCAATTTGAAAGTTTAATAAAACAATGAAAAATAGAGAAAACGAGAAAAGATGTTTGAAAATGCGCTACTTTCATGTTGAAAATGGTTTGACAATAACAATTTTAGCTGTTTTTAAGTGCATTTGGTTTGTCAGAAATGAATAAACAGGATATTCTTTGCAGATGTTATACAGCAAATCCAGCAGGCCCAGATTAACACTGTCAGATTTGATTTCAACACTTTAAAAGTGTCTATATGGGTCCACACCAGAAAGTGTTAATTTAACTCTTTTTGGAGAGATGGTACCTTAACTCTTATAAAGTGTCAGATATCAAATCTGCTGGAGTTAATCATTTAACACTTGCTAACACTAATTCAGTGTTAGATCTTAATATTAACTCTCACAGAGTTTTTTTTTTAAAACTTTATAGGAGTTATTTGTAATTAATATTAAATAGGTATTTTATTGTGTGAACTTTTAAAAATTCTTTGGAAAATAAACATTTAATAAAGAGGCAATGATTTTCTCAAATGCATTTATTTCAAAAAATGCACCATAATTACAAAACATACTGTATTACAATGTGGAATAATGTGCATGTTTCACATGTCACTTAATTCACATATTGTTATCAAAAGGTCTAACATATCAGCTGTGAAATACAAAATGCAGTATGCTTACTTCATTTCTCTTCAATACCATATGCATGAAATTGTTCAAAGTACAAGGTGGAGAAAGTAAAACAAGCAGTTCATGTAATATGATTATGATAGAGTACATTTTCTTTTAACATGTAGATTGCCAGACATGTACATTACATAACAGACCAACCTGATATTCAGATCCATAATTTCTTATCCAGTTTTGTTTCTGTTGATAAGAGTCAGTTCCTCTCTGCCCTCCACCAAAGAGATGTCCACTCACTAACAGATTGTCTTCAGGTTGTTGGGCTGTTCATGATGTTTGGCCGGAGACACCAACATGATCCTCTACTGCATCAGACAGTCTTCAGTCTCTGAGTAGGTCAACCAGTGTCGGTCTCTTGACCATAACAAACAAAAAACATAACAATGAGGAATGGAGCGAAGGAATACATTACAAATACAAATGATTATTGGAGCTTGAATCTTCGGAGAATCCATGGAGGATCAGGAGGAGGTTAGGCTGACGACTGGAGATTCATCCTCAACCAGACTGGTTCTAATGTATACAAAAAGGCAATAAAAGGATTAAAACATGCTGTAAAATGTATATAAGACACAACAGCGGGATCAATGCTCTCAACGTGAAAAAGCCTTTTACGTTTTTTCAAAGGAAATAAATCTATCGGACAGGTAAATAAATCTGACCAATATGCATGTAAACGTTCAATATCATGAAAAAACATACTCCAGATTATTACGGATCTGTTCAAGTTAGCCAGTGAATTAACTCCTTCAGTGTTAGAGCCGCTGGTGGAGTTCAGAGGTCAGAAGTCAAGTTATTGATTCTATTTTAACACCTATAGATTTGATACGGAAACAGTTTGTTTTAAAACTGGGTTTTAACTACTAATAATAGACACCTCAGACTTACATAAACAGAATGTGACTCTATTAGAGTAAAATTAACTCTGCTTTTGGATGAAGTCTGCTAACACCAAAACATTTAACACTTTTGAATTTGCTGTGAGAAGCAATCTTATAGTTTATGAAGTTTTGCTATCTCCGCATAACATTGTCGAGCTCTTTCTAATTTGTGGCATTTACTTTACTGACAATTTTGTGCAGGAAACATAAAATTCTGCAGGCAACTGTTTGGACACCACAAAGGAGCTTCCACGTCTTTCTTATTTCAGATATGTAAAATTATAATTTTGACTAGTCATAATTGTATTGAAGATATCTTAAATCATAATTAAGGATATGTGTCCCGTCAAATGACAGATCCAGTGACGTAATTTGAGATATCTTGAAAGGAATTTTGACTAGTGAAAATGTAATTGAAGATATCTTGTATTTTTATTCTTACTAGTCAGAATGTGAATACAGATATCTTAAATTACCATTCCGCATAGTCCAAATGTAGTTTTGCCTAGTCAAAATGCATTTTTAGATATCTGAAATGTAATTACTACGGTGGCCCTGAGGTGCAAAGCAATTACAAATTACAAAATCACTACAACATTAACGAAAACACTACAACATTAACAAAAACACAGCAACTTTAACAAAAATACAACGACATTAAGAAAAACCGAACGGCATTAAGAAAAACCAACGACATTAAGGAAAACCGAACGACATTAAGGAAAACACAACACATTAAGAAAACGGAAAAGGTAGGTTCCAGTGGAGACCTAAGAAATTGCTGATTGGACTACAGCTTGTTTTTACTTTTGAACCGGAAGTTTTTCTGGAGACCCTTTTCACAGTGACGTCAGACAATGGCCTCCGTAACTCGAAGAGCTGCGTCTTTACTTCTGGAGTGATTTTGCCTCAGGATACCTGACTGAAAAATTCACGGATACTCATTATCTTAAGGATATAATAAAAGGTAAGGTTAATAACAACAGCATTTAAATGTTAGCCGTCATCAGTCATGCCAACCCACCATTATCATAACTGTGTATATAATAAACAGCCTCCGATCGGAGAGAAAATGGGCAATAAACATCATCCGTAGAGGCCTCATGGAGCGGGTCGGCCATTTGCTGCGATACTAACAGCGTCCGACATATTGAATGTGGAATATGTGCCAGTAAGCTTCTCCAAGTCAGTGGACCGAACTTTATAAAGTGCCGTTTTACAAAGTATTTTAAGTTAATACCTGCCATTGACATATGTTCTCACACACATTAATATATTTGGCAATGAAAGAAATGACTAGAGACAGAGTTTCTAACTTTTGATGTGATTATTTAATTGTTTATGGGCATTTCTGAATAAAGAGCACAATGTTTTTGTTTGATAGAAATTATTCTGATAAATTTTATATTGACATTGATGAACAGGCACACTTTTTCAGTGTTTTATTAAATAACATATTTCAGAGATTCTTCAGAATATGGACAAAACAGGCCCTAAGGATAAAGCACAGAATTTGAATAAAATATACGCAAAATATGTTTTTTTTTTTCAAATATCTGACTGAACTAACCTGGGTCATGTGAGCACAACAATGTATGTTTTCCAGGTATTTGCTGAATATTTTTCTATTTTAAACATTGTAATCGGTGGATGATGCCTGTAAAAGCCTTTGTCCAGGATTAGAACTCAATACATTATAATAGTTTAAAACAATTAAAAAAATACTAAAATTATATATTATGACAATTAAGTATAAGTATTTATAAATAATTATAAAGGTATCAATAAATTGAATTAAAAATCATTTTTATATATTTTCCAACTCCATTGAAATTTGTCCCTAGATTTTGTCAACACCGTCAGAAATGAAAAGAATGTAAAAAAAATCAGGCATTATTGGGGACACCAGAACTTCTGAGGACCCCATGACTTCTTCCTTTCTCTTCCATTGCTAAGAGGGCTAGTTAGCTCTGGTTAGCTTATGTTATTCTTTAGTTTTTTTCTTCTTTTTATTCCTAAGTTTCTTGTCACAACCATGATGTGTCAACACCATAACTGACATTTTACAAAACTTTGATGAAATTTTGTGAAATAAAAGCTTAATTTTGTTACATTGTAAAGATTTTATGGACCTGATGAGCTACAATATGGCCTCCTCCAGAATAACAACATATAAATTGAGGTAGTTTGGCTTTTTGTCACCTCTGTCAGATGTCAACTCCATCAGTTTTTGTGACTCTTTCAGTGAAATTGTTGTCAAATCTCACTTAAATGTGCAGTTAATTCATTTTAATGTATTTTACATGAATTGCATTACTTCACATGTATCAAGTTTTTTCTTTTACTCACTAGTTTGTCACCACCTTCAGTTTTGTGTCAACTCCGTCATGCAGCGTCAACTTCGTCAGGTGGACTTTTTATGGGTTTTTTTTTTTAAATGTTTATTTTGTTTCTTGAGAACCATTTGTCTGTAAAATGAGTAAAAATATCGCTAACAGGGTCATTAAAAATTATTTTTTATTTATTTTTGTCAGATGGTGATGACAACGTTCTTAGCAGGTCGATTAAAAATTTAATTTTTTTAAAAAGATGTTGCAACTGGGAACCTGTACCTTAGCATCTTTACATTTCCAAAACATTATTTGACATATTTGTATACATAAATTTGAGAAATAACAAAAAAAAATTATGGGAAAATTAAAACCCATTTTGTCTCTACTTTCAAGAATCATTGATTTACATAATTCCATAATTCAATACATTTAATATTTCAAGACAAACAAATTATTGCATTTTAATTATTGTATTCATTGTTTTATACATTATTGAGAAATTACTTTTGATTAATATATCAGTCATTGTCAAACATTAAACTACACATTTTTCCTTTTTTCCAGAGAATAAACATTTATTACAGTATGTCAACTCTGCTATTGACAAGCAAAGAGTTAAAATAATTCAAACAAATAAATTATTTTTATTTCATTACATACGCTGCATTAACACACAAATACTTCAGATTGAAATATTTAAAAACACACAAAAAGTAAAAGAATAAAACATTTATTTGTTATACTGGGAACATTGGTCTTCAGTCTGCTGGTCACACTGGGAGAACTCCAATGACTTCTGAGACGTCCTGGTTCACAGGCTAAAGCCAAGGATAAAAGATAAATTATCAAAAAGTGTAATAGAAAATACATGTACGTTTCCTTCACATTCAGAAAAATACATTTTCAGCATGTTGGGCTCTGACTCGTAGCATCTTTACAGCTAAATACTGACATGGTGGAGCTGAGCTGGGAAACAGAGACTGAAGAACAACAGCAGCTCCAATTCTGATCCTGACTGATCTTTCCTTAGATTAAATAAATTAATCAACCTATTTGAATAATAAACACAACTTGAGTGCATTGATTGATAATCAGGAAATTTTGTACTTGATTTGGAATCTGTTTGAAACTGAAGTCATTAAATTTGTGACTTGATTGAATTACAACTCACATGATTTCACACATTATTTACTATAGTCTGTCATTTTGACAGACTATAGTAAATTCTCCCATAATTCAAGCACCATTAATGAGGCAGTGGTTCATTAACGGTTCATCCTAGTCTAGCGGATGTTCAACGGTGACATGTTTGATGGAGCTTATTCCATTTAAACTTAACGTTCCATGTAACAATGGCTGCTGTGGGCTACATGCATGAAGCAATGCTGTTTTTGATTAATGACTGTTGCATATTTGACTCCAAATTTTATCCTCATTTGCTTGACAAAACACACACACACACCTACACAAACACACGCGCAGACACACCCACACGCACTTACACACACACACACTAACTTTCCTCCGCTGTCTCCGGGCAATCCATCCATATCAATTTAATGCAAGTTGACTTTCTAATTACACTAATGGCCTCAGCCAGAGCCACAAGAAATTTATTATACAGACAAAATGTATTTTTCAACATTTCCTAAAGTGACTGATTTTTCTTAATCACTTGCAACAGTCTTATTTGATTTTAAAGCAGTTGCTGATACAATCCGTGACTTTAAGACAAGCTTACTTTAGTGCATGTTTTATTGTGCTGATGATCAGTTTCTGAAAATACGGGTCTTCTTTATTGTTTTATTTAAATGTAAAAATTTGAAATAGAAAAAAAAATTCCCTTTGGAATTTTGAAATTGAAGTCACTTTTCAGTATGTTCCAGTATTAGTTTTTCCTTTCGCCTTATCTTAAAATGTACTTTCTAGAGGAAATGGTCAGACGCACTTTTTGAACAGTTTAAAATCAGCCAATCATATAGCTGCAATCAGGGGCGCCGCCAGGAATCCTGGGCCCCCTGACAAAAAATTTGATTGGACCCCCATGCGGAGCTGCTGTTAAAATGTTTTGAGTCTATTTAACCCATAAAAATGTCACAATTTTAAATGCTTGCATTTGCCTTGCTTTCTTTGGTTCAATACTGATAATTAGCACAATATTTACTGCTCATGAATTTAACATCCAACAATCCACATCCAGTATGCAAGTAGATTGCTTAAAATTTTTCTTAGTTTTACATACTGAAATTTCTCTCCCCACAGGCAACAGTCAAAAGCAACATGCAACTACGCATAAAGCAATCCAGACTTCTCAAAAATGCTATGTAGTTGCATTTTATTCAAGCTGCAGTATACAGCTTTAATAAAAAATGTTTTCTCCATATTTGTTAAAGCTGTCACAATGTCATAGCAGTTTGTTATGAGACAGATAATCTGTGAAAACAAGCAATCTCCTCCACCTCCTTCCTCAATTACTATTACTGGTTAAAATAATGCAGCGTTCTGACTAAAAACAACCAATTAATTATTTTACTAACTGCATATTACTTAATATTCAGATTTCTTTACTGGTATTACTTAAAAGTGTTTCATTTTAATATCTCGCATGAAGGCCGAATTACATGCAAATACTTCACATAATGTAACAACTGAGATAAGGAAAAAAGGTTTGTTAAATGTAGAGTATTACATTTTATTGTAAGTCCAAACAGTATAATAAAATGAACACTGAAAATATATAATACACTTTCCAGCAGTTACTCGGATGTCAAACTTGTTTGTCTTTGCTGGTGATGAAAACTTGTCACTGGAGGAGAGGAAGAGGTTCAGCCCAGTCCAGGATCACTGCAGGTCAGGGGAGCCAATAAAGTCTGCAGGTACATTTCTGCCTATCTGGTCCTCCGGTTTTCAGGTCCTAATTGTAAATAAAATGTTAATGTGATGATCCAGCTGACTGGACTGATGGTCACTGTAGAGGTCAATGAAGTGCAGGTGCTTGGATACATCTGGAAGAAAATATATATATATATATTTAAGAGTTACATTGTCTCCCCTCACCGACACACTGACTATGTTCTTGGTAAATAAATAATCCACAGTCACTTGACGTGGTGCAGATTAACGTGGACCTGATAACATTGGAGCAACGATCTGCTGTTTTCCACTTTAGCTTCAATGCTAGTTAACAAACACACACACACACACACACACACACACACACACACACACACACACACACACACACACACACACACACACACACACACACAGCGCGCAGGATTACACAACAGTTTTTAACACATATTTCCTCCAGATATAGTTGGTATTTTCCACGCTAAATGAAACTCAGAGGTTTGCTGGTTAATGAATTCAACATAAAGACAGGCGAATATCACTCAAGCCTAGTTAATGAACTTTACCTAGTGCTAACATTAGTTAGCATAATATGCTACCGGGGATCGCGGCAGATAAAATATGTGACTGTCGTCATAAGTTGTGTAAGATTCCTTCTTTGAAACTGGGTGGAGACTCTAGTAGCTGCTAAACGGTGTCATTTTGTGAACATTACTTACCTTTAACATTCTGTGTCCGTCACCGAAGCCCTGCAGTTCGGGACGGTTCTGGGATCTCAGGGATCCGCTTTAGTCAGCGCTAACCAATCGGAACACGTCTTACATTGCCCGTCCGTAAGCCCCGCCCAGAATGTTCATGTAAGCTTCCCCAAAGCAAATAAAGCTGTATAAACAAGAAAATGAGTTCAACCAAAAAAAATAAAAAAAAATAGACTCAACCAAAAAAAAAAATAGACTCAACCAAAAAAAAAGATTCAATCAAAAAATGAGTGACTTTAATAAAAAAAATCTTTAAAATGTTTTTGTTTCGTAAAAAAAGATTTTTATGATTAAAAGGTTTTTAAGATTTTTTTTTTGTTTGAGATTATTTTTGTTTTGATTGAATAATTGTGAAACAAATTTAACTCCATAATGTTGGTAATTTGTTTTCCTTAATTCATTAAATGCTAGTGAAAAGGAGGCAAACAGTAGTTTGTAGCTAATCTAATTATGCTAAATGGTTGATAATCTCATACAGTCTACTCACCTCTCTTGGAGAAAAACTGGGTAATAAATTAAAACTCTTGCCTTTTTCGCTCTCTCTCTTTTTTGAAAACCTGATTTTATAACTGTTCTTATCAGCATAGTAACTGCCGTTTGTGTCTTCTACTGACGTCATTCTCAAGCGCGCCAAGCAGGAATGAAACATTTAACGCAGAAAGGGGGGTGGAGGGGGGGGGCGGGGGGGGGGGGTGTACAGGGCAAATAAGGATGTGTGTTATTTGATCTGGGAGGGGGGGCATTAAATTTTTACTGCTAAAATCAATCTTTGAAAATACAATACGATTTATTTTGTAAATGACAGGGCCCCAAATTTTTTATTTATATGAACAAAAAATAAATAATTTAATTGAGGAGGGTCCCCTGTTGGTCAGGGCCCCTAGACAAAGCAAAACACAAGGATCACAATGGATAAGAAAACACTATATATGTATTTCACAAACTCCAAGATGATTTATTGCGATTTTCATGCACAATCGTTCTATTGAATTTAGAAAGATGTTAAAATAAAAAGAAAATTTGCAGCAAACAGGAAGTTGTATGGACAGAAATGCTTTCTTAATATTAGGGATCTGAAGACATGAAATGGCAAAAATAGCTCCTGTCACTGTTGTCATAATGACTGTTGTCATTACGTGGTTTGGCATGAGGGGCCGTACATGTTCCTCATGCCAAACCATGAGGGATATGTTTTGGCATGTCCCATGGTTTGAGGGACACTTTCACATACATATTTCATCACATACACATTCTTCTCTCATATACATATATTCTTCCATATACACACATACATTCTCCACAAATTAAATCTGCGATATGTGAGATATAAAATATATATGTGAGCAGCAGTATGTTTTATGGCGTACAGTCCCTCATATTAAAAGCATATTTGACAAACATGACATAATAAATTAAGGTGACATTATCTAGCTTACAGGTTAATTTGTACAGCTGAGGATTAGATATTTGTTTTAGGATTTTAAAGAAGTATTAATCCACTATTCCACAAATATTTTATGTGAGAGACGGAAGTTGACCATATGGCATGTTTCTATCTCTCTCTCTCACTGAACACACTGTTCTGTATTTTTTCCACTCTCTGGTTTTAAAGACATAATCATCTCTGCAGACTGCAGAAACAGTGAAGCGGCTATGATTAGAGGCTGTTGTGGTTCTTTTCCGCCTCTGTGAGCCGGGGCAACGGGAGGAGAGCTGGCAGGAACCTTAGCTGACTGAATGGGGTCACAATGAAGGGCCACAGGTAGAGTCCCATGGCAAGTGAGATCAATGACGTCAGGTAACTCTGCAGACTCTGGAGCAGAGGGAAACGTGCTAATGAGGCACCTATAACTACAACCAACTAAAAAACCTAGGAAGGCTGTTTTATTTTATCAAATATATTTAGCAGGAGATTTTCAGACTCATTTGAATACTGATTGAATTGACCAATATTCTTTTTACAGTGGGAAGAACAAGTATTTGATACACTGTTGATTTTTCAGGTTTTCCCACTTGCAAAGCTTGTAGATGACTGTAATTTTTATCATAGGTTCTCTTCAACTGTGAGTGATGGAATCTAAAAGAAAAATCCAGAAAAATACAATGCATGATTTTTAAATAATTAATTTCCATTTTATTGTGTGAAATACTGTAAGTATTTGATACACCAGAAAAAAGAAACTTAATATTTGGTACAGAAACCTTTGTTTGCAATTACAGAGATCAGACGTTTCCTGTAGTTCTTGACCAGGTTTGCACTGCAGCAGGGATTTTGGCCCACTCCTCCATACAGGTCTCCTCCAGAGCCTTCAGGTTTCGGGGCTGTCGCTGGGCCACACGGACTTTAAGCTCCTCCAAAGATTTTCTATTGGATTCAGGTCTGGAGACTGGCTAGGCCACTCCAGGACCTTAAGATGTTTCCTACGGAGCCACTCTTTAGTTGCCCTGGCTGTGTGTTTTGGGTCGTTATCATGCTGGAAGACCCAGCCACCACCCATCTTCAGTGCTCTTACTGAGGGAAGGAGGTTGCTGGCCAAAATCTCACTATACATGGCTCCATCCATCCTTCCCACAATATGGTGCAGTCGTCCTGTCCCCTTTGCAGAAAAGCATCCCCAAAGAATGATGTTTCCACCGCCATGCTTCACGGTTGGGATGGTGTTCTTGGGGTTGTCCTCATCATTCTTCTTCCTCCAAACATGACGAGTGGAGTTTAAACCAAAAAGTTCTATTTTTGTCTCATCAGACCACATGACCTTCTCCCATTCCTCCTCTGGATCATTCAGATGGTCATTTGCAAACATCAGATGGGCTTTGACATGCGTTGACATGAGGAAGGGCACCTTGCACTGCAGGATCTTAATCCTTGACGGCGTCGAGTGTTACTGATTGTTTTCTTTGAGACTGTGGTCCCAGCTCTATTCAGGTCATTGACCAGGTCTTGCTATGTAGTTCTGGGCTCATTCCTCACCTTCCTCAAGATCAATGATGCTCCACAAGGTGAGATTTTCCGTTATTTTGTATTTCTTCCATTTTCTAATAATTGCACCAACTGTTGTTGCCGTCTCACCAAGCTGCTTGCCTATTGTACAGCGGAGTCCCCGTAGGACTCACCTACCGGGCCGCGATGTGTCTCTTTTCCCCCTTTGCTGCTTGTGGCTCAATGTTGGCGCACAAGTAACAGAGAGAATCCGGTTACAGGATTTTCAAAATAAAAGATGCTCCAGACTCAAATAATAAACGGAAATATTATTTCTTGCGCCGCGGACAGGTACCAATTGATCCACGGACCGGTGCCGGTCCGCGGACCAGGGGTTGGGGACCACTGCTGTAGCCCATCCCAGCCTTGTGCAGGTCTACAATTTTATCCCCGATGTCCTTATGCAGCTCTCTGGTCTTGGGCATTGTGGAGAATGCTGGAGTCTGATTGATTGAGCGTGTGGACAGGTGTCTTTTATACAGGTAACAGTTCAAACAGGTGCAGTTAATACAGGTAATGAGTGGAGAACAGGAGGGCTTCTTAAAGAAGAACTAACATGTCTGTGAGAGTCAAAATTCTTACTAGTTGATAGATGATCAAATACTTATTTTACACAATAAAATGGAAATTAATTATTTAAAAATCATACATTGTATTTTTCTGGATTTTTCTTTTAGATTCCATCACTCACAGTTGAAGAGAACCTATGATAAAAATTACAGTCATCTACAAGCTTTGCAAGTGGGAAAACCTGAAAAATCAACAGTGTATCAAATACTTGTTCTCCCCACTGTATATCTTCTCCTAACATTTATAGTAAGCTTTGCATTGTAAGAAAAAGAACACATAACAATGCTAGTTTACAGGTAACAGGCTGGGAAGTTATTTTATTGTTATGTCCTTTTTATTGTTTTTTTTTTACATTTGCAGAATATCAACAAAATTTTGTCCACATTTGTAATGGAAACGCAGCTACTAATGCACCAAGCCTACCAGGTTTCCTGCTTCTCCGGGTCTGAGCTCCAATGAGACCTACCTGCCAACCTCTAATGCTCAGTACCACTACACAGATCAGAGCTTTGTGGCGTCTTCCAAGCACATGAACACAAACCCCTAACAAAGTGCATGACCCCGACTCAGGCACTGCCCCACAGAGCGGTCACACTGAGTGACCTAACCAGGAAGGATGAAGCACTGAACATTTTCCCAGAAACCTCTTACATCACTTAGATAGCTTTTGTAAAGGGAAGCTTAACAGAGGCAATAAGCTGTGTGAAAGGCTCTTCATCAAGCAGCGCTCCACAGACAGGTTCTGTCCAGCCAGAATATTAAAGATTTCAGTGGTTCAGTCACCTAATAATATTTCACTGTTAGATTTCTGTATTGAGGTTGCAGATTATTTACACGAGTCACTTGGTTTCTAAGTCACAGTTTTTAATGACGACTTAATACTATTGTGGTCACTATCTTCCAAATAAAATCAAATGGCTTTTCAATGTGATTTATTGATATATTTTAATTTATGTAATTAAAATGTAAATAAGTGAGGTTATTTAGATAAATGTAATCAAATAAACACTCCAGTTGACAAATTGATAACAGAAATTGCTTTCAGGGAGAAAGGTCAGTTAAATAAACAACTGAAAATCGCCTGATATCATGTGATGAAAGTAGAGACTAATGAAGCTTATGAGTCTTCCTTCAGAGTTGATAGAGATTATGACTCTGCTCTTTCTTATGCTTCTGGGCTTTGTGTGTCTTTTTTTTTAGATTAAGGCGGCAAGGAGATTAGAGGGTAGAGAACGATGGACATCTGCCCAGCCACTGCAGCAGCTGCAGCTAACAGTATGCAAAACGCATCTAATTAACAAAATTTTTACTGCTATGTCAGGTTCCCAGGGTTGTTTTTAAGACAATCTTTTTTATTTTTATTCATTATCTGTGTCCTGGAACTCTCTAAAAGGTTAAAAAAATGATTCATTTTGATTGTTCTTTTAGCATAAGATGTCAAATATTTATTACTTTATTGACGTGTTCTTTCTGTAATCTGGAGGGTCGGAGCTTGGTTTTATTTGAATACTGTTCTTGTTTTGTATTAAAATTGTATCTTATGATAGTGTATTAGGTTACAATGACGGTGTCTTTCTCCTTTCATGTTTTCTATATTTTGTGTATAGAATCTTATTTTCTTATTTCCCTTATCATCAACCAAGTTACGCTAGTTTTGTTGCTCCAATTTTTATGCAGCATACATTTTATGGCTGCAGTTCACCTTTCTCTGGAACGTTATCAGCATTTGAATTTCCATATCCAAATACTGGATATGCATGAACTTTATCAGCATTCAAAGGAATCTTCCTTTGAATGGTAATGCTAGTTGGGCCAGGCCAACCCTTTTGTTGATCAATAAGACAGATGTCCATCTGTAGATATTACAGATATAGATATAGTAGATATTTTCAGATGTCAGAAAAATAGTTATACTCTCTTCAATAATCAACAGAGAAAAATTCATTCTCTTTACATTAATCAAATGCTCCTTACAATTGCTGATGAGCCTTTTCGAAGCTTCGTCTCATATTTAGTCTATGTTGTGTGACAATAATCTGGATTGGTTAGGAATAATTCTTACTTAATGCCAAGGTAAAGTAAAATAAAAGCAAAAATAGGGTTTTTAATCAAAGCTAACAAGTCGGGTCACTACTTGATTATCAGAATTCAATAGACAAACAGTTTCTAAGTTTGTAAGTTATTGTTCTGTGACAATCTGGTGACTTGTGTTATAGAACAATGGGATTTGCTCACTGGTTTTCTCAAACAGCAAATACTCCATACATATAGCCTATCAATGTCCAAAGTCAGTCATGAAGGACCCGCCGGGCCCGATAACACAGTGATTCTTGAGAATAGGGACAAAATGGGTTTTAATTTTCCCATACTTTATTTTGTTATTTCTCAACCTTATGCATGTAAATATAACAAATAATGTTTTGGAAATGTAAAGATGATAAGGTACAGGCTCCCAGTTGCAAATTTTTTTTTAAATTACATTTTTAATCGACCTGCTCAGAACGTTGTCATCACCATCTGATAAAAATAAATGAAAAATAATTTTGAATGACCCCGTTAGTGATATTTTACTCATTTTACAGACAAATGCTCAAGAAACAAAATAAATATTATTTAAAACAAAAAACAATAAAAAATCCATCTGACGGAGTTGACACAGAACTGAATGTGGTGACAAACTAGTAGGTAAAATGAAAAACTTGGTACATGTGCAGTAAAGCAATTTATGTAAAATACATTCAAATGAATTAATTGCACATTTAAGTGAGATTTGACAACAATTTCACTGAAAGAGTCACAAAAACTCTGATGGAGTTGACATCTGACAGAGGTGACAAAAAGCCAAACTACCTCAATTTATATGTTGTTATTCTGAAGGAAGCCATATTGTAGCTCATCAGGTTCATGAAATCTTTACAATATACCAAAATTAAGCTTTTATTTCACAAAATTTCCTCAAAGTTGTGTAAATTGTCAGTTATGGTGTTGAAACATCATGGTTGTGACAAAAAACTTAGGAATAAAAAGAAGAAAAAACTAAAGAATAACATAAGCAGAACTGAATTTCTGGTGCCCCCAATAATGCCTGATTTTTTTTTTATATTCTTTTCATTTCTGACGGTGTTGTCAAAAACTAAGGACAAATTTCAATGGAGTTGGAAAATATAAAAAAATGATTTTTAATTCAATTTATTGATACCTTTATAATAATTTATATGACTATTTATACTTAATTGTCATAATATATAATTTTAGT
The DNA here is from genome assembly GCA_033032245.1 of Poecilia picta. Taxonomy (NCBI): domain Eukaryota; kingdom Metazoa; phylum Chordata; class Actinopteri; order Cyprinodontiformes; family Poeciliidae; genus Poecilia; species Poecilia picta. The sequence goes on from CM065355.1 coordinate 2,244,323, forward strand.
ATTTCTTTAATTATTTGAAACTATTGTAATGTATTGAGTTCTGATCCTGGACAAGGGATTTTACAGGCATCATCCACCGACCACAATGTTTAAAATAAAAAAATATTCAGCAAATACCTGGGAAATATACATTGCTTTTGCTCACATGACCCAGGTTAGTTTAGTCAGATATTTGAAAAAATATATTTTGTGTATATTTTATTCAAATTTTGTGCTTTATCCATAGGACCTGTTTTGTCCCTATTCTCAAGAATCACTGAACACCATCTTTAGATTCAGGTGTGTCGAATCAGGGAAAACACTAAAACAACTTGACGTTGGAGATTCTGTACCTGTAGAATAAACATTTCTCCAAATTATAAGACTTTATTAACAAAACCTTAAACTTCCAGTGCAGCATACATATTATCAGCAGCATGACAGAATACTGAGACATGTAGGTTCAGAGAAAGATAAAGGTATATAAATAATAATAAATATAACTGCAACATAAACAGTATGGGCAAACTTCCAACATAAAATACTGTGCAGTTATTGAAAATGGTGTATCCCAATCCACAGGAATGTGCAACTGAGTAACATTTTCAGTTGAAGCACTCTTTGACTTGGCTTAAAATGAGAAAAAACTAACTCTGAAATACCTCCAAATAATATCAGTAACAAAATAGACAGAAGAATAAAACTGAAAGAACAATCTAATGAAATAAAAATGCAGTTCCACTTTGATATGTAGAATATCTGTCAGACAGGGATGGGGAGAGGTTTTCACCAGCAGGTGGAGATCTTTTTAAAAAATTACAAGATGCACCCGAACACAGACTGAGCAGTGCACAATAGTTTATTAAACAATTTCCTTAAAACATTTCTTTTTTTAAAAACGAGGCTTCAGGCCTACTACTCGGTCCCTGGAACAAAAGGGAACACATAAGGTAAGGACGGACAAGTTCAATTATTCCAAAAGAAAGGAACAAAACATGCAATGTAAAAGAAATGAGTAAATCAAAGAAACAAACAAATTAGTAGCTTCAATAACACACAACAAATACAAACTGTAAAAGAAAACACTTCAAACAATAGAACAAATCGTTATAGTCATCCAGTTCCAAATGCCCTTCGATGGGGCCAGAGGAGTAATGCCCCGTCCACACTGCCTGCAGCCCAACCAGCAACAGGTTTAGTTGAGAGCGGCCCAAAAAAAACAACGGCAAGACAAGACAACAGAGCGTCCAAAATGATGCACCTCCAAATAAAATCAGGTCCCCAGGGATGGAAACATATGGAGTCTCAAAAAGATTTGTGCGTGCGTAAAAAGATTTGTGCGTGCGTAATACTTGATTTGTAAAACTTAAAAATAAAATAAACCTTCTCCTACGCCTATACATGTTGAAAAGTACACACAAATCACCTGTTACGCACACACAAAACTGCATTTACACACAAATCCGGTTACGAGTGCACAACTATTTTTGAGACTCATTTCACGCCTCTGGAAGCTCCAAGATTTGTGTACGAAGCTGAAGTTGGTTTCCATTTCTAGCTTCCAATAGCTAAAGGGCGATTCCACTTAATTTTTCACTACCTTCCATATCATTAATCGACTGTAGTTCAAAATCTACTATAGCTAGACGCTTCAAACCTAGACTAAATTATTCTGCTAGCATAACAGAATATTTAAAACCATGTTTGGGATTTGTGAAAACTTTTTCTGATTTGTGAAAACTCAATAAAGGTCCAAAGGATTCATCTTCTAAGCATGAATGACATTCCTGAAGAAAAACTAAATCTACTCTTGCCTCTTTGGAAAAAAGAAAATACGCTTTACGTTTTCCATCATTACTCAGACCCCTTGTATTAACAGATAAAAATGACAGCTCCGTGCCTTCTGAAAGTTAGAGAAAAGTCATTTTAAAAAACGTAACCCATTTAAAATGACTCCTAAAATAAAATTTGAAGCCACTATCAAAATTAGCTAAACCCTTTGTAAAGTTCAGTATTTACAGCTGAGGAGTTGGGCTGTTGATAGGAGAATCCGTGAATTTCATAGGCTCGGCATCGGAGCCCATCGCTGTAGTTGTGCTCATGCATCTTGTTCTGAAGTGTGACTGATGTCCTGATCTTCCACTTATTTTCTTCTTTTTTTCCTCTGTCGCTCATCTCTTCTTTGAAAGCAAACTTATAGTATCATGTTGAAAATGTTATTATTTTGTTCTTTTATAAAGTTTATGGCTTCTCGGTCATAAGATTTGCGGAAAGTTTGTATATTTTTGGCTTCTCAGAAGTTGCTCCAAAAGTTGCATTAAAGGTGCCAACTTTGCATTAAAGTGTCATTATTTACCAAATGACACTTCATAACAGTCATAGACATTCGTAAAGACTCCTTTATGTTCATGACAGATGTTATGCTATGTTTCTGATAGATTTCTATCAACTTTATTGAACATGTACATGCTGCCAAATGCAATTTTTGTATCAATTCTTTTATACATATTTGTTAAAATTATTATGTCAAGTCGGTATAAGAGAGCTCAATTTTCTTTAGATTATCAGTCTCGTGTTTTACTGTTTCCTATGCAATATCATAGTGACAGTTTAGACAAATATGTAAATAACCTATTGCTTATAAATATCACATACTGCAACTTAATAGTTGACCTTGAACATATTTCTGCAGTTAGTCATTAAAAAATAATAAATTTGTGTCCTGCAATGAGGAATACAACAGAAAACACAAAAAGTGAACATTAGAACATCATTAAATAAATTTTTTTTAAAATGTCCATTTACTTAGTCAGGGGCAGTTTTTAAGGAATAATGCCTTGTTGGACATTTTACCTCCATCCAGTTCCATTGTTATCTTCTGTAACACCTGAAAATGTAGCGAAGGTCAGCAGGGTTGGCGAGCTTCAGTCCATATATCCGTCCAACAAGTATTACAACAGCTGTTGGCCCACTATCCAAATTGGACGCCACCCTGATGCCTTCAAGGACGATCCTGATGTCTTCATGTGATGAAGTCTTTCAGATGAAAAACGCCGATGGTGGTGGTTCCAATAGCCTCTTCAATGGTAGCTTCATCCACACCCTATGTGAAGTGATGACAAGTTAATTTCTCTTTCTCTAGACCTAGAGCTGCAACTATATAGACCTTTCTCTACAGAGATCTATCTCTAAAAGGTTGGACAGATTAATGTAAATCTCGATGAATATAGATATCTCAAGTATATCTAAATGTAGAGATAGACATAGATGGAAGTATCTATCCATGTGGAAAGAGGTATATTTCTACATATCTAGAGAAATCCAAGTCTAGATAGATATAATTATGTACAGATCTAAATCTTTCTCTATATTTATCTATCTCCAGTTGTGTAAATACACATACTGTATAATACCTACCACATACTCCTGGATGATCTTGACTGGATCTTCTCCCATATGCAGACTTCTTTAATGACTCTCCCATGCAGCATCAACATCTTCCCACTGAAGGACATTAATGGAATTAGAATCTTTTTTCAAGCCTTATGCTTGAAGTTTAACAATTTACTTTACAAAACTGTTTTTAAAGTGAAGACATACAAACAAAGTTAAAGTAGAAGTTGAAGTGAAAACAAGCAGGTGAGAACAATCAACACAAGAAAAATTTAATTTCCTACATTAAAAAAGTTTATCCAAAAAGATTGATAGTTGTGTTGTGGATATATCGCTTACATCATCCATTTGTGCAACAATTTGTCCTAGCATTTGTCCAAGATGTCCTTCTCTTCTTCTGATCAGCTTCATCAGGTTGTCTAACTGGAGAACCAGCTGAGACAAGAACTTGGACTGAAGTGGTTGGTCTGGTGGTATATTTCTCTTAAACTCAGCGTTTATCTAAAAAAGAGCACAAAGTAATGAGCTTCAAATGTTCAACATTTGTAAGAGCCCAACAATCACTGCTGCAGAAGTGAACAGTCAAGTATTTGTGCCTAGACATCTTAAATTAACATTACATCCAAAAAAAACCATGGTTTTAAATATTCTGCTATGCTAGTAGAATAATGTACTCCAGGTTTGAAGTGTGTATGAGTTGTAGTTTTTTAATTAGAGCAGTTCTAGTAAGAAAGAGATGCCAAAAAATTGTGATTTTCGAATTTTATTGAGTTTTCACAAATCAGAAAATGTTTTCACAAATCCCAAACATGGTTTTAAATATTCTGCTATGCTAGCAGAATAATCTAGTCCAGGTTTGAAGTGTGTATGAGTTGTAGATTTTTAATTAGAACAGTTTTAGTGATGGCACAGGTGCCAAAAAAAATTGTGATTTTCGCACTTTATTTAGTTTTCACAAATCAGAAAAAGTTTTCACAAATCCCAAACATGGTTTTAAATATTCTGCTATGCTAGCAGAATAATTTAGTCCAGGTTTGAAGCGTCTAGGTATAGTAGATTTTGAACTACAGTCGATTAATGATGTGGAAGGTAGTGAAAAATTAAGTGGAATCGCCCTTTAGCTATTGGAAGCTAGAAATGGAAACCAACTTCAGCTTCGTGATTTGTGTGTAGATGGTGCGTTTACATGCTAGTAAAAGCTGGGACATCTGAGTTTTGCTCGGAGTCTAGTGTTTTTATCCTCTGACGTTTCTCACTTGCCGAAGTGGCAAATACGTTAGTTCGCTGGAAAACGATACATCTCAGCACTTCCTTATAATGTCCTAAAATTATTTATAGACATATTGTGCGTTTTTGAACGGTACTGGAGACTAAGTGGTCTGAAAAAGGATCACTGGGTGGCGAAATGGTTCGCTGGCCGGAAAATAGTCAGGAAAACCCAGAAGCAAGACGGCGCGTCCCGGTGGTTTGTCCTCTGAAGTAAGTAGGAGATAAACCTGCAGACTTTAACTTTTAATGAGACATGGAGTAAATAAATGATTTCAGGTTACGTTTTATATGTCTGGTATTTTGATACTCTGCCCTCATGTTTCTGTTAGCGGGAGCTAAAGTTTATATCAGCTATGCTACGTTAGCTGTTGGGAGCTAAACGTGGATTTTTATTCTCTCACTCACAGTTTGATAATTTGTCTTCAGTCTTAACTTTAACCAGGATTATCTAGTTTTATGATGTTTCATGGTGACAGACATATTCACACATCCTCCAGAATCTTCAGATTAAACTGTTTGTCTGGACTCCATTTCATTGACCCTTAAATAAATATAAACCTGCTGCTCCTGTTTGTCTTCATTTTAAGTTGATTAATGTAGATGGTAAATATATTCAGATGGTTTAGATTTTCACAAGTAGTAAATTTATTTCTCAATTGATATTTTGACACAATCGACAGTTAATAAACACATATTTAAGAAAATAAATGTTTTAATGCAAAAATCGCCTCCACAGCAAAACAATTAATGTAAAACATTTGATAAATATAAAAAGAAATATAAAATATAAAAAGAAAATATTCTACATACATTGTGATGATTCAAGTAATGTTCTGTCACAGTCAGGTCTGTCAGTGCATCAACTGCTCAGGAAAATCAACATCATTTTTCTAACACTGACTGTCTATCTGTACTTTTCTCTGCATCTTCAGCCAATCAGCAGCTGAGATTCTGAGAGATTCAACACCAAAACCTGAAGCTTCAAACTGAGCCGTCAACTGAACCAAGACGCCTTTCAAACTACTACAGTAGTTAACCTGCTGTGTTGGTAGATGTTATGGTGTCTCCTCAATCTGTACAGACTGACCTATGTCGTATTTGAATACACATCTTTATTGTGTTTTCTTTTAATTGATTATAGTCAATATTTGAACATCCATGTAAGTTTTAAGACATTTCATTGTTAACTTTAGGTAGCTGTGAATCCACCCATGTTAATCTGAACCTATTTTGTTAAATATTCAACACATTTGTTGCAATCTTAAATATTTAATCTGTCTTTTGTGTTCAGTGAAATGAACATTAAAGTTAATTCATTAAACACTTTTGTCATTTTCTTTCTACAGTACAAATCAAATGATGCATCTATTAAAATCATATATTTGACATCAGTGGTCAAACTATGGCTAAATGTTTGTAATTTACTTTGAACAAGTGGAAACCAAAATGGTTTTAAAATAAAGACACTATGTAAACTCCTCATCTACCTCAACACAGGTAAATTTTCCACTGTATGCAAGTAAATGTGATTACGATTGAATGACAATTGTACAGCAGGGCTTCAACTCCAGTTCATAAGGGTCAGTGTCCTCCAGTCTTTAGATGTCTCTTCTTTAACACACCTGAGTCAAATCATGAGGTCAGAGGTCATTAGCACGACTCTGGAGAACTTGACTGTCCTAAGCTACCATTTAATCCAGGTGTGTTGGACCAGAATGTATCTAAATGTTGCAGGACACCAGACATCGATGCCTGGATCTGAGGATCCTGTTGGAGGATCAGTGTGTTCCTGCAGCAGGAACACACTGATTCAGAAGAAATCAGAAACATCTTGATGCTCCAGAAAGTGAAATAACACCAGAACCAATCCATCAGTCGGCTGTTTTGTCCTGTGTAGAGATAAATATAAAATGTTATTTATAAACATAGAAAATCAATAAACTAGAATCGAAAGGCAATTTATTTCATTTAAATTTATTCACTTAGTGAATAAAGTAAAAGGCAAATCACAATGTCTCACAAACTATATATACTGTTGAGGAAATATAATCATTGTTTAGTGTTTTGTTGAATTCAATCATATAACCATTTTTAGTGCTTTAGTTTAGTGAATCTTTTACTTATATAACCATTTTTGTAGTGTTTGAGTTGGTTTTATCTTTTAATTAGAACTAGGAATTTTGTGTCAGCAAGCTCAGATGCAGCCTCTGGGGTTGGAAGGTCACAGATTCAGCATTTGGAAGGGCCTGGTGACAGAACCACAGGAGGTTATCAAGCATATCTGTGTGAGAACCAGGAACACATTCCTGTCTCAGGAAATAAGGGTCATTAGGCAACATTTGGCACAACGAACGGTTGACCTATGCACTTCTGAACTCTGAAACTGTGAACTTTTAAACTTTCAGACTGATATCATATAGAATACTTTAATAGTGCATGCTTTAACTGAATATTTTATTTTAATATTTTATTAGAACTAAAACTAGTCAATGATAAAGGTAAATTGAAAATGTTTTGTTTTGTATTAAAATAGGATATGGATCTGATTATTTTTGTAGTTTAGATAAGTTTAAATATCAAAGAGATGCTGGGAGGAATAACAGACCAAAAAGCAGATTAAGTTTAGAGGTAACTTTTATTGAATTAAAAATATAGGATTTAAGGTAGGAAAACTCAGGATTTCACAGAGACTTGTGAAATCTTGGGATGTCTGTGCCTAAGGAAGGCGCCAGGAGATCTCCTGACTCTGCCTGAGTCAGGAGATTGCATAAATTGGTGAAATAAAACCTGAATTTATGGTCGACTTTGAAGTATTGACCGGCAGTTTAACCCGCAGAGAATTTGGTCTAAAACAATACATGCAGTTTGTTATTTATCTGTTGGGATAGAGCCAAGTCTCCTGAGACATTTGCGAAGTGGTAAAAGTCAGCAGGACTTTTAGAGTTCTGGTTAACTGCAAATAACATCAAAGAAGTAGAATTCCCTTTGATGGCTGGCCAAATTGTAGGGAGGTGCCGTTTTCAGTGGGGCTAGGAGACGGCTCCTCATTGGTCTAGGCAAGGGACGCCTTGCTTGAAGCCAGAACCTCCCACGGAGAATACTGTATAATCTGCTTACAGCAAAAAATAAGGTAGAAATATAGCCGATTCTAATGCTTGTTGGTCTGGTTGTATTTCTCCAAGACGTCTTGTATGTCTGTATTCTACGTATCTCAGGTAACTAACTGTAATTCTGCATGCTTCTTCTGTTCCGCTCTGTATGTCTGATTCTTTTGTTTCTGATTGGATTAAATTCTGAACTTCTGTGACGTCAACACGCTGCTTACGCCTCTTGTGTTCTCGCGTGGGCTCCGGACAGCAGCTGAGATCCGGGACTCGAAAAAGGAAAAGAACCGAATTGTATTTTTTAATTTGACATAAATTATTCCTTTTTCAACAATACAAATATCAGTCAGCAACATGACTTAGGAATTTGATTGGAACCTTTTGGACAAAACAGAAACTGTAAGAACCACACAGACAATTTTTATGAATTAAAGACACAAACTGTGAGTGAGAGAATAAAATTCCAGGCTTAGCTCCCAACAGCTAACGTAGCATAGCTGATATAAACTTTAGCTCCCGCTAACAGAAACATGAGGGCAGAGTATCAAAATACCAGACATATAAAACGTAACCTGGAATCATTTATTTACTCCATGTCTCATTAAAAGTTAAAGTCTGCAGGTTTATCTCCTACTTACTTCAGAGGACAAACCACCGGGACGCTCCGTCTTGCTTCTGGGTTTGCATGGCGAACCATTCCGCCACCCAGTTGTCCGCCTTCCAGAGGCGTGAAATGAGTCTCAAAAATAGTTGTGCACTCGTAACCGGATTTGTGTGTAAATGCAGTTTTGTGTGTGCGTAACAGGTGATTTGTGTGTACTTTTCAACATGTACAGGCGTAGGAGAAGGTTTATTTTATTTTTAAGTTTTACAAATCAAGTATTACGCACGCACAAATCTTTTTAAGCACACACAAATCTTTTTACGCACACACAAATCCTGTTAGCACACACAAATCTTTTTACGCACGCACAAATCCTGTTACGCACGCACAAATCTTTTTACGCATGCACAAATCCTTTTACGCATGCACAAATCTTTTTACGCACGCACAAATCCTGTTACGCACGCACAAATCCTGTTACGCACGCACAAATCCTGTTACGCACGCACAAATCTTTACGCACGCACAAATCCTGTTAGCACACACAAATCTTTTTACGCACGCACAAATCCTGTTACGCACGCACAAATCCTGTTACGCACGCACAAATCCTGTTACGCACGCACAAATCCTGTTACGCACGCACAAATCTTTTTACGCATGCACAAATCCTGTTACGCACGCACAAATCTTTTTACGCACGCACAAATCTTTTACACACGCACAAATCTTTTTACGCACGCACAAATCCTGTTACGCACGCACAAATCCTGTTACGCACGCACAAATCCTGTTACGCACGCACAAATCTTTTTATGCATGCACAAATCTTTTTACGCATGCACAAGTCCTGTTACGCACGCACAAATCTTTTTACGCACACACAAATCCTTTTACGCACGCACAAATCCTGTTACGCACACACAAATCTTTTTACGCACACACAAATCTTTTTACGCATGCACAAATCTTTTTACGCATGCACAAATCCTGTTACGCACACACAAATCTTTTTACGCACACACAAATCTTTTTACGCACGCACAAATCTTTTTACGCATGCACAAATCTTTTTACGCACGCACAAATCTTTTTACGCATGCACAAATCTTTTTATGCATGCACAAATCCTGTTACGCACGCACAAATCTTTTTGAGACTATTTTCACTCCATATAAACACAGCCTAACCTGGGAGGGAGCAGGTCAGCAAGCAAGGTCCAGATGGAAGCCGCCCGCCACAACAACCTCCAGCTGCAGCCGCCAATGCTAACAGAGCAGCAGACGAGCCGATCAAACACACAAGCCAACATGTAGCCGCTGATTGTAGCAACAGTGGGAGAAACGAAGACACATGCACCTTGCAGCGGCCTGCCCAACTATAAAGGCATCTGCCTCGCCCACCAATCATCCCTGCAGTTCTAGCTGCACCCGGTGCACAGAGTGGGGGAGGGTGGAACACCATCCCACCACATTCTACATTGCCGCTCCGACAGGGGCGGATCTAGAAAAATATTTATGGGGTGGCAAGAGGGTGGCAGGGACATTTTCAGGGTTGGCAGTATATATATATATATATATAAAAAAATTAAAAATTTCCCTTCTCACCCTGTGCGGGTGGTCTCTCTCTCTCTCTCTCTCTCTCTCTCTCTCTCTTTCTTTCTCTCTCTCTCTCTCTCTTTCATCCTCTGAGCTCAGGTCCTCTACCAGAGGCCTGGGAGCTTCAGGTTCTCCTCCAGTATCTTGGCTGTGCCTAGTACTGCACATTTCTGGACTGAGATGTCTGATGTTGTTCCTGGGATCTGTTTTAGCCACTGCTCCAGTTTGGGGGTTTCTGCCCCGAGGGCCCCGATGACCACAGGCACCACTGTGGTCTTCACCTTCCAGTTCTTTTCCAGTTCCTCCCTGAGGCCCTGGTATTTCTCCAGTTTCTCATGCTCCTTTTTCCTGATGTTGTAGTCACTTGGTATCACTACATCCACCACAACGGCTTTCCTCTGTTCTTTATCCACCACCACAATGTCTGGTTGGTTCTCCATCACCATCTTGTCTGTCTGGATCTGGAAGTCCCACAGGATCTTAGCTCGGTCATTCTCCACCACCTTTGGGTATATATAAAAAATTCCCTTCTCACCCTCTGCGGGTGGTCTCTTTCATCCTCTGAGCTCGGGTCCTCTACCAGAGGCCTGGGAGCTTGAGGGTTCTGCCTGGGAGCTTGAGGGTTCTGCGCAGTATCTTGGCTGTGCCTAGTACTGCACATTTCTGGACTGAGATGTCTGATGTTGTTCCTGGGATCTGTTTTAGCCACTGCTCCAGTTTGGGGGTTTCTGCCCCGAGGGCCCCGATGACCACAGGCACCACTGTGGTCTTCACCTTCCAGTTCTTTTCCAGTTCCTCCCTGAGGCCCTGGTATTTCTCCAGTTTCTCATGCTCCTTTTTCCTGATGTTGTAGTCACTTGGTATGGCTACATCCACCACAACGGCTTTCCTCTGTTCTTTATCCACCACCACAATGTCCGGTTGGTTCGCCATTACCATCTTGTCTGTCTGGATCTGGAAGTCCCACAGGATCTTAGCTCGGTCATTCTCCACCACCTTTGGGGGTGTTTCCCACTTCAATCTCGGGGCTTCCAGTCCATATTCTGCACAGATGTTCCTGTACACTATGCCCGCCACCTGGTTATGTCGTTCCATGTACGCTTTCCCTGCCAGCATCTTGCACCCTGCTGTTATGTGCTGGACTGTCTCAGGGGCCTCCTTGCACAACCTACACCTTGGGTCTTGTCTGGTGTGGTAGATCTGAGCCTCTATTGCTCTGGTGTTTAGGGCCTGTTCCTGTGCAGCCAGGATGAGAGCCTCTGTGCTGTCCTTGAGTCCAGCTTTGTCCAGCCATTGGTAGGATTTCCTGATATCAGCCACTTCAGTTATTTGTCGGTGGTACATCCCATGTAGGGGCTTGTTCTCCCATGATGGAACCTCTAGCCCCTCATCCTGTGTTCCCCATTGCCTGAGACATTCCCTGAGCATATCGTCCGTTGAGGCTTTGTCCTTGATGTATTTATGAATCTTGGATGTTTCATCCTGGACAGTGGCTCTCACACTCGCTAGTCCTCTGCCTCCTTCCTTACGGCTCGTGTACAGTCTCAGGGTGCTGGATTTGGGGTGGAACCCTCCATGCATGGTTAGTAACTTCCGAGTCTTAACATCCGTGGCCTTTATCTCTTCCATTGGCCAGCTAATTATTCCGGCAGGGTATCTGATTACTGGTAAGGCATAGCTGTTTATTGCACGGATCTTGTTCTTGCCATTGAGTTGGCTTCTCAGGACTTGCCTTATTCATTGGAGGTATTTTGCTGTGGCTCCTTTCCTTGTGACCTCGTCGAGGTTGCCATTTGTTTGTGGTATTCCCAGGTACTTGTAACTGTGCTCTATGTCTGTTATTGTTCCTTCTGGGAGTGAAACCCCTTCTGTGCGGACGACCTTCCCTCTCTTTGTAACCATCCGACCACACTTCTCTAGTCCGAATGATATCCCAATGTCAGTGCTGTATATCCTGGTGGTGTGGATCAGTGAGTCGATGTCTCGCTCACTCTTAGCGTACAGCTTGATGTCATCCATGTAGAGGAGGTGACTGATTGTGGCCCCATTCTTCAGTCGGTATCCGTAGCCAGTCTTGTTGATGATTTGGCTGAGGGGGTTCAGGCCTATGCAGAACAGCAGTGGGGACAGAGCATCTCCTTGGTATATGCCACATTTGATGGACACTTGTGCAAGTGGTTTGCAGTTGGCTTCAAGGGTGGTTTTCCACAGCCCCATCGAGTTTGCAATGAAGGCTCTTAGAGTCCTATTGATGTTGTACATCTCTAAGCATTCATTGATCCAAGTATGTGGCATTGAGTCATAGGCTTTCTTGTAATAATTCCAAGCGGTGCACAGGTTGGTGTGTCGGGTTTTGCAGTCTCGGGCAACTGTGTGGTCTACAAGGAGTTGGTGTTTGGCTCCTCTGCTATTTTTGCCAATGCCCTTCTGTGCCGTACTCATGTATTTATCCATGTGACCACTTATATATATATATATATATATATATATAGAAACAATACAAAATATTGTTTCAAAATCAGCTTCATGTAGCACCAAGGCTTACATACAATTTCTTAATGTAGTATAGTTAATTATTTTCACGTCTTTCCTACTCCTGTTAATTGATATTCATTAGTGATACACATATCAATTGACATGCATTGTTTCCAGAAAACCATTTTATCCCAACACAGGACAAGGAGAAATCTGTCACTAAAATATTAGTAGCGCCATCATTTGTTATTTGATATATATATTAAATACGACTTAAAATAAAGATTAGAAAACTGATGTTTGATCAATTCTCCATGATATAAATCTATAAACAGTTTAGTTTCTGTTAGTTCTGTCAAGATACAAGAAAGGGTGAATATCTACTTATATTGGTCAATCGTTTTATTTTAAATATGCTGTAGGAGCCGCAGATTGGCGACTTTCATAAATATCACCATCATATCATATCATTTTGAGAACACAGGGGATTAGCTCAGTTTTTGTCACTTGTTTTTAGGAATTGGAGCGACTGCAGTGAGCAACAATAAAGGTACAATAAAGCTGCCAGTTTTTACCAGAGCTACCACTCTTGCTCTGGTAAAAACCATCAGCCCCAAACCCAAATGCCTGCTGGTCCTTCAGGCCCCTGCACTTATAGAAAGTGGACTGACCCACATTACTTCCTGTCTAAATTTAGAAAATAAACAAGAAAATAATTTAAAAAATAAAATAAAATAAAACAAACAATTATCAACCTACAAATAAACTCTGTAAATAATACAAAAATAGAAATTTAAGAATAAAGTAACAAAATTCAAATGGATAAAGAAATAAAGAAAAATAGCTCCAACAACTTCTATTCCGCCTTTTCTCGCTCTGTGGGTATGACGGCTTTACGTGGACCCGTTGCCATGGCAACTGACAAACAACAGCTCAAGGAGCTGATAGAGCAGATTACCGATCAGGGGAATCAACACCAAAAAAACAAACATTTCCCACACAAAAAAGTATCAAAAACACTAAAACAGAACATTCAGTCTGTTACATTATGTTGTCAGACTTAATGTCTATATTGTGATTATTAATAAGTTTTCGCCTCAGCACAGCGGCGGTTGATTATCTGATTTAAACAGCTGCTCTGACGACTTGGTGGCGGGTTGACATGTTTTAGTGCCAACGGAACCAAAACACACTGAACTGCGCATGTTACGGTTATCAAAGTCAGTATCAGGCTAACAGTTAGCCTAGCATAACTGACCCACTGCTCACTTGTTCAATGTTTACTTTAAATTAAAACTTTTTCCTCATCTGTTGAATCTGAAGCCCTTATTACCATCATCTATGGTTGAATTAACTGCTAAACATCGCGTCCGTTGTTCTGATTATTTGCGTGATTGTAGTATTTTATTGTATTTTCCTGACCACCGATATTCTTGACCCAATGGACAGAAATGTCGCATGTATGACTTACGATAAATCACATAATGTCCAGTCCAGTAACATGTATATCCATCAATGCTGCTGCCTCGCGCTCTGTCCTTCTCTCGCACTTCCCGCCACTCAGCAGTGGGTGTCAAGTTACATTGTGTTGCATTCAATGTTGTCGGGAAAAAAGAGTTTCATGCGCTTAATGTCCGATTTCCCATAACTATTTATTGAATTCATTGTTGCAAGCTGGGGTGGCAACTGCCACCCCGCTAGATCCGCCCCTGCGCACCGACGATGGATCTGCACACTTCAGCACCAAGGACGAAAGACGGCAAACTGTTACTGAAGTCAAAGAACGAACCACCATGTGCCAAAGTTCTGTATATACGCCGAATTATGTTCATTCCCAAAATGCCAGTAACAGAAGAACCCGCATTAATGGGATCTTTCACCACCAGAATTCCACAATATGGAAGCACTTTGTCACCAAGATTGACATCCAACTCTAAATAGCCAATGTATGGAAGGGAAAGACCATTGGCTGCCCGGAGCCAAAACCAATGACATGACTGAAAGCGATCATGCTCCAATGATGCAAAATGTTCCTTAAAACAGCTCTCAGTGATTGTCGACACCATGGACCCTGTGTCTATTAGTCACAGAGACACCGCCCATAATAACATCAACGACTGGACAAGATGCCAACAATTTTGACGCGGCTGCTGGTTACAAGCCTGCTATTCCCCCACCTGAGTTGTGGCTCAACAGCTCAGTGGGTGCTGGTTTTTCCCCTGATCAACATTAGCTGGCCTGGACACAGAGTTAATCCTGGCATGGACTCGCTTATCACACTCTGGCAAAGTGACCTGGCTGTTGGCACCTGTGGCACATCACCGAACCCGGACGAGGAGGCTGCACCTGTGGTAAAGAAGTTTGCAGAGAAGCAATACACTGAGTCCGTAATCCGTTCTTGTTGCTGTTTTAGAAGTTCCCTTAACTCACTAAGCTCAGAGTGGGGAGCAATAGGTGGAGTCAGCTGAGAGCTACACCCCATACTGCAGCCCATATGTAGATGGGAGAGAATGACTACGCTCCCGAGCGCCACCTGGAAACGCCTGCCTCTCCCACCTAATTGCCTCCCCACGCACCTCCAACAAGGTCGCAGCAGGATGATCCTGAACATACTGTTTAAGTTCCCGGCGGAGAGCACTGTCCAACACATGTTCTACGAACTGATCATGCAGCAAAATATCAGCATTCAGCAACCCATCAGGAGCATTCTGCTTCACTGGTTCCATAAGGGCCATCAAAGCTAAGAAAAACTGCAAAAGTGTTTCCTCCTCTTGCTGCTTCCTAGAAAAGAAGGCATGAGTTATAGAGTTATATAGGACTCAGCACAACCATACAACTCCCTCAAGATAGCCAAGGGGAGGGTGGAACACTATCCCACCACAATTTGTTAAATTAGAACTCCAACAACCAAGATATATGACAAAACTGTGTTAAGGCAAGGAAGGATGATGGACTGATGTAAGTCTGAAACTAGAGGCTCAGCAATCGCATTGTCAGACGTTTAGCGCTAGCAGCCGAGATAAACAAATAGCATCTCACCAGTTTCTAAGAACAATACTACCTTTACCTTTTTTCCTGGTTAGTGAGAAGAGAAAGCAAATAAATTTAGACAAAACAGGACAATCTCAGGCTACCAGACAACCAGTACTCCAAGCACAGACTAGGGTTAGCAGCTGCTTTGGCCCGATTCAGGGAAGTATAAAAACTAGATGGCTGGATGGATAAAAGGTTTAGAAGAACATTAACATTCATGCCATCAAAGTATAGCGGAAATGTACTTAGTATAACATAAAATAATATATAACATAAAATTATGGACTTTATATAATTTTTCCTAGAAATAAACTTTTATTCACTTATTTTTCATATTTTACTTTTAAAAAGTGACCAAAATGAAATAGATCCTGTCAAAATTGTTGTGCTTTACTTATATTTGAGTTCCTTAATTTATACAAAGATGTTTTCTTTTTCTCTCACCATTGGCAGAGCTTGTGGTAGAGATTATCTTGTCTGTTGTAAGAAGACTGAGTATAATCTGGTCTTGGTGAAGTCAAAATCAAGAACAAGTGCAAATGGATCACATATCCGCTGCATGGCATAGGACTGTTCTAACAGGCCACTGAAAGAAAGCCAGTGATGGAAGGAAACAGAAGTTTTACTAATGATGCAAGTTTCACTAGTGGGAGGATTATACTGAAAGGTTCAAGCCAAACTACAATATTACCCCTCTTTCATATGAATCCACACAGAGGAATAATAATAACAACAATTATAATAATTGGATAATATAATTGTACATGTATACAAAAATAAGCATACTTACCCACTTCAATTTTTTGGGTCATAAATACGTTCTCAAGTTAAAGAGCATAAATACTGAGTTGCATTGGAACTACTATTTAGGTGAAGGATCAGTCCACTTTATATATTGCTGGTGTGTTTGTGCATTTGCTCCAGCCTTCCACTCTGTTATCCTTTCTGACCTTCTGTGACCTGGAATCCAATCAGATTAGTGAAAAGACTAGAGGCCCTGCCTGATATGTGAGCTGCAGCTCACCATGTGCTTGAGTGCCAGATGTTCACTGCGGCATCATCATTGTGCTTAACTGTCCCACAGTTTCCTCTATATTGCATAGTTGTGAGAGAATTTGTTCACAGTCTTCTTCATTTTATTGCTTCATTCGAATGTGGTTTTTAGGTATGACATTATCACCCCCACACAGCATCCTGTGGATCATTGTGGTACAGTGAATCTTTTCTTTGTCACCTATATGGCTTGTAGATTGACCGTAATGCCTTGCAGAGGAAAGTATAATCTGAAACACACTCACACACACATGCGCACACACAGCTTTGTGCTTAAGGTACAGTTCAGCCCAAAATTATGATAATCATGTCATTTTGAGGTTTCAGTAATGTTTTAATTTTACCAACAGGTTTCTTATGTCTGGAAATTACATTGATATTTTGCAGGCCCCCAGCCAGAGAGACATGGAGCTCATGACAAAAGCAAAGGGTTCAGTTATTGCACTGGTCATGATACGATATGTATCACAATATTTGTTGGCCGATACGATTCGATACGATTCTTGTGATTTTCTGAAAGATTTTAGAAAGACAGAGTGGTTTTAGTGACATTTTGTGTTCCATAGACTTGAATTTAGTTAACTGAAAACTGATTAAAAGCACCAACTACACAATACCTGACTCTGATTGGACAGTCTAACAGTCTGCATCTGGACAAAATGAATAAAAGATGCAGTGAGAGAATTAGTTTCTGTCATTTAATTCATATGGATTTGACATAAAACTCAAAAGTTTAAACAGTAATCCAGGAGCAGAGTGGAGAGATTATCAGCCTCCAGACTCTCAATATGCAAATGATGCACTTGTGTTTTTTTCTTTTGGACACTGTGGCTGCATTTTGAAGTAAAAATGCAGCCACAAATGCAGTCTTTAGGACTATGGAGAAAAAGGCTTTTTCTACCTTGGCTCCCGGAGTTAGCCGTGGCTGTAAGCTGTTTACTACTAACTGCTAAAGTAGAGGCTCCGCATCACCCCGTAGTGATCCACTCCCTGCAGCTACGCTGCGCCGCTATTCCCCAGCTTGGATCTCTGAGTATCTCCTCTCAGACGCCAGGATCTCATCGTTCTCTCAGTCTCTGAGACTCTTTGTTGCTAATAAAATGATCGATCAGCCATTGTTGTCATGGAAATCCTCACTGGGCCGCAGATTCCGGCTGGAGGTTTTTCCTCTTCCTGCTCCAAACACAGCGCCGCTGCTGCTGCGCGCCGCTGCGGATGTTATCAACCCATGTTAATTCTTCAGGTAATTCTTTATATACAGAACAGAAACCGCTAAGCTAAAAACTAATTATAAAGTGAAGCTACCAGTAGAAATTAGCATTAATTTCGCCGCGCCGCTCCTCATTTCCGCTTCTCTTTCACGGTTACTTGCGCAATTTTCCTTCGTTTCTCAGCAACAAAATACAACCAATCGTTATTTATTGAAGATTTTACATTTCCAAAAACACAGGAATCTAATGTTTCGTTTCGTTTTGCACGTTTGGAAGCTAATTTCCTCTCACATAATCGGAAAAGCCGGGGAATGGCGGCACTTTTGACATTTCTCTGACATCCGGAAAAATATGGTTTACTAATTTTAGCATAACTCCGGTTATACTTGGCCTATTAACATAATTTAAAAACTGTTGTGTAGTTTATAATGTGCCCTTTAAGCTCAAGTTGAAAGTGAGACTGAGGGAGGCGGAATCTTGCTGCTACGCCATAACAAATTAGACATTAATAAGAGCAATAAGGCTATGGATCCCTATGGTTTAAAAAAATCGATTCTCGCGGATGAAAAATCGATACTTTCCGAGCGCGGAAAATATCGATATATATCGCCGAATCAATTTCCCTGCCAGCATCTTGCACCCTGCTGTTATGTGCTGGACTGTCTCAGGGGCCTCCTTGCACAATCTACACCTTGGGTCTTGTCTGGTGTGGTAGATCTGAGCCTCTATTGCTCTGGTGTTTAGGGCCTGTTCCTGTGCAGCCAGGATGAGAGCCTCTGTGCTGTCCTTGAGTCCAGCTTTGTCCAGCCATTGGTAGGATTTCCTGATATCAGCCACTTCAGTTATTTGTCGGTGGTACATCCCATGTAGGGGCTTGTTCTCCCATGATGGAACCTCTAGCCCCTCATCCTGTGTTCCCCATTGCCTGAGACAATGGGGAACACAGGATGAGGGCTAGAGGTTCCATATATATATATATATATATATATATATATATATATATAAATTATATATATATATATATATATATATATATATATATATATATCCTTAGCAGCTCCCCACTCTGTGCACCGGGTGCAGATAGTTTTTTTTTTTTTCAGAAACCGACTGCACATAACACACTGAAAGCTTCCTCGGGCACTGGTTATTGGATATGCTTGATGACATATCATTCTGGGTTATGTAAGATGCAGGTTAGTCATATTCTAACTGCTTGGCTCAGCTTCCACGAGATGAGATTAGTTCAGTGGTGAGTCTGCAGCTTCTGACTCAGTCTGACATGATATTTGCTCTCTGGTCTTGTGGTAATCTGAAAAGCTGCATCTCAGGACATGCAAATTGAGTTGCCTCCTGACAACCCTATCGGTTTTATTAAGTCTCCTAATCTCCCAACAAGGATGTTTAATGTCACCCTTCTTGCATACACAGAACATACAATATTATGAACTGATTTTTTCCCTTCACAAAATCTTTGAAATTTAAAACTATTTGACATTGAGCATTCGGCAAGGGCACAAACATTTAAAATAGCTACTTTGAAAACATATTGTTACCTTTGGTGATAACAGAAAATACATTAGCTGATTATTCTCCACTAGGGTGTGTCTAATGTAACTGCGGTTAGCTAAAATGGGAAATAGAACTTCAGAGGAAAGAGCAGGGTTAGGGTTAGGGGCGGGCTAAGGAAGACTGATTTGTTTCATTAGAGAAGCCTGTTATTAAAATTGACCTGGCTTTGGGCATTTAATACAATAATTAACATACTTTTTTTAATAAATTGTGGCAGTTTGGGGCCACTCCATTTATGTGCATCAGTCTATTCGCCAGATGGCCACTCCTCCCCAGGATGGGAGTTCAAACCGAACTGTCGTTTTTTTCTGTTCAATTTGCCAACCTGCCACAATTTGAACCCAAATTGCTCAAATTTACACGATACTTCATACTTTTACCTACGTTTTGCCAGTGGTACTAATTTCCACCCCTGGTCCAGACGAATTGAATTGTACTCTACTGTACTTACCACCTCACTGACTCTGCAGTTTGCAGATCTCCTTCCAGAAGCCGAACTTCATTGCAGTTCCCTTTACAATCTGTTCAGATCAGTGGCATAGTGCATGGAAAATGACATCAGCAACTCTCTTGTTGCTTTATCATCCACCAGTCTTCATCTTTCTTGGATTCTTTTGAGGTTAAAACAAATGGTTCTCTTCACCCATGCTTTGGGTTGGTACTCTGGGTATTTGAATGCTCGATTTACTCCACACTGCATGTGAAACATTGGCCCTCTGTGTATTGCAAAGTGTGGGCACACTAATGGTCCTAGACTGGCCCCCAGATTGGTTAGGGTGTTGGACCCTCTCATTTGTGACTCTATGCAGATAATAATCATTTTAACCCTGTCATTGAGATACAGTAGGTCTACACTGGTTGGTTGAGGAACTAGTCAGGCCACAGGAGGAGCACCACATCATGCAGGATGTCCAGGGATAATTTGGCTGTTTCTGTAAAATCAGTTTCTGGCTAAGAAATTGTAACAAGAAATTGTCTTAGGAATGAGAAGGTGTGCAAGTACCTCCCGTTGGGACACATCCCATGATCTATGATGATGCATGATGAAATGATGACTGATGAGTGATGCACCACTCATTAGTCCATGCCTCTGGATTATGACATTACTCCAGATGCTGCCATCTCTGATGTTCTGTGAATCACAATCAGTCCATGAAACACTAAACCAAAGTTGCTGAAGACTTTGTGCAAGGAGACACAAAGTGTTGCAAAGAGTTCAGTATCTATGCCTAAATGGCAGGCATAGATACTTATAATGCTTGGCACACAATCAAACAATCTTTGGGCAAACCGTGGTCTACTCATGCTGAGCAACTGGACAAAACGACTGAATGACATGATGACAGAAGCAACCTGTGAAGCTAGTGAAGCTGTTTAATGTATCCATGAGACATCTGATATGTCTGCTGAAGTCAATTCATTGTTTTGAAGGGCTGTTTGATGCTTTTCATTCCAATTCTGGTGTTGTAACCTATCTGTTCCACTAACCTTCCCACCACTGGCAGCTCCTTGGAATACATGTTCAGTGGCATGCTTGTGTACCTAATTAAATCAAAACTGAACTTAACTCATTTCATTTCTGAGTGTCATAACAATGCCAGATGTTCACTGAAAACTGAGGCAAAATCACAAAGTTTCTCTCATATAAAATGGTTACTGCAGAGAAGTACTGAGGTAAAGGCAACACCAAAGAAAGGACGGCCGACATCTCATCTTAGACATTAGAAAGACATTAACTTAACATGTTTGTAATCTTTTATTATATTAACCTTCATCTAAATAGCTGGTGCAAGTTATCAGTAGACATATGTCTGTCAAAGACACATATGTCAAAGAGGTGAAAAGTGTCACTGTTCACCATAAATTCAACAAAAAAAGACATTGTAGGAAGTATTTGATAATAACAATAATAAGGTGCATTTTTCTGAAAATATATTATCACAAATTTGTTTTGATAATGGAACAGAGTAATGGGAAGATTAGTGCAAATGTATCTGTGGAGAATTGGGTGAACATTAAACTCAAACACATTTTGAACAATAGGAGGTGTGATGAAGCTGTGGAGAAATAGACATCGGAAATGATATGCTATGCTAATTAAACTTCTGTCTTTAAAGTATATAAGAACAAAGAATGTTGGAAGTCTCTTGTCCCTGAAACAACAAAACTGAGCATCCCCTTACAGATGAAGAGCTGGCTTTCAGTCCTCTGATGGTCACACAGTGGAGAGGCTGACAAGAACATGAGGAGGTGTGAAGCAGAACTCATCCATCCTGCTGATCTGGCTCTTTGGGGAATGGTACTGATGCTCTCTTATGTTGTCTGTGAGCTGCATTTCTCCCACAGCTGGATTTTTGCTTGGTTTCAGTTTGGTTTTGAAAGTGAAAATCTGCAAGCCCAACTGCATTCTATAGAGTTTCTTCAATTGCCCAATAGTATAAATATGAGTTTATGCAAGAAAAGAAGAGTGATGAAGCAGAGAGGGTCCATAGTGCTCATCATGCTGCAGGCTAAATGAAAGACAGAGAGAGGGGAAAAGCATTAGAACACACTGGAATTATGTGAGTCAACTTTACACTGTACACAGTAAAAATGCCAGTGTTGAATTAACACCCAAAAGTGTGTATATGTGTTCAAATCAGCTGGTGTTAAAGTAACACTTTTAAAAGTGTTAAAAGAATGACACACATTTTTTTGTTGCTGAACTTTTATTAAACCCATTGTCCGATGTTAATTTAATAAAAAAATATGGATGTTAATCTTTTAACACTTTCAAAAATGTTACTTTAACACCAGCTGACTTGGACACATATACACACTTTTAGGTGTTAATTCAACACTGGCATTTTTACTGTGTATCTATATTTATGACAAACACTGTGATAGGTTCCTGGGTTGTTTTGAAGTTTGTTTACTATTCTTTGTTACTTAGTCTCTTTCTTTCTGTGCTCCTACTTCTGTTTTACTTTAGTTCTGTCCTTTGTGATTCATGTTTATTTCTTGTGTGTATATATACTTTGTTACTGTAGTTTAATTTATGTCTAGTTATTCTTCAGTGTTAGATTTATTTCTTGTTCCCTGTGTACTCTCCCTCGTCCCCTGTGGTACTCTCTTTCTCCTCGGTCTGCCTTCTGCTTTCTCCCTTCACACCCAGAACCTGTTTCTAATCAGCCATCTGTTCCTTCTTCAGTAATCAACCTCTCCAGTATATGTAAAACTAATTCTCAGTTCCTCCTTGCTGGTTCCTCCTATCAAACTCTGTTAAGTCATGTCCAATCCCATTACAATCCTGTTGTTCCTGTTATTTTTGTTCTACTCTGGCTCCCTGCGTCCATCATGGGTTTTTGTTCTAAGTTTTTGTTCTTTCTTTATTTAATATTCAAAATTAACTCAAAGTCTCAGTCTGCCGCATTTGGGTCCCAAACCAACACACATCATGAGGCACAGTCATAAAATAAGTCATAACATTTGTTAACGTAAAGCTGCAGTGTGTAGCTTTTGTAAAAAATTTCATTTCTAATGAAATGCTTACTTTAATCTCTCCTATGAATCTATTAAAAGTGATGCATCATTGTATTCTCTTTTTAATGTATTTTTTTTACATTTCAGCATCATGGATTAATTTAGAAAATCTTTTCTGATGGGGTTCATCAGATATTGATCATAAAGTTATTAGGAGTGTCTGTGCATGTGGGTTTCCTCTGTTATTTTTGTATTTAGTGTCATCTGCTTTGTAAAAAGAAGCCACTTCAATTCAATTCAAAGATACTTTATGAGAGGGAAATTAAATGTTGTTAGAACTCATATTATCCAGCTTTCTTCAAAACGTTGTTGTGGATGCTGATGACTTTGGGCCGGGATGGTGTCAGGAAAAAGAGCAAAATCTCCATCACTTGGTTTTTCAGTGAAGCGTGATCTGCCAGTTTCTATTAAATAATGACAAGTCTCCTGATTAAAGTAGCAGACAAATTTCAACTTGTCTGCTGCAATTAATAATTGACAATTTATTAATTATTACTTAATTATTAATTAGGAAATTTTTAAATCTTTATAAAATAGGAAAATGATGAAAAAAACTAGAATAGAGTATCTTTCTGGAATGAGTTAATTCTCAGTTCATGAGAAACATTGATTATTAACAGCACGGTCCACAATCAACACACTATTTGGGTAGTCTGGGTTCATCACAGGACAACTTAAAAACGCAGTACAACAAACCTGCAGGCACATAGTCACACCTAGTAACAAATTAGTCTGGTTATTTGAGCTAAAATGCAGATTCCTGAATGATGGGGAAGATAGCTTATTTCAAGATTTCACACTCCTAAAATATTACTAGAAAAATTTGATACAACAAATCTGTACGTTGAAAAGTAAGATTTTGTAATGAGTGGGAGCTTAATAAACCTTTGTGCTTAACTAAGACGGATGACAGAAGTGGATGTGTCAGTAGCAGGAATGCCATCGAGACACTCCCTGACTCATCCATGTAATATATAAAACACATGACTTGATCATAATTCCTCTTATGTTTCAGATGAAGTCTCCCAGAGAGCACATCAAAGCATTGCCTTATCATTTCAGACAGACAGTTAAGGTAAATGTTTCTCCCTCATCCATAGACACACACACCCACACACACACACACACACACACACACACACCTACACACACACAGAGGACTGAAGCAGCTGCCAAATGAGATTCAACACAGAAACTAAACACAGCGTGGCTGCTGTCAGTCTGATTGTGTATCATTTGTCTAGTTCCAAGACTATAAAACCTTCACTAATGCATTATGGTAAAATATTTTTTAAATGGTATTCATAGATCCAGTGTCTAACTATAATAATGTTATAAAAACACTCATCAAGGTCTTTTAATCACAATGAATTTAAATGCTAACTAAAACATTAATATCAAAGACAAAATTTTGGTTGTGTTAAAATTAAAAAGGAAGGATTTTTTTTTTTAAAAAAAGGAAAATACCCTGTTACTTGATTGGTTTTAAACAAAATTATTCTCCAAAGTACATATTTGGTCGTTCTGATTTTGTTCAAATTGAAAGTAGCACAATACTTATCTAACTTAATAAAACATGTTTTTTTTCTTTTTGCTTCAGAAAAACTTACACCTTTAATAATGGGACTGTGATTTTGCTTTATGGTCATGTTCAGTCTCTTTTTCCAGGCACAAAATAACAACATTTGAATTTTAATGAAATATCTGAGTGGTGAAACGAACACTTCAGCTTTTCTCATTAATGTTTGACAATTTGATAAGATGTGAATATTATTGGTCCTAAGATGTTTTTTTACACAAACTTCCCTTAGCAGAAAACATTGAGTCGATCAAATCAAAAGCCTACAGTGAGGCAGACATCTTTACATGTTTTTCTGCTGTTAAGATGAGAACTAAACTAAGGTCAAAGTTAGGGATGAATCATTAGTCATGCCTCCAGGTGTGTTACCTACACGAACACTGTTAGTGAAAATTATGTTTGGAGCTATTCTTATATATTTACAAATACTTCATTTCCTCTTGAGCAATTCAACTGAAAGGGACGTTTAATGCAGTTTGATGGGTTTCTGAAGCTACTGATTAGAATCAATACAGGTAAATGTTCCTGAAATAGTGATTAGTTGTGTTTGCGCACAGTCTTGTTTTGTCATCTTATTTGTCCAAATAGTTGAATCTTAATATATTTATTATCAGTTTTCCAGCATGTCTGGTTTTTCGAAAAAAAAAAAAGAAAAGAAAAACAAATTAAAAAAAAAAATTCCCTTTCTACATCTTGACTTTTAGAGCCAATACAAAGTCTGTAAGAACACAGAAATGTGTTCTCTCCTCCAGGAATGTTAATTTTTTTCTGTTTTTGCATCCTGATTGGGAATTGTTGAAGCTATTTACTGACACAACATCTAAGTCCAAAACTTTTTTTCTTGAATGCCTTCCGACAACTTTTATATATAAATACTGCAGTTGGATGAGAATGTGTTGAGTTCTACATTTGAGTTCTTCTGAAGCATGAAACATCATGGACAGAACAAACTTTCTTCTTGTCGCCTCTGTAAAAGAACAAACTTTTCTGTTGGAGCAGAAAATTGTCCTGTTCATTAAATTAGAAAATATTTCAGCTAATAATTGAAACATGATTCTAGTGACTAGATATGAACATCCACAACACTACATCAGAATTGTATGTTAAGTATAGTTAACTTTACATAACAGTAGTGTCATAAGTGTGGGGTTGAGGGTGGTGAGGAGAGACGCTGAGACCCAGGTATAGTGAAGATGATTAACTTATAGATGATGCTCTGCAGTCCACTAACAGGCAGCACGGCAGGAAGTAGCACATAGCTAATACCGGTAGCAACTGACGACTAGACTGACAACGCGAGCGAGGCTGACCAGGACTCAACAGTTCTACTGGAAAGCAACAAAAAAGGACTAAGAGCTAAGCTAACCAGGACTAAACGGTTATACTGGCTAGACAAAGACTCGACAAGGATCCAACACAGACAACAGGAGAGACTAAATACACAGTAATCAGGGGAACGAGACACACCTGGGAGACAATCAACGGGGAAGCCACAGAGACAGGACTCACAGGGAACAGGACTACACAGAAAACTCAAAAATAAACACACAGAAACACAGATCCTGACACTAGTTTCTTAATCATGGAAGTTGACATTAAGAATGAAGAAATTAAATGTAAGCCATGAAAATAGCAGTCCAAAGAAGGCTGGTATTTTACCGCAGGAGCAAGTCAGCTGTCAGGAACAAACACTCAAATGTAATGACATTCATCTGTACAACTATTGCCACTTAAAGTACAGGGAAATGGGGGTGATAGATGGCAAAGGCTAACATCAGCACGCTGAAACTGAGAATATGTTGAGTTCAGCTTGATCAGACAGTGAGCAGACTGTCCTATATGTTTCCACCAGATCATTTTGTTAATCTGTCAACTAAAAACTCTGAATCAGGACCTCTGGGACTCTGTCTGTGAAGCTAATGCTAATGTTAGCATAAAATGTGCTTTAGTCTTGTGGAGAATGTGTCATTTGAGCCTGCAAGTCCACTCAGTGTTTTTTATTCAGTCTTAGCACTGTAGTCAGTCAGCAGTTGTTTCTAAATTCACTTGAGCCTTTGTGTTCTTAAAATACCAGGACTAGTTGACAACTTAGGTGAAGTTATTAAGTTTTACACAGATAAATGATTCACCATGTTGCCCTGACTGACGTGGATCTTCATGGAGACGGACAACTTGCTCTCCAGATGTTTGGCAGCGCTAGCAGCGGCTCACTAAACAGAGCAAGGTACATTGATAATGGATTAAAGAGGAGAGATAAAAATGTGAGAGGTACTTTAAAGCACACAGCAGCGCATCTCTCCTACACTGTATCCACTCAGCACTTTTGTGACAACCAGATGACGTTGCAGAAAAGTAACAGTTCCTGTATTTTTTGAGCAGAACCTTCCATGATTTGTCACTGTGTCACAGGTTATTTTCCGGGGACCTGCGAGCCGAAATAACCCTTCAGTTTTGCCAGTTGATTGATAAATGATTCAAATCACCTTTCAGAAGAAAAACTGCTAAAGACACTTCTCCTGACCAATCAAAACAGTCACAGAGGAAGTTTACCTGTTTTTCATTCAGGTTGTGTCCTCATGAAGTGTGTCGGAGAGCGGTGGTAATAACAAAAAGATGAAGCTTAAAATCACTATGCTGGATGCATAAGAGTAATAAGAGTACATTTCAATGTGGGACAACTCAACAATAAAAACATTTAAATATCATTAAAAATAACTCTCTAAACAGCTGTATTTAACTCTCATCCCTCCACAT
This sequence comes from Poecilia picta, assembly GCA_033032245.1. Taxonomy (NCBI): domain Eukaryota; kingdom Metazoa; phylum Chordata; class Actinopteri; order Cyprinodontiformes; family Poeciliidae; genus Poecilia; species Poecilia picta. The sequence goes on from CM065355.1 coordinate 2,271,469, forward strand.
GTCTTACATGGTCTTTTGGGGTAACACCTTATTTGAAGGGGTGTGCATAGGACTGACATAACACTGTCAAAAACATGACATAAACACCTGCCATGAACATAAAGAAGTCTTTATGAATGTTTATGACAGTTGTCATAAAGTGTTATTTGGTAAATAATGACACTTTTAACGCAAAGTTGCTTTAAAAGTTATATTAAAAGTCCATTAAAAGTTCTAACTTTGAATGATTTTGTAAATTATGATAATTTAATGCAAAGTTGGCATTTTTAATGGACGTTTAATGCAACTTTTAAAGCAATTTTGCATTAAAAGTGTCATTATTTACCAAATAACACTTTATGACAACTGTCATAAACATTCATAAAGACTTCTTTATGTTCATGACAGGTGTTGTGTCATGTTTTTGACAGTGTTATATGTCAGTCTTGTTTATAACAGTGTCATGTCAGTCTTATGCACACCCCTTCAAATAAAGTGTTAGCCATTTTGGAAATAAGTGACATTACTGTCCTGACCAAAACATTGTACACTAAGTTAATTATAATTTATTACAATGTTAATGCGCCCTTCTAAAAGGGACGTTGAGTCCATGGGGAACTCTTCCTGTTATGGCCACTCTTGCATCACAAAATTTTAGAAAACAAAAATGCCAGAGTAGTTCCTCAGGAGGAGGTTTTCGACTCACTCAAAACTAATAAAAGCACTCGCGGAGACTCTTCCTGTTTCAAAGGAGTTTACTTAGAAAAATAACAAAAAATAATCCCCGAGTTGACTTCAAATAAAACAATTTGCGGTACAAAAACCATTTCACTCCTCACTCCTTCACCAAACAATCAGATCAGCTCCAACAGTTGCTTCTGCCTGTTAATCACTGCAAGAGGCTGACTGACAAGGAGGAGGGTCTAAGCAAAACAAATAAATCAATACATAAATAGATACATAAATTGATCTACCTTTAAATCTGTGAAAATTAATTTAGCAATAAATAAATGTATATAATTCTTATTAGGCTCCAACACTTCCTCACAGGACGCGCCCTGTGGAAAAAAAAGTATGTTTTAGTATGCTAAATTTTAACATTCTTTAGTATACTTTGATTGATGTACTTAAACTGTACTATTTTGGAACAACTTTTTTTGTGCTTAGTGTTCTTTAGTAGTATTTAAATTATAGATGTGCCGATCAGGTTTTTTCCTGCCGATTTCGATGACCCATGAGGGCCGATCACTGATACCGATCACATAATTATTATTTTTTTTAATCATAAGCATTACTGGTTACATTATATGGAAAAAGGAACCATAAATTCACCTTCATTTAGACAAAAAATTGTTTTAACAACTTTTTCCAAGAAAAAAACAAAACAGGCCTTGTGCAAATTGTACTGCTATCAGTAATACTATCTTTAACAGGCTGATAACATATAAAGGCTCTGAAGAGGCTAAATAAAGCAAAGAGTCAAAAATAAAACCTCTCAACATTGCCAAATAATTCAAGCATAAAACTTTACATTCAAAGGCAAATACAGGTTCCATTACAATAAACAATCCTGAGTTACTGAATGAAAACTTACTGTTAGCATGGCGGCTAGCTACTGCTAGTTCTGATTGGCTTTTCTGACTGAGCTGAGTAAGTATGCAGAACAGAGAAGAGATCGATTATTTTTTTCAGAGATTAGTTTGTGTGATCGGCAACAAGAGACCGTGATCGGCGATCACCGATCATAAACTTTTTATGGAAATCAGCCGATTATGATCGGCACACCTCTAATTTAAATAGTATTAAAATACAACTTTTAGTATACTTTAGTATACTCAACGTACTTTTTTGGAACAACTTAAAGTGTACTTAGTATACTTTTTTATGTAGTATTCCAGAGAAATATTCCAAAAATATTCCATATTGAGTGTACTAATTCTATCATATATTAAAAATATAATTTTAATATATTGTAAATATACTACTATCATACTAGCAATATATTTAAATTACACTTAATTTTTTGTTTTGATTTACTGCTATTGCTAATAAAGTACAATTTTAATTACACAAAAGTCTTTATTCATACTTTGTACAATACATGCATAACTACACAACACTACTTACACTGTTATGGCTAAAATTACATGTAAAGATTAATTACACAAGATGCCCAAGCTAATTCAAATATTTTGCTTTATTACCGACATTTTAAAATTGTCCAATTTTACTCACAATTTCATAAACTTTACATAAATTATCAGTTTACGCATCAAAAGTGAACTCATAAACATAAAAATTTAAGTGCGACAATTAAACATGAAAGTGAGGATCAACGACAGAACATTCCTGTTCACTGCACCTTTCAGGAACCTACAAAAAAGAACAATACCGCAATTAAACAGAGAAAGCATTTGTATTTCAGTGATTCTTGAAAATAGGGACAAAATGGGTTTTAATTTTCCCATAATTTCTTTTTTTTTATTTCTCAAATTTATGTATACAAATATGTCAAATAATCTTTTGGAAATGTAAAGATGCTAAGGTACAGGCTCCCAGTTGCAACTTTTTTTTTAAATTACATTTTTAATCGACCTGACCCAGAATGTTGTCATCACCATCTGACAAAAATAAATAAAAAATATTTTTTAATGACCCTATGAGTGATATTTTACTCATTTCACAGACAAAAGCTTCTCAAGAAACAAAATAAATATTATTTAAAACAAAAAACTACAAAAAGTCCATCTGACGGAGTTGACACAAAACTGAAGGTGGTGACAAACTAGTGAGTAGAATGAAAAACTTGGTACCTGTGCAGTAATGCAATTTATGTAAAATACATTAAAATGAATTAACTGCACATTTAAGTGAGATTTGACAACAATTTCACTGAAAGAGTCACAAAAACTCTGATGGAGTTGACATCTGACGGAGGTGACAAAAAGCCAAACTACCTCAATTTATATGTTGTCATTATGTAGGAGGCCATATTGTAGCTCATCAGGTCCATGAAATCTTTACAATATACCAAAATTAAGCTTAATTAATGTCAGTTATGGTGTTGACACATCATGGTTGTGACAAAAAACTTAAGAATAAAAAGAAGAAAAAACTAAAGAATAACATAAGCTAACCAAAGCTAACTAGCCCTCTTAGCAATGGAAAAAGAAAGGAAGTGGTCATGGGGTCCTCAGAAGTTCTGCTGCCCCCAATAATGCCTGATTTTTTTACATTCTTTTCATTTCTGACGGTGTTGACAAAAACTAAGGACAAATTTCAATGGAGTTGGAAAATATATAAAAATGATTTTTAATTCAATTTAATGATACCTTTATAATTATTTATATGACTACTTATACTTAATTGTCATAATATATAATTTTAGTATCTTTTTAAATTGTTTTAAACTATTATAATGTATTGAGTTCTGATCCTGGACAAAGGCTTTTACAGGCATCATCCACTGACTACAATGTTTAAAATAAAAAAATATTCAGCAAATACATGGAAAATATACATTGTTGTGCTCACATGACCCAGGTTAGTTTAGTCAGATATTTGGAAAAATATATTTTGTGTATATTTTATTCAAATTTTGTGCTTTATCCATAGGACCTGTTTTGTCCCTATTCTCAAGAATCACTGATTTGAAAGAAGACAGAAAAATGGAAAATAAAAAAATAATAAAGAACTGATGATGATTGGGACCGGATGCCTGGCGTGGAAAAACATTTCTGGGTGTCTTTGCCTGTTTATGTTAGAAGTAGAAAAAATAGCCAGCAATGTCATAGTCAGTTGATGTTGACAATAACTGTGAAGCTGTTTTAAGTGTGAACTTGAGACAAACTACCTTAAAATCTTTCCATCCATGATCTGAACACACTGATCCTTGCAGGGTGGTGAGGGGGGCTGGTGGTGCCCATCTCCAGCAGCCATCAGATGAGAGGCAGGTTCACCCTGGACAGGCCACCAGTCCATCACAGGGCCCTGAAAGTCAACTACAAATAAAATGTATGAAAGATAAATGTTAGATTAACAATGAGAAAAATTATTTCCAGTTACCTTTAAATCAAATCATGTTTATTAAGCACTTAGTGTTGGTAACAGCAGTTTTTGTGGTTGAAAATGTATCTCGCTCCTCATTGAAAAAACAAAACACAAACTTACATCATGAAGACGATGTGGAGGTTCATCCTCAGACCTGGTTGTTGATCTGGTGGAGTCAGAGCTTCTTCTGAGACAGAAAGTCTTTAGGTTTTCTAACACCTGATTTCTCTGGCTTCCTCTTTCATCTCCATTTGCTAAGACTGCAAACATATGTTGAAGATAAAATCATTGATGAACAAGTCAGAACAACAACCTCACAATATCAAAGTCTCTCTGTCTTAGCTTAGCTTAATTAAAACCAGGTGTAGGCAGGTTATATTGTGTACTGCTGCGCCCTCTTCCTCTTGTCCATATATGGAAGACACTATGACAGAGCACAGCTGGATTTTTAGGGAGACAGGTAATCAGCATTTAGATTTAAAAGCCGGTAGATTGCTGAGGAGATCAGATTCAGGCTGATGACTCGTATAGAGGTATGTTTAACATTGATCATGAGGTGGGTTTAGAATTTATGTCTGATTCCGCCACTGATTGTTATAGGAAACACACTTTACAGAGTGAAGTCAAGAGCGCCGTTTACTGGTTTCACTTTAGGGAAGGTTTCTTATGATTTATCTGGCTGGTTAATGTTCTTGTCTAACTTGATTTCTTTTGTGTGTAGGTTGGCCTGCTACTGTTTCAGTTTTTGATTTGTTTCAATTTCATTTTTTTTGTTTTAGTTTATTTATTTTTAGATAGTTATTGTTGATTAAAAGAACGTTTCTTGTTTTGTTTAGGGAAAGGGAGTTTCTATTGTAGCTCTCTGGCTTGTTTTAAACTGGACCTATGCTGTCCCTGAGTCCTAGGCTGTTTTATTTAGATTGAGACTTGTGGAAGGGGAGTTTTTCTTTTCTTTGCTGCATTCACCAGGGATTTTTGTGTGAGTGTACTTTTGTTGGGGAACATTTAGGTGCATTTAGTTGTATTTGTGTTTTATTATTCCTCCCCCAAAGAGTCTAATTTTATCTAATTGGGTTTTAATTATTTTTCAGTTTTAAGGATCCCAGGCCCAGCATAGACTTCCACTTTTAGAGTGGTCACTTGGTAGGATAAAATAAATTGTGGCTATTTTTGCTCAAAGTTGTGAATTCAATAAACTGTTTGTAATCTGCAACAGTGCCGCTGTCCATTTTTACAAACTTATCTGGGTGATCTGGTAAAAATAGGATCTAGAGCTGAACTGCAATGTCACACAGATTAAGTTTATGAATTAAAGTATAAGTCGCAACAGCCTCCATGCAGTTATAACATGAAGCTGAATGATTCCTATTGTAATAATCACACAAGTCACAATAAAATTGATAAAATAATTATTTATGAAACCAACCTAAGTTGTATCTTTACTGCACTGTTTATAATCAAAAGAAGATGATTAATAAAGCAAACTTACCACCAGCTAGCAACACTTAGCAGCCTTCATCCCTCCAGACTCCTTTTGTTGACACACATTTCATTTCCATCGGTTGTTGTCCAGTTGTCACCAGCTTGAATTTACCAAAATTAGTGAGTATTGTCAAGGCCCTCTCTACTTTGAAGGAAATATTATCCGAGTAAAAATGGCAAATTTGAACAGCGCTCATCTTCACTGCGTTCAAGTTTTTTCTTCTTTGTGGCATTTTTAAAAAAGATGTGTGTAATACCGCCACCATCTGGTCTGGAGTGTGAACTGGAGCTAATGCCGTTGACTATAAGGTTTTACATCACACATCTGAAAAATGATTGGGTACTTTCTTAAAAATTACATCATGATTATTAGGGATGTGCCGATCAGGTTTTTTTTCTGCCGATACCGATCACATAATTGTTATTTATTTTTTATCATAAACACTACTGTTACATTATGTGGAAAAAGGAACCATGAATTCACCTTAATTTAGACAAAAACTTGTTTTTAATAACTTTTTCCAAGAAGAAAACTAAACAGGCATTGTGCAAATTGAACTGCTATCAATAATACTATCTTTAACAGACTGATAACATATGAAGGTTGTGAAGAGGCTAAATAATGCAAAGAGCCAAAATAAAACCTCTCAACATTGACAAAAGATTCAAGAATAAAACTTAACATTCAAAGGCAAAAACAGGATCCATTGCGAAAACAATCCAGAGTTACTGAATGAAAACTTCCTGTTTGCATGGCGGCTAGATGATTACTGCTAGTTTTGATTGGCTGTTTCTGACTGAGCGGAGTAACAGGGAGGAGATCGATTATTTTTTAGAGATTATCTGTCTCATGTTAGGACAGAGAAAGTTTTAATACGCAAGTAAAATGTATTTTTAAGTTAGATGCTGCAGCTTTAAACAGGTTCGGTGTGAGAGTCACTAGCAGGTGGAGCAGAAGCGGCTCCGTCTGTCAAATATTACTAAATATTAAATATTACTACCTGTAGCGGAGCAGCGGTTCAACAGCGAGAGCAGAACCACCGTCTTACATCGCAGCTCGAAGACTTAAATAATTTTACAGGTTATTAGTTTAGCTTTCTGACTGTCATGCTAATCCAGATGAGTGTTTGTAGCTGTGCTGCTTTACCTGCTGTCTGATCCTCCATGTCTTTGTTTTTATGTCATGTTAGATTCGTGGTGTTGATGCATTTTGACATGCTTCACCCCACATGCTTCTATTTTCTGTCGCAACACGCAAACTTCCCCATTAACTCAGTGCGTTATAGTTCCAGATCGCTTAGGATTTGTTGCTGCGGGAAGAGACCAGCTGCACAGGCAGGCTGCAAAATGAGATGCAGATGATCGGTATCGGCACAAGAGCCAATGATCGCAGATCACCAATCATGCACTTTTTCACAAAAATCGGCCCGATTGTGATAGGTGACCGATCGATCGGCACACCTCTAGTAAAAATATATTGTTTTCCAGAAAGCACATTTAAATAACATTCTTTTGGTTCTTCACAGAAAAAATCCAGGAAGGATTATAGTCTGTATTTTCCGAAGTATGAGCCGCACCGGCACAACCCCCAAATTTTTATTTTATTTTTTTTAAATCAGCAAATATACACATATAAGCAGGGGCGGATCTAGAAAAATATTTATGGGGTGGCAAGAGGGTGGCAGGGACTTTTTCAGGGGTGGCAGTATACATATATATATATATATATATATATATATATATATATATATATATATATATATATATATATATAATAAACAATACAAAATATTGTTTCAAAATCAGCTTCATGTAGCACCAAGGTTTACATACAATTTCTTAATGTAGTATAGTTAATTATTTTCACATCTTTCCTACTCCTGTTAATTGATATGCATTAGTGATACACATATCAATTGACATGCATTGTGTCCAGAAAACCATTTTATCCCAACACAGAACAAGGAGAAATCTGTCACTAAAATATTAGTAGCGCCATCATTTGTTATTCGATATATATATTAAATACTACTTAAAATAAAGATTAGAAAACTGATGTTTGATCAATTCTCCATGATATAAATCCATAAACAGTTTAGTTTCTGTTAGTTCTGTCAAGATACAAGAAAGGGTGAATATCTACTTATATTGGTCAATCGTTTTATTTTAAATATGCTGTAGGAGCCGCAGTTTGGCGACTTTCATAAATATCACCATCATATCATATCATTTTGAGAACACAGGGGATTAGCTCAGTTTTTGTCACTTGTTTTTAGGAATTGGAGCGACTGCAGTGAGCAACAATAAAGGTACAATAAAGCTGCCAGTTTTTACCAGAGCTACCACTCTTGCTCTGGTAAAAACCATCAGCCCCAAACCCAAATGCCTGCTGGTCCTTCAGGCCCCTGCACTTATAGAAAGTGTGAAATCTGTGAAATCTGAAGCCCTTATTACCATCATCTATGGTTGAATTAACTGCTAAACATCATGTCCGTTGTTCTGATTATTTGCGTGATTGTAGTATTTTATTGTATTTTCCTGACCACCGATATTCTTGACCCAATGGACAGAAATGTCGCATGTATGACTTACGATAAATCACATAATGTCCAGTCCAGTAACATGTATATCCATCAATGCTGCTGCCTCGCGCTCTGTCCTTCTCTCGCACTTCCCACTACTCACCAGTAGGTGTCAGGTTACATTGTGTTGCATTCAATGTTGTCGGGAAAAAGGAGTTATGACTCAAATTTTTTGGTGTCCGTCCCCCTCTGCTGCTGTTGCATCACTGTGGAAAACATGGAGTGGCAGAGATATCTGAGGCTTATATGCAGGGGCGGATCTAGCGGATCTTATATGCAGGGGCTCTCGTTTGGGGTGGCAACTGCCACCCCAAACGAGAGCCTTGCCACCCCTGTTGCCACTACAGCTTGCGACAATGAATTCAATAAATAGTTATGGGAAATCGGACATTAAGCGCATGAAACCCTTTTTTTCCGATAACATTGAATGCAACACACTGTAACTTGACACCCACTGCTGAGTGGTGGGAAGTGCGAGAGAAGGACAGAGCGCGAGGCAGCAGGTCAATTGAATATCACATTTATTAGGGTTGAAAAAGAAAAGTTGCCAAGATTAGATTTAACAGAACTGATTACGATAGTTTCCGAACGGTAACTGTAACAGTAAAAGTGCTGATTCTTTGTGTTGCTAGCATGTGGTAAATCAGTGGTCCTAACCGTTTTGTTACCGCGGACCGTCAAGACTTGGACATTTTGTTGCGGTCCGGGGGGGGAGAGGGTGACGGGGGAGGAACAGTCAGATGAGGCTTCTGCATGTTGGTGTTCCCACTAAATACTGAATATGCCCTGTTTGGGTCTCTTGGCCCTTTTAGCGCAGCCTGTGGGTTTTTCCCTGACTGGAAACCAGAATACAGCCTGTTGAATGTGACAGGTGGCCAATCAGAAAGCGTGGTGACGTCAGAACAGAGGCGAATCCCAAACAGCTGAGAGTCTGGTGGATATCTGAGAACATATGTGGAAATGTTTATTATTAAATCTAAAGGCCATTATTATGTTAATTCAGTTAAAAATGTTAACTATGAAAAAATATAGTCACCTCCAAATCATAGTACAGCAAATAGAGCAGCTGCTCCCGTCTTTTATCCACCACCTTTTTTTTTGTTACGTCTTATCTCTTAAAATGACTCCACAAACTATCACTATTGTTTCTACATCGTCATCCGTGTTTGGTCATTCTAAATTCCCGCTATGTTGGCGGTTTTACTGGATTATCCTCTGGAATCGGGATGTTCGAATCGGTTGGTGTTGCTCCTGCCTTGGACACATCTGTCGGACTTTTATCAGCTCTGTGGTCACAGAGGTTTGGAGAATCGGAGAATTCATAAATCTTTCCGTCTAAACCAGACTTAAGACTCATCTCCTCTTGACCACTGCCCAAACGCTCTCTGACTCTGGTCGCTAGCTTAACTTTTACATATCCTTTCAAAATATTTTGATGGGTTTGTGTCCCAGTTTGCACCTGTTTTTCAAACATTCTCAATGTAGATGCAAAACAGCAACGCAATCTGGTTAGGTTTAATCAATTGTGGATGGTAAGTCATTATATTTGCACCTCCCTCTTCCAGTGTTTTGAACATTTTGCTTTATTGTGCCTATTCTCTTTACTTTGTTGATGCAGTCCTGTATGTGTATTGATCAGGTTTGCACCTGGTTTGTACACGTAAACCTTCTGAAAAATAAAAAGGGTTAGAGTTCTAGAAAAGTCTCAATACCAGACGGCTGCTTCTGTAACAGCTCTCTACAGCTCCAAGGAAACTTCAGTGGAAGACCCACATTAAAAAATGAAACATCAACATTCACATGCAGATGAGTTGTTCTCTGATTGTGATTAATGGATGCTGATAGACAAGCATTTCAGTTCATTAAATAAGAATACAAATGACAAGGAAGCCTAATGATGTCTTCTGATCCATAAACAGAGAATAATGGATTTCTTATCCATAAAAATCTGCAATTAGTGGCAAAGCCAACAGGTGAACTGCCATGTTCATGTAACACATCTTAAAACAGTAAAAAAAGAGAAGTGGGGGAGGAAACTACTGATTCATAAGCCACAATAATTCATGTGGATCAAAGAGGGCAGCGCAGGATCATCTGGATAAGGATTAAAGCAAAGACCATGATCAGCCATTTTGGTTCAGTTGCCTACAAAGCTGTGCTCCAAGTTACACTAGGTCACTTCTGTATTGGTGGATATTGACCAGAATATACAGTATGCATGCAAATGTTAGAGATGCAGCTGCGTGGAAACAAAGAGGAGTTGTGGATGAAGTCATGGACATGGAGAAGAAGCCAGAGTTAGATGGAGGAGGATGACTCACTGTGGTGATCCCTGAAAAGGGATATGAAATTTGCTGCTATCTAAATAAAGTTGAGTTGAGTTTTTTCTATTGCTGTTGACAATCACTTTATCATAGATTGTAATATTTTTAAAGATGCATAATAGCCACTTATTTAATATGTTTTATGATGTTGACCAGTATCATCTGGGAGAGGGGTAAGTATTGGAAACCAGCCTTTCCCTGTACTTGGATGCATTTTACCCCTGCATACTGTCCATCTTTAGCTAATTAAATTAAACAAATACATTTTGCAAATAGATTACATCCCATCATTCTTCATAGCAGACTAAATCAATACACATTGATGAGGCAGTAAAGGTTCCATCACTGTTGTCAATCCCAAATCTTAATGCCACAGCTGTTGGGGCTGTGAGTGTTTATGTACCGCTTCAGTAATCATCCAGAGCACAAATAACAGATGCAGGTTACATAAATGAACAGTGATCACATGAAATTATAGCTGTATAGTCTTATTTTGGCACAGAGTTCACCACAGAGTTCAAATGTACACAAGATGATTTTTGTTCTGAAAAAAAAAACAAAACCTTAGTATTTATTTCTGAAGCCTAGATTTAAATACCATTTCATTCCCAATGAAGGGGGAGGTTTAATTGTTGGAGACCAATCTGATGAATTGAAAACACAAGTATTTAACAATAAGGTATTCTCCGTTTGCTGACTGAAACAGAGAATACCTGCAACAAGTATAGCGGCTTAGTTCCAGGTTACACAAGACACCAATATCCTAAAAGTGCCTGTATAAATAGATATTGCTAAGTAAAAAAATGGTTGGTAGGATCCTAGTTGAATAAACCTATTAACTATAAACACATCAAATATTATTTCACAAAATAGTGTTATGAAATATCAGACAATGATTTTGTATGTATAGTTACTCTGATGTTAATACAAAGACTGAGAGGGACATGAGAGAACACAGATGAGTGTTAACATTCCATTTAAATTTTGTCCTGTCTCAAGCTGTCATGCAATTATCATGGAATTAACCAATCTGCTTTTTATTAGGCAAAGGCATTTATAAAAATCAAAGATTAATTTTTACTTCATTCAGAAGTAATGACACAAATTTAAAGAATGTCTGCTGAGATATTAAATATGTTATATTACATATTGAAAGGAAAAACATTGATCTTTGTTAGATGACCGTCACTATGCGTTATTATGGTATCATTGATGACTTTTTAGCAGCACTAATGCAGCCTGGTGCCAGTTCCAGATTCCAGTTCCTTACTCATTGAGTTCAGTTTATACTTGGATGTTAAACTTTTTTGTCAGAAATGATAAAATGTGCAGAGTATGGAAAGAAAGATTAGTATACTTTCAACCCCATTCCTCACCTTTGCAATAAAATATCTCCCCCAGAGCTGTTTCTAGTGCTTCTTCTGAGTAGCAACAGAAGCAGTATCTTATAACTATTCCTGGTTACCGATAGCAACCCACTGCACAGCATACTCCAACAATATACAAAGTGAACCACTAGTGCAGTCTGCTGAAAACTGGACAAGCTAACATCAGTCCCATTAACATCTAACAATAGCTTGCTTGTATCAAGAGGTGATAGAACTTTCTGGTTTAATAGTGCTAGTGCTAACAGTACAGTTGGAAGTAATGGCAAGAACTGAATTGAACTGCAGACCTGTGTAAAGCGTCTTTTCTGGAATGAAGTCAAATGGAGGCAGATGTTGATATTTTTCATAATAAAAGTATTTTTAAAAAAAATCAAACTCTCCACAAACTGTAGTTAAAATGAGAACTGTGTCAGTGGGAGCTGCCACTCCTGCTCTGACCCCTGGAAGGGCTTCAGCACACAGGGCAGCACCTTTCACTGGTCTCAGTCATCCAGCAACACACACAGACAAGATGGATGCATGAACACTTGAGTGAGTCAAAGCTGGATCCATCATGACAACTTACAGTAGTGGTGCACAAACGTTTCGTCCCTGGAGCCACAACTGGCAAATTCCAGCACCTCACAGGCCACACAATTCATTTAATCAAAACTGCAAAAATTTGTTTATTGGAATTTTTCTTTCTTTGTTTTGTTTTACCTCTTGATAAAAATGTTTTAATGAAACCTATAAATTATTAAAGATCCAAATAATATAAAAGGCTTTGGGCTGTGTCCTTATTTAAAGAAAAACAGACAATATCAACAATTGTGGGGGTTATTAGTTATCTTCTACTTTGTTGGCTACATTTTTAATGTTCTTGAATTGTGGCTGAGGGACTGATCAAAATCATTTCAAGGGGCACACATGGCCCCCGGGCCACACTTTGGACACTCCTGACCTACAGTATTTATATGTCTGTTTGATTTTTCTTCCAGACTGGTGGCTCTTTGCCTCAGCAGCCTGCCAGACAAAAATCTACAAGCCTGCTTAGAGTTTTAATTATTTTGGAGCATGCTTCAACAAACAAAAGTAGGGCAGGAGAAAGCAATGAGGTTACAACCCTCATCCTCACACCGTGTGATTAGGTATATAGGTTGCAAACATCTATATACGAGTGAACTAAAGCTTTTCTTCTTAACCAAAAGGTTTGAAATGTGACAGTTCTGAAAAGGTCTGGATGAAGAAAGATTCATGCAGATTTAGCGCTGCGTTTCACAACAATTCAGCTAACAAGCTCTTATCAGGATAACAAAGGCACACATTAAGTTTTATTTTCAACAACAGAACAAGAGCAGACAGAGCAACATAACCACACTATTTGTTGAGTTGAGTATGTGTGTGGCCTTGAATTTAATACATTGCAAGGACCATTTTTCCAACAAATATGACATTGTGGGGACCACAAGCCCCTCATGGGGCCCAAAGCTTGGGCCCCAAGGACTAAGGTGTGAATTAAGTTTAGGTTAGGTCTAGGATTAGGCATGAACTGGTAATGGATGGGTCACCAAATTTTTCCATGCTATGGCCCTCCAAAGAGCGTCTGGTCTGGGACCCCTTTTACAAACGTACAGACAATGCTTCAAAATATGTAAAAAAAATATCAACTTTAAAAAAAAAACTTTCTCACTTTTACTAATTATTCAATAATTATTACATTTGTTTAGCAGATGCTGCCTCAGACCTTCTGATTTTAGTTGAACATATGAGGTTTCAGGGGTTTCTGTCTTGTCCAGAAGCTATGCTGGCTTAAAAAGTAAAGCAGCTGGATAAGTTTGACTAGCTGCCAATCAGAAAGATGAGAATGGCAAATAATATTTGAATAAATTATCTTAACTCATATTTTGTAGTAATGATTGAAAAGCAGATGAGTTTATGATAAAAAAGAGGATAAAAAAATTATGATTAAAATTTATTAGATTACATTTCTTTCCATATCGTTCTTCATACTTTAAAGACCTCCTTGTGGCCCCAAAGGGTCCACTGCACCTACTTTGGAAAAAAACGATTGAGTATAAGGCTCTGGGTTTAGTTTTAGAAATAAATTAAAAATTAATGAGAGCCAACACAAAGTCCTTGTGAAAATAGAGAGATGAACTGCGTGTGTGTGTGTGTGTGTGTGTGTGTGTGTGCGTAGGTGTGTGCGTAGCATGTGTGTTTCTGGTTATCCAGATATCTGGTGATACTCTTGGTACTGTGGCTCTGTTTCAGGCCCAATCGACCTTCCAGTACTCACCAGCTCTGTGCCAGAGGACTGCTGCGCTCCCCAGCAGCTGCGAGGCGGCGGACTTGGCCACTGAGGTAGTAGTGGTGGACGACACGGAGGGCAGGAGGTCAGACTGGGCCAGCTGAGGAACCCGCTGCTTCTCTTGCCCTTCCCTGGATCCTCCTGTCAGTCCTGGGCTTTGTTTAGAAGTGGCTTCTCTCAGTTGGCCCCCTCCCAGAGCTGTGTTGGCATTCCTTAGCGACCAGTGGTTCTGAATGTGTGACACTGCCTCCTCTGCCACCATGCCGCCTCCCGCAGTGATGGTCAGTGTAGCATGAACTGTAAAGTTCTGATCCTCTTCAGCCCACAGATCAGACACACGGCACTCATATACTCCCCCGTCCTCCTTCTTCACTTTAGACAGGCTAAGGCGGTGGGAGATGGCATTCCCCTGAACACGCACAGTCTGAAAGCCCAAGACAGAGACATGTGGAAGTATTACAAAACTAGCTAACGTTTGGATAGCTGATTTTAGGAGCCATTAATCATCGGCTTAATGAGGCTGGCTGGGGGCGAGGGAGGATACAGCTCCAGCACCAAATCATGATACTTTGTTGACTGTCAGTCACTGATGCCAAAGCTCAAACACATCTCTTTAATAACAGTTACTGTTTGCTTGGAGCTTTATTTTTCTAGCATGTTTTGCTCAGTTTTGTAAAAGTGATCACTTACACTTATTTTTGTAGCTTCTCTTAAGCTGCCCTGAAACGACAGAAGCATAATGAGTCAAACAGACACAATTCGTACATAAATAAAAACAAACAAACAAAAAACTGAACACTTTATTGAAGGTGAAACTTCAAACACTGAAAACTGTCTGGAATTTCTTAATGGATAGAGACACTGTATATTTTGTGGTAGGGGGCATTCTGTTGCTGAAGATATGTTTAAAAATATCTAAATGCTCCATAGTTATGAAAGCTAAAGCTGGTAGCTATTTGGTCTATTTTCCAAATTTTTAGATGTTTGTCAGAAGTCTAAAAGTAGACTTGGTATTGGGGAACACGTTTCTTGGGACATGTCTGACATGTCTTAGGAATGTCAGACAGACCAGGCGGGGCTGCAGGTACCTTGGCCCTGTTCTGGAGTTCATCAGGTCCGTCTTTGGGGCCGTCCAGCTTGATGTACCACCACTGAATTTCCAAAAACATGGGAGCAGAGCTGAGGGCTTTGAAGGCACAGGGCATCTCCACATCCTCTCCTTCCCCAGCACTCACATCCTTCGGGACTTCAGTGAACACGGCTTTGGTTCCATGCATGAAGAGAAAAACAGTAGATCGCAGTAGTAGTTTATAAATGACTTTTAATTGAAACTGGATCTATTTACTTTCTGAAAATCCAACAATATAACCCTACTTCTCCTGACTTTGCTATTCTTAAGCTTCATTATCACAATAAATTTGACTTTATCAAATCAAGTCATTAGAACAAAAGCAATTTAATGTGCTTTGACGCTCCAGCAGGCTGTACCGGCTAAATTTTACCATTAGAAAGAGAAGTGCTGGCTGCTGCAGGTTGTTCTAATGTCTGCTTCAGGTTACTCACCATCTGCATATATCACCAAAGGGGAATTGAGAATGAAGTAGTAGAAGAGTCTGTAGAGTCTGGACTTTTCCATGTCACAGGGAGGCTGGCATTTTCACGACAGACATGAAAAGGTCATGGTTTGAACCTGGAAGCAATGGGATAAGTCAGCTCCAATAAGAGGGAATGCTGACTGAAGCCCAGGAGCAACATATAGCTGCTCCGACACCCGGAGCTGGACACTCAGTCTGCCCACACTTCAGCCCGGCAGCAGAGGGGCAGGAAGTAGCGGTGCAGGGAGGCGGCTTTAATCTCCTGCTGATCCAGTGGCTGAGTTATTCCCCACCGAGTCTCTGGAAGGACACAGACAAGTTCCCTGCAGTCAGCGGCGCTTCATCATCAGCCCGACGCCCGGCTGTAGGGAAGCCTCTCCTGGGCTGGGCTCAGATCCAAACCCTATCACATCCCTGGCTCCAGATAGAGCAGGGAGAGGCGGCAGCGTGGGGCTGCAGCAGGCTGAGACCGGGGAGGAGAACTTCACCCTGGTGATAATCTGAGTGTGTCCTCACTGCTGCTGTCACAGCGCTGGAGTCCTCCCACTGCACTGAGCTGAGCTCTCCCTCCTCTGCAGGCAGCCATGTGGTCTAAGCAGACTGCTCTCCTCCTCCTGACTTAACTCGAACTCTAGCACTTCTGATGACATCTGATCACTCACAGCTCATGCCAGCAAATAAGAATATTTCAGATGATGTACACTATTCGAAAAGCTGTATTTTTAGGGATTATTATGAAACAACTCTAGAGTTCTCAGCCAATGAAAAATATTAATAAACCTCAGACTTGACATGTATTGAAGTTAAAAAGTAAGATTATAGCTTTCCTGTCTTTGTGCACAATTATTGAACAAGTGTGCATAATTACCATGCAAGACTGTAGTTCTTGAGGAATCTTAGATCCGTCAAGGCTTGCAGTCTGTTGTTGAGAATTTCCTCTCTTCTGCTGATCAGCAGCAGCAGAATCAAAAATTTAAAACAGCTCAACAACCTGATAGAGAAGGCTGGGTCAACTGTGGAACCTCTGGAGATGATGATGCAAAGAAGGATTTTATATAAAATCAAGAAAATTATGTGGAATCCTGACCATCCTCAACATGAGGCTGTCTTAGAAAAACAGAGGGTCTTTAGTGAGTGTCGTCTGGGCTTTCTCCCACTAACTCAGATCCATCAGGTAGAATTTCAACCAAGCCAATTAGTGAACAGAAAGAGAACTAGTAAATAATGACATTGATTTTCTGTGTAGTTTTAGAATAGTAGTCTGCCTGTAGTTTGAGCAATGGCAGCAGAGCAAGTGAATGAAGCCATCCAGTCCGTGTTGGTCACTTCCAAATATTAACAGCCATCAGGTTCAGATCGGCACTCCTATCTCTGACAGTGGAGGTTGGTTGTTTACATCACAGGCAGTTTCCTATAAGTGTCATAACATGGAGCGTTTCACATATCACCAACAAATATTAGCGGTTGGGTAAAATTTAAAACTTCAACACAGTCTACACCTCCAGGAAGTGACTAGTTCAAGGAGCTGGTTTCTACCAGGCTAAGGTCAGAGCAGAGTTTCTGGAAGAAAACTAAAAACTGCCTTGCATTGTTTATTTACTTTGAAATAATCAGAATAAATTATTGTGGAGAATTGATGAGGTTGCCTGGCAATGTGATGTTAAATTTTACTCGAATGTTACATACAGAGCTAAAGGATTCTTACATCTTTCAGCTCTGTATGTAACATTTCTAATAATTGTTCTGATACAATGAGCCAAAGGGCTACATGAGTAAAACATAGCATTAATGATCAAGTCTACAAGATGTCTTGTATGTGGGAGTATAACTTATCCGGTGACAGTGACAGAAAAATGGCTCACATTGAGACTTTTCTACACCTTTAAATCAGCTTTGACACAAGGGGAATCAGTTCATGACAAACTGGTTTAAATTATATGGCAAGAATTCATGCCACAAGACTTGAAGAAAGTACTATAACTATTACTATAACAGACCAGACTGGATTAATTAAAAATCAGAATGCTATAAGAGGAACCAACTGTGTTTTGGGTACAATGCCTTTCTTTTGCATTAGTCCTCATGTCTCTACCTGCCCTGATCTTTTGGGAAACAGTTGTAAACATGATTTAAGGGGACTCTCTCATTCTGTAGAATCATTGCCGTTTTATAAGATTTTACTTCAGATCTTCAAAGCCCCAGCTCTCATCTGCAGCCTTGCAACTTTCTCTGAGACAAATGTATTGTTAACATGATAAAAGCAGCTTGGCCCTGCCATCATTAGCAATTATATAGACCTTGGACAGCAGGGCAGACTGGTGTATGGTACAATTCAGTCCAGCATGCTACAACAGGAACGTCAGTATAGCATTATGTATTCATATCTGGTGGATATACAGTCCAAGAACTTCTTTACTTTCAGCTCCAGGAATGATGCAGGAGCTGACTGCATAGGAAGTTAATACTGCTAAAATCAATGCAGCTTCATAATGACAGTTTTGATACAATTTGGTCTTAATACCAGGAGACTGGGCAGGCGACACAACACACCGCACAGTAAAATCAGACCTCAGTTCAGACTAGTTCAACTTGAATGTCTAAATGTTGCTGTTAATTTCACATGGCTTCTTTAAGCATGCCCGGTGTTTTTTGATTCGTTCTGTGGCAGTGTTACAGCGCCACCGATTGGCCCACCATACCTACTACAGCCGTTTCTGTGGCGATGAATTATACACAGTTTTTTCTTAATTGTTCACAAAAATGTACTGTTTGTCTCTGGGAGTTCCAATAACTCTAGAAACCATAAATTCATATTTCCACATTCAGTTCATCATTGATACGTGTGTGAAAAAGGTGTTTAATACATTTTGTAGCTCGTCCCCTTCATAAATGAGGCTCCAGGGTTCTTTGTTTTCTTCATCTCTGAGCATTATAAGCTTAATTTATGTAGTTTTGTAGATTTTTTTTCAATTCCTTTACCAGAAACATGTGTTTGTCCTACAGATATGTGCAAGTCCAACAATTTGTTCACACTGTAAATGAGGATACAAAGATTTCAACTGAGATGGCAGTGCTGTCAGGGCCGTGCATATTCAAAATGAAAGTAGTTTAAATGAACAGGACAAACCCAGGTCCATCTGCCAGAACATATAATGTTTTGATTCTTTGAGATTGGAAAAAAAAAACGACTAAATAAAAACATTTATTTGACAGAAACTAAATAAAAATCTGTGTATGCCGGTGTGGCCTGAATGCTCACGCTCCACTGTCACCTCAAAGCAACAAATACATTTCAGTGCCAGATCAGAAAGACTGCAGCGTCACACAGAATAACGTCAAGGTTACACACAGCAAATGCATCTGAAGCTGAGAAGCTGCTGAGAAAGTTTATTTACATTACTTATTTATATAATGAGATATTTATTTTAACCTTTTTTTTGGCAAATTCAGAATTTTCTTTATTAAGAAGAAATAAAGACAGTTGTCAGTGGTATGGTGACACTGACAACTGTGGTAGGAGTTTGTCCTGTAACAGTTGAGTTGCTGGTTCAAATCCCTGCTTTGTGTTTCTCTGTCTTGGTCAAACATCAGGCCTCCCAGGTTTTAGCTCAAACTGTTTGTCTGCTGTTCAGATTCAGCTTAAAAATGATGAAGTTGCATGCAGATTTTTCAGTAGCTTCTTGAGTCGTTTTTTTTTGTCAACATCCGTATACCATCCCTTCTAGTACTCTAGTGTGTTTTATGATCAGTCATAAATGATCAGTCAATTGTGACCGGTGGTATGATATGTGTTCTTATATTAAGATGAGCTAAAAGTGTTTTTTCCAAATAGGTGATCATAATATGTGAACATTGTTTCTTTATTAGAATATATCTTGTCACAGCATTACTTTAGTGCAACATTTGATCTGTAAAGTACAAATTTGACTATCTGTATATTCTAAACCAAGGTAAATTTGAGTGCTTGAGTGTTTATGCATAATTATATTGAACTTCAGTCAGTTGTAGTGTCATCACAGTAACATAGATCATAAAGAAAACATCTACAGTAGAGGCATTCATGTATATTTCTGAAAACTATGAACATTTGTCACACTGTCATACAGTAAGACTCAATAGACTTAGTCCAGGAGTCTCCGACTCCACGGATTAAGGGCTGGGGTCATGCATCTTTTCCATCTGTCTCTGCTTCAACACACCTGAATCAGGTGATTAGCAGGACTCTGGAGAACTGGACTGCATACTGAGGAAGTGATCCATTTAATTCAGGTGTGTTGCCCTGGCAAAAACAATTTATACTAAATTTTAAAATACTTTAGTACACTTTTAGCAATGTACTTCAACTGTGCTATTTTGGAACAACTTTTTTTGTACTTAGTATACTTTAGTAGTATTTAAATTGTCTAAAAATACAACTAATAGTATACTTTTAGTATACTGTACTTAAAGTATACATTTTAAATTTCATATTTCAGAGCTTTATTATTACATTTTGATATAATTATTATATTATGAGTGTTATTAATTATATAATTATGTCTCAAAATTATATATATATATTTAAAATATACTTCAAATATATTTTAAATATACCAATTTAATAATTTATTTCAATTACAATTAATTGTTATTTTTTATTCCCTGCTATTGATAATAAACTACAACTTTAATTATTCGTGAAAGTCTTAATTCCTACGTACCTACTTTGTAAATAACATGCATAACTACACTACAGTACTTACATTGTTTAAGGCTAAAATTACATAGAAAGATTAATTACACAAGATGCCCAAGGTAATTCAAATATTTTTTATTACAGGCATTTTAAAATTGCCCGATTTTACTCACAACTTTATGAACTTTACATAAATTATCAGTTTACACATCAAAACATGAACATGAAAATTTAAGTGTGACAATAAAACATGACGGTGAGGATCAACGACAGAACATTCCTGTTCACTGCACCTTACAGAAACCTACAAAAACGAACAATAGAGCAATTAAACAGAGAAATCATTTGTATTTAAAGAGAACAGAAAAATGGCAAATAAAAAAATAATACTTACAATTTCAAGACGTTGTGGACTCGCCATGTATGTGACATCATAAGAACTGATGATGATTGGGACCGGATGCCTGGGGTGGAAAAACATTTCTGGGTGTCTTTGCCTGTTTATGTTGGAAGTAGAAAAAAATGGTCAGCAATGTCATAGAGTCAGTTGATGTTGGCATTAACTATGAAGCTGTTTTAAGTGTGGACTTAAGGAGACAAACTACCTTAAAACCTTTCCATCCATGATCTGAACACACTGATCCTTGCAGGGTGGTGAGGGGGGCTGGTGGTGTCCATCTCCAGCAGCCATCAGATGAGAAGCAGGTCCATCACCAGTCCATCACAGGGCCCTGAAAGTCAACAACAAATAAAAAAAAGAAAGATAAATGTTAGATTAACAAGAAGAGAAGAACTCTTTCCAGTTACCTTTAAATCAAATCATGTTTATTAAGCACTTAGTGTTGGTTACACAGCAGTTTTTGTTGTTGAAAATGTAGCTAGCTCCTCATTGAAGAAACAAACTTACACCATTAAGACGATGTGGAGGTTCATCCTCAGAGCTGGTTGTTGATCTGGTGGAGTCAGAGCTTCTTCTGAGACAGAAAGTCTTTAGTTTCCTAACACCTGATTTCTTTGGCTTCATCTTTCATCTTCATTTGCTTAGTTAGACTGCAAACATATGTTGAAGATAAAAACATTGATGAACGAGTTAGAACAACAACCTCACAATATCAAAGTCTCTCCGTTTTATGGAGCTTAATTA
Source organism: Poecilia picta (assembly GCA_033032245.1). Classification (NCBI taxonomy): domain Eukaryota; kingdom Metazoa; phylum Chordata; class Actinopteri; order Cyprinodontiformes; family Poeciliidae; genus Poecilia; species Poecilia picta. Next base: position 2,292,975 of record CM065355.1, read on the forward strand.
AAACCATGTTAAGTTTATGAATTAAAGTATAAGTCGCAACAAACAGCCTCCATGCAGTTATAACATGAAGCTGAATTATTACTATAATAATAATCACATAAGTCACAATAAAATTGATATAATTATTTAAGAAACCAACATAAGTTATATATTTTTACTGCACTGTTTATAATTAAATGAAGATAATTAATAAGCAAACTTACCACCAGCTAGCAACACTTAGCAGCCTTCTTCCCCGAGCTCCTTTTCATTTCCATCGGTTGTTGTCCCGTTGTGTTGTCGTCTAACTCGGACGAGGACGTCCACAGCTTAAACTTAAAATTAGCAACTATTGTCAAAACCCTCTCTACTTTTAAGGCAATATTATGCGAGCAAAAATGGCAAATTTGTACAGGGTCTGTTATCTTTCCTGCTTCAAGTTTTTTCTTCTTCTTCTTCTTCTTCTTTTCTTTTTATGGCGGTTGGCAAACAACTTTTAGGTGCATTACCGCCACCTTCCAGGTTGGAGTATGGATCAGATGCTTATAATCTCCCCATAATACCCGTTCTTCTCAGATAAATAAAAATACTACAAAATACTACATCCCCTGATGATCTCTGGAACAGTTCTCTAATATCCAGCTTAGTTTTATCCCTACTTAATTCTCTGATTAAAATCTCTCTTTCCCGTACATATTTGTTGCATTCTAGGAAGATATGTTTTACTGTTTCCAATTCTCCACAGTAACTACAAGAACCTGTGCTATGTTTATTAATTATTTTAAGAGTACTATTTAATCCTGTATGTCCAAATCTTATTCTAGATATAATATCTTCTTCCTTCTTATTTCTATTACACTTCTTAAATTCACCCACCTTTTTTTGGATGCTATAAGACCTCGCCTTGTCTCCTGTATCCCACTCTTTTTGCCACTTCCCTTTGATATACTCTTTTATAATATTCTTTACCTCATTTTTACTTCTCTTAATATCCAGATCGACAGTGTTCTTTTTTGAAGCACTATCCGCTAAACGACTCATTTCCTACCACCCCAATGTGGGCTGGAATCCAAACTAGTTTAATATGAGAACCACGACTTTTAGTCCTGAAGATTGAATGCGTTATTTCCAATATAATATCTTGTCTTGCTTCTGAATTTACTTCTTTAATACTAATTAATGCGCTACTTGAATCAGAACAAATTACGACCTTTCTTCTTTCCATTTCTTCAACCCATTCTAAAGCCATTAAAATTGCCATTAATTCACCTGTGTACACTGTCAAATTATCAGATATTCTTTTATGTTTCATAAAGTTTAAATCTGGAGCTATAAATGATATACCTATTTGGTTGTTTAACATTTTAGAGGCATCTGTATATATTTGAATATATTCTGAATATTCTCTTTTTATATAATTCTCCACTTCCTTTCTTTCTAATTGTCTCCCTTTTTCCAGTAACTTTAAATCAACTTCAGCCTGATCAAAATTCCAAGATGGAATAACAGGGGTGAGAACCACAGGACTAATTTGAAAATTATCTATTCCAGCATCCTTTACTTTATTTAAAATTATCCATCCAAAACTATTAATTTGCTTTTTTTCTTTTTCTTGACAGGGTAGTAGTGTCGCACGTGGGGGATGTGTACCATCATGCCCTTTAATATTTGCCCAGTAATTCAAGGCTATTGTTCCCTCCTGAGCTCCAGCGGCATCTCACCCATCTCAACTTGTAGAGCTGAAACTGGGGTGGTTTTCATTGCTCCGCAGCAAAGTCTTAGTGCTTGATATTGTATTTTATCTATTTTTGTCAATAGGCTATTTGAAGCTGAATTATATAAAATACTACCATAGTCAAAGACTGACCTAATTAGTTCAATGTAAACGGTTTTTAGTGCTTTTCTATCTGCTCCCCATTCTCTGCCTCTCAAACATCTCATAATATTTAAAATTCTTTTACTTTTTTCCACTATTTTATCTATATGTACTTTCCATGTGAGTTTTTTATCAAACCACATACCCAAATATTTAATTTGATCTTCTCTTTCTATGGCATTCTCATATAATTTAAGATCCACATTAGTATTCATTTTCCTATTTGTAAATACAACAAACTTAGATTTGGATGTTGAGAATCTAAAACCCCAGTCTAAAGCCCAAGCTTCTACTTTGTTTAATGCTTCTTGTACTTTCCTGTTAATAAATTCCATGTTTTTTCCCCTCTTCCAAATAATGCCATCATCTGCAAATAATGAAACCCCAAAAGATTTATCTATACTGCTAAAAATATCATTAATCATTATAATAAATAGCATAGGGCTTATAATGCTGCCTTGAGGAGTCCCATTTTCAACTTGATATTTTGAACTTATTTCCCCTCCTACTTTTACTTTAATGTTTCTTTCAGTCAAGAATTTTGAATCCACCTATACATTTTCCTTTCTCTACCTAACTGTTTTAATTTAATCAACAGCCCTTCTTTCCACAGCATGTCATAAGCCTTTTCCACGTCTAAGAAGACTGCTATCACACTCTCTTTATTAATCTGGGCTCGCCTAATTTCATGTTCCAGACATAAAGCTGGATCGACTGTGCTTCTACCTTTCCTAAATCCAAATTGGTACATTTTGATCTTCTTCTTAGATTCTAAATAGTAGATTAATCTGTTATTTACCATTTTTTCCATAGTTTTACCAAGGCATGATGTTAGAGCTATTGGTCTGTAACTTTGAGCTGAATGTGGATCTTTACCAGGTTTACAGATAGGAATAATGATGGCTTCTTTCCATTTATCAGGTAGCATACCTTCCTCCCAGATTTTATTATATACTTCCAATAATATTTTTTTACTCACATCACTAAGATTACTTAGCATATTATAAGTAATTTGATCATTTCCAGGAGTTGATTTACTAGAATTCCTCAGAGCTTTGTTTAATTCTACCAAGGAAAATTTCATATTAATAAAACCATCGTATTCTTCATCATTATTAAGCAATCCAATATTTTGCTGTAGAGTAGCTTTACGTCCTGTTTTTTCTTGATTATTTAGAGTCACTGTACTATGTATATTTGCAAATGCTTTTGCTAATACCTCAGCTTTGTTTTCATTTTTTATTATAGTATCTCCATTATCTTTTATTATTGGGAAAAAAATACTCTTTGGAATTTCCAGACATTCTTTTAATAGTATTCCAAACCCTGTCTAGTGCAGTGTTTTTCCCCAAAGATTCACAATACTTCCTCCAATAATCCCTTTTAGCTTTTTTAATAGTTTTCCTGACTTCTGCCTGTTTCCTTTTATAATTTATTAGATTTTGGAAACAAATTATTTTTTTAGTATTTTAAAAGCCTTATTTCTTTGTTTAATTACTATTGAGCATTCTGGTGTCCACCATGGAACTATCTTCTTTTTTTATACCCCTACTTCTAGGGATAGATGTTTTGGCTGAATTAATAATGCATTTAGTGATTTCTGAGTTTAACTCATTTATTGGTTTATTTATATCTACATTTTCTAAACTAATCTCACTCATAATTTCAAATTTACCCCAATCTGCTTTCCCAAATTTCCACCTCCCCTCAAATTCTGCCTGGTCTTGCTCTGTATCTATACCTGTATTTATAAAAATTGGATAGTGATCACTCCCCATTGTACATTCCTTAAATACTTTCCATCTACAAATACCAGCAATAGATTGAGAGACCAAGGTCAGATCAATAGCAGATTCTTTACCCCTTACCAAGTCCACCCTAGTGCCTTCTCCATTATTTAGAATGACCAATTCTTTTTCTTCAATTATCTCCTCTAAAATCCCTCCATTATAGTCGTCCTGATCTCCCCATAAAGTGGTATGTGCATTGAAATCCCCACACCAAACTATTTTCCCTCTCCAGTGCTCTATGATTGTTTCAAGTTTGGATTTTTCTAGTTGTTTACAAGGATTATACAAGTTTATTATTTTAATATTTCCATCATTTGTATATATTTCCACAGCATTAAGTTCTAGGTCTGACAGTATTTGTATCTGAATAAATTTGATGTTTTCCTTTAAGAATATAGCACACCCTCCTCCATTCCCATTTGACCTGTCTTTACGTAATACTGAGTATCCATGAATATCAAACTGTAGTGATGGTTTGAGCCAAGTTTCTTGAATGCATATTATATCTGGTTTTGGGTTTAGGTTGTTAATGAATCCTTTAAATTCCTGACCATTTGATATTAGACTGCGAGCGTTCCATTGTAATATTAGAATTATGTGATGGTTTGAGATGCCTCAGGTTCAATTGACCCTTCGCTTTGCCTAAGTTCATCATTAATTTTTTCCCAAGATAGATCTTTGACGTTGAAAGATTTTACAGCTGCTTTCACTATAATTTTTATTTTTTCAGTTTTAGTTTTTGCTTGTTCTGAACAGTTTATGATATATGCAAGGAAAGGAATCAATTTTTCTAATGTAACATTACCCTGATTATTGTCTGCCACAGTTTTCTTTTCATAACTTATTTTTGGAATGTTGTCATTTTTTTTCACCTGTTTCACTGCTTCCGCGTAGGTAACTCTGTTTTCAGTTTTTACTTTTTGAACTTCAGCTGCGCACCCTGCATATGCTGCAGTATGATTACCTCCACAATTACAACATTTCACAGGGTTACTTCCACACTCACCGTAAGGATGTTCGCCTCCATATCTCCCACATCTCTGCTTCCCTTTACACACATTTGCTGTATGTCCGTATCTTTGGCATTTGTAGCACCTGAGCGGTGGTGGGATATACTGTCTTACATTAAAGCTCATGTATCCAATCATCACTTTATCAGGCAGAGTTTTATCTTTGAAATCCAGTAGTACAGATGTACTGTCCTTTTTTCCCCATTCCTAAAAGCTTGCAGTCGTTTGATGCCTGTGATTTCTCCTCCTTTGATTATTTTCTTTAGCTCCTCCAAACTCTCTCCTACTGGAATTCCTGATATCACCCACCCCTTTTTCTTCCCCAACAATCTTCCTTTCCATCACTTCTTTTTTACACACCATTTGTAATTTTAGGGCTTTATTCTTTTGTTCAGCATTTTTACAAACAATGAGCAGATTTCCATCTCTTAAGACTTTAGCTAGTTCTACATCACCAATAACTTTCTTTAATCCATTTGACAAACTAATTGGGCTCACTCCAAGCATATCCTGCCCAGTCTTAAATTTTAGTATAACTTTAAAGTCTTCCAGCATTACTTTCTTCCTTGTTTCAGTTCTTTCTTCTTCATCCTCAAGAGATCTTTTTCCAGTACTTATTCCCTTTTTAACCTTATCTCTCCCTCCTCCCCCTTTCCTGTTTTCTATCATAGACCAGCCTGTATCCATACTTTCATCCTCCCCCCACTACTACTTGCCATCTTGACCCACTCACAACCCGGATTATGCCAAAAACCACCTTTCGATTAGTTTAGCAAACGCCAATCTACCCAACTACAAACTCTTCTCCCACGCACAGCTGCCGCTAATCCTCGTCAGTCTCCCCGCGAGAGCGTGACTTCCGGTCTCAGTCTCCCGGTCTCCGTTGCTACAGTTGCTGTCAGTTTTTTCTTCTCTTTGTGGCGTTGTTTTAAATAAATGAAAATGTGAAATACCGCCACGATCTGGTCTGGAGTGTGAACTGGAGCAAATGCCGTTGATTATAAGGTTTTTACATCACACATCTGAAAATTGATTGGGTACTTTCTTAAAAATTACATAATGATTATCCTTTTTTTATGGTATGCAATTTTAATAAATAGTAAAAGATTATTAAGGCACTTAAAAGTTCATACATATTCATTCATATTTTTTTCTCTTAAAGTACACTTTTATTTAATATATTAAAAGTGTATTTGGTACAATTATGTGTTTGAGGTACTAATTTCGAAATTGGTACAAGTGTATTTTTAGTATACTTCAGATATACTTATAGGTAGTACACTTAATAATTAGCATACTTAAAGTGTACTTTCACAAATGAAAGTATATTTGAAGTATACTAAAGTATACTTTCGTTTTTACCAGGGTGGACCAGGAACACACCTGAAAGTTGCAGGATACCGGACCCCAAGGCCTGGAATCAAAGGCCAGTTGTTTGGCTCCTTCTCACCATTTGGTGACTATGTTATCCTTCAATTTTTGGGTTATTTCATCCCCTCCTTACTTTCCATGTTCTTTCTTGAAGCACTCAATGTGCAATAAAGTCTTGAATTTCTCCAAGGCATAGGTGGTGTAAAAGCAACATCTCTGGAAACGATTCTTGCATTGACTGACCAGTAAGTGTCTTGGTCACATCTTGTCATAACTTGAAGATAAGTGTCCATTTGAAATCTATTTCCATGACCCACTGGCCTTGTACGAAACCTTTGCATCAGATAATAAGCCACAACCCATGATGAGCAAATCAGTCGTTCCTCCTACGACACATTTGTAAAATAATATCTGAAAGGTAAATGGCCTGTACTTGTATAGTTCTTTATCAAGTCCAAATGACCTGAAAATGGTTTTAGTCATTCACCCATTCACACACACATTCACTAATAGCAGTTAGATGTGCCCTTTTGTTTTTTTTGAGCACCTGAGTAGTTTCTTCTGTGGATTTTAGGAAGCAGCTATGTTTTCCGTCATACTATGCATGAGCTGGGGATTCTCTGGAAGAAAAGATCAGTTTTCTCCGTTTACACGACAACGGAAAACGGTACGTTTCAGAAACATCACACTCGTGAACCCGTTTTCAATCTGTGCCGTTGTCAGAGAAAACATTAGGTGGTTTCTTGTAAATGGACACTACAAATGCAACACAATTCTTCCGTTTTTACCCGAAATTGTTGTCGTGTAAACGGGGCCTTAGGAAGAGAAGTGGAAGCTGCAGGATCTTCAGAACAAACAGGTCATGATGCTGGGCTACTGATTATCCCTCTGTCTGGACACAGGATCAATATAACCAGTTTAAAAGATAAAATGAATGGTTATATGCCAGACATGGAAAACTGGGATGCACTCCATGCCATGTTGTTCAGAATTTAGGTCTCATGGTTTCTCAAGGTGTCAACATTGCAGCCAGTGGGGTGAGGGAAGCACAGCTTTACTTTGTAGCAATTCAAGAGCTACACAGCTTTTATCGCTTTGCAAATTTTTTTTTATCATCACAGAAACTCCAAAACACACAAAGAAGCAATTATACTTTTGTCATAGTACCCCCCAAAATTTAAAAATACTTTCACCCTTGGGGATAATACATTTGACCTAGGTGCACTTATTTAAATACATACCATATTCTTCCAATTCCTAACTTCTTCCTTTTTAAGATTAATTTTAAGTGTGGTTCATGATCTGTTAGACTGAGCCAGACAAAGTATATAACAATGTAGTTGTGCGAAAAATGGAATTCTTACTGATTTTAATAGTGGTGACTTAGACATGGACTATAAGGGGGAAGATGTGCCATTTTCCATGCCTGATTTTGAATGCATGTGATCAATTCATGGGAAAAAGGATGATCTACCCCTTCACCAATCATGTGGCACTTTGTTACCGCCTGCAAAAGTTTATGATGAAGGGACAACTGTCTCTCAGATGTACCCTTTAAAAATAAACAGGATCCTAATGAGGTTCCGACACAAGATGAGAAACTGCTAGTCCACTAGAAAAACAGCAATATTTTCACAATAGAAACAAAGATGAGAAAGAACTAAACAGAGACTGATGTCAAATAGATCAATGAGCACGTGTAGACCTAAAACTCCCACGGTTCAGTGTCATGCTCAGGCCCAAAAAGTGGGGGTGGCCCATCCCAAAAGCACACTTGTAAATAGGATGACTGTAGTTTAGGAGGTTGGAGTTTATCTTGTACCTGGTGGGTTTCTTGCTGGGACCACTTTGTCTGTGTCAGTCGTTGTGACCTTGATCAAGAGGACGATTCACCCACCATGCTGGTGGGAGTCAGAGGAGCCGATGGTGCTAGTGTATGATTGCCTTACTACTGTCAAACTGTGCAAGGGAAGCTTCAATATAGTAGCTAACTGCATTCTAGGACAGACTATTAACAAAGCCACACAGCTTTCAGAGTTTAATAAACAATGATAAATTACAAAATTGAGATAGACAATCAAAGCTAAGGAAAATCTCTATATAGAGCATACAACTATGCATATGTAAGATATTTTATTAGTATTTTCTTTCTGCAGGTCTATTTAGTTATAGGAAAGTATTGCAATATTCAAACCTGCAATTTAGTAAGATATGTAAATCAGAGCTAGACCACCAGACATATTTTGTTTTTATAGAATTACACTATTAAAAAATATAAACAAGGGCACAATGCAACCTTTTAGTGGACTGTAATCTATAAAAACGAGCTGCCTTTTTGCTACACTTGCAGTTGAGATGAAGATGGTCCATTCAGGAAAGCAGAGCTGCATCAAACTTTAATGTGGATCTGCATTAAAAAAAAAAGCAAATATTGAATTGTTAATGCAGGTCACCATGAGAAAAGCCTATTGGGTTTTGCTTAAAAAACTTTTTCTTTAATTAAAATCACACATTTTTGTCTCATGAAGTGAAAAATTATTTGGAAAACAAACTTATCTGCGCATGCCATAAATCTTCTCTACGGCCCTGCTACCGTACCTGCCTACTATCCCGCCTGTTTGTGTCAGTCTTCTCGCCAAGGTGCAACCAAGATATATTCAGCTAGTCATGTGATAATTTACTTTAAACATGTGATACTACATAAGTATCATCCATCCACCATCCATCCATCCATCCACCCATCCATTTTCTGCCGCTTATCCGGGGTCAGGTCGCGGGGGCAGCAGCTTCAGAAGGGAGGCCCAGACTTCCCTCTCCCCAGCCACTTCTTCCAGCTCCTCCAGGAACCCCAAGGCGTTCCCAGGCCAGCCGAGAGACATAGTCCCTCCAGCGTGTCCTGGGTCTTCCTCGGGGCCTCCTCCCGGTGGGACGTGCCCGGAACACCTCACCAGGGAGGCGTCCAGGAGGCATCCTGACCAGATGCCCGAGCCTCAACTGGCTCCTCTCGACGTGGAGGAGCAGCGGCTCTACTTTGAGTCCCTCCCGGATGACCAAGCTTCTCACCCTATCTCTAAGGGAGAGGCCGGCCACCCTGCGGAGGAAACCCATTTAGGCCGCTTGTATCCATGATCTCGTTCTTGCGGTCATGACCCAAAGCTCATGACCATAGATGAGGGTGGGAACGTAGATCGACCGGTAAATTGAGAGCTTTGCTTTTTGACTCAGCTCTCTCTTCACCACGCCCGCTTCACGGCAGACGCTGTACCAGTCTGCCTGTCAATCTCCCGCTCCCTTCTTCCCTCATTCGTGAACAAGATCCCCAGATACTTAAACTCCTCCACTTGAGGAAGGACGACCCCCCTGACCCGGAGAAGGCACTCTACCTTTTTCCGGCTCAAGACCATGGCCTCGGATTTGGAGGCACTGAGCCTCATCCCGGCCGCTTCACACTTGGCCGCGAACCACTCTAGCGAGAGGTGCACATCACGTTCCGATGAAGCCAACAGGACCACATCATCCACAAAAAGCAGAGATGCGATCCTAAGGCCACCAAAACGGATCCCCTCAACACCTCGACTGCGCCTAGAAATTCTGTCCATGAAAGTAATGAACAGAATCGGTGACAAAGGGCAGCCTTGGCGGAGTCCAACTCTCACCGGAAACGAGCCCGACTTACTGCCGGCAATGCGGACCAGACTCTGACACCGGTCATACAGGGACCTGACAGCCCGTATCAAAGGGCCCGGTACCCCATACTCCCGGAGAACCCCCCTCAAGGCCCCCCGAGGAACACGGTCGAACGCCTTCTCCAAGTCCACAAAACACATGTAGACTGGTTGGGCGAACTCCCATGCACCCTCCAGGACCCTGCTGAGGGTGTAGAGCTGGTCCAGTGTTCCACGACCAGGACGAAAACCACACTGCTCTTCCTGAATCCGAGGTTCGACTATCCGACGGACCCTCCTCTCCAGGACCCCTGAATAGACCTTAACAGGGAGGCTTAAGAGTGTGACCCCTCTGTAATTGGAGCACACCCTCCGGTCTCCCTTTTTAAACAGGGGGACCACCATCCCAGTCTGCCAATCCAGAGGAACTGCCCCCGATGTCCATGCGATATTGCAGAGTTGCGTGAGCCAACACAACCATACAACATTCAGAGCCTTAAGGAACTCAGGGCGGATCTGAAATTCAGCTTCAGTTTCAGTTGGAAATTCAGTTTCCAACTTCTGTTTTCAAAATATGCTGGTCAAAATAAACTGGCATCGCAGGACAAAACTGGTCCTGTGATGCTTCACAGATAAAGAGCAGAGGTGGAAGAGAGCTGAACTGTAGCTCCTCTACTATCAGTCCTGGAGAAAATCTGCTACTTGAAAATGTCCTCACTTTCAGGGGCTGCTTCTACAATACATCCACCACTGACATACACACAGTTGGTGTATGTATGAATTCTGCACAAAAATAAAAAACACGATTTGTACAGTACATTATTCACAATATTAGTAGTAGTAGTGTAATTACTGTCACAACAGTAATTCTATTCCTGCGTAAAGCTAATTTTTGCCACTAGATGGTGACAAAGACCTCCACATAATTTTTCTCTCAAAGCTGAAGTCACAGTTTTGTTACAAGCAATGTAATTCCTCATCATAGCTCCCCAAAAAACAATCAGATATGACTTTCAGTGTGCTGGACTTAATGTCAGGGAACAGTGTATTCAAATATTAAAACTCATATTATACAACTGTATATAGACAAAACCCTAAGGTTCATATAAAAACAAACACAAAGCTTCCCCCTAAGCATTTGGATGTTCTATCAATATTCTAGGTATTCTCTGGTTAAAAAATTTCAGAGTCTTAGTTGGGAAGCCCAAGTTTATAACATTTCAGAAATATACAGATGGTGGATTAAAAGCCAGAGAAACATTTGACACTGTAGAGATTAGCACAATCTGCATCTTTTTCTGCAGCACACAGATAATTTCACAACATATGTCTTTACATCCAGACAAACGTTTGCACAGACGTTTGGACTCATATCTTGAATTTATCTAACTTATCCAGCTATGACCAAGCAATAGTCTTTGATTTAACCTTTAATCATACGATATGATGATTATACGAACATGTTGTGTTGCTGTAATATTGTAATATTCCATTGTTAAATAGATCAGCCACAGACATTTATCCATCTTTTACATTTTCTAGATAGTTTTAGAAATGGAATAAACAACAGAGCCACCAGATTGACTGACAGGTGCCATCATGTCAACTGAACACATGTGTCTGACATTCAAGGTGCATAACAGAGATGACAGAGCATTGTTATGGGCCCACCCCAAACTCAAAAATGAATCCGGCACGGCTGCTCTAGTGATTGCTTTGAGAACTTTCTGTGTGAACCTTTATCTCTGACGCTGCTGCTACACTTGAATTTCCCCTTTGCAGGACAATAAGGGCTGTTTCTATTCTATTCTATAAAGAATTGGTTTTACAGCTAATATCCAGACATAGTATAGTGTCATCACATCAAGCTATCAATGAAAGGAACTTCCAGTTTCCTCTGGATAACCCATGGGTATAGTTGTTAAGCTACATTTAGATAATCTTTTCAGTTTGGGATTTGTTATCTACGCCTATGGACGTCATCTCTATAGGGTGGCATGCCATAGAGTGTGTGCTTTATATATGTGTGTTTCTCCTACCTTCATTACAGGGTAAGACTGGCAGGTGTGGTCTCCAGCTGGGGCTCATCAAGAGCTTAAATAGGAATGGAACCCCTGAGGCCAACACCAGCTTGTTAACTCACTTCATGTGGCATTCAGGGTCTTCTTAGATTAATGCAGAGGTTCCCAAACTATGGGGCGCCCTCCCTAGAGGGGTCGCCGTGTCATTGCAGGGGGGGCGCGGGAAACCGTCTGGATGGAAAAAAAAAAACATGAACGCGGTATGTGCTGGATTTTTACCTTACGGCCAACTCTGTGTTATTCCTATGCCAATTTGATACAGTAGGGGCTTCCGCACTTCCCATATCTTCCCATAACAGTTTTATCAGCAGTTAAAACTCTTTAATCTGTTGTTCACATGTGGTTACCTGTTTTTCCGAGCCGCCTTTAAACGCAACATGAGCACTACGACAATCGCACTGTGTTTACACCTGTGCGGCAGTGAAGGAGACCTGCTGCTGCTGTGCAGAGCTACTTAGAGTCATGGCAGCAAACCAGCAAAACGCAAAGAACTTTTTTCACAGTTTTCCCCCCAAACTAACAGACTGTTGAGTAAAGCTGTTGGATGCAGGTAATGCTAGCTAAAAGATGACTAGCTAACTAATATCAATACATCACTTTAAGCTTAACAAGTAGCCTGATGTTGTCTATGTCCAGCTACGTACATTCATTTTGCCCCCCAAAAAAGTTAGACATGGAGTCTCTAAGAATCCTCTTCTTGTCTCATTGTTCCCCCCCCCCCCCCCACCACACACACACACACACACACACGTTGTTCAACCAGACAGCTATTCATAATCCATTGGGGGCGGGTAGAAAATGTTTGGGAACCACTGGATTAGTGGTTGCTAGTTTCAAGTAATAGTACTTACCTTGCCACTCTTTTTCTTCCTTGCAGTCCACTGCGATGTGGATGTCTCACTCCTGGATCTTCATGATTACCTTCCTTGCCGTCACTCTCAGTTCTATGAATACTTAGAGCAAATTTATACTTGGATGTGCCATAGCTTTATCTGGGGTCCAGAAGACCCCAATGCACTTCACACTGCATTCAGTCATTCATCTATTCACACACACATTCACATATTGACAGTCTATGCATCTGCTCAGTTCCTGAATGCTTTTATAGTCACTTGATGACATTGTAATATTGAGTAGTGAATCATCTGCACAGTTATATCTTAACACCTTACTTAAGAATTAAATAAGAGCTGTGCCAAGATGGAGTCATGGAATCTCCTGCATATGATTTTTCTCAGCTCTTAGGTAAAGTTACCTGAAGACCGAAAAAAGTCCTTGTTCTTTAGGTAAGTAACCAGTCAAGTACCCCACTACATAATCCAACCCAGCTCTCTAGTTGCTTCAATAATGTCATGGTCAACACTGTAGAATGCTGCACAGAGGTCTAAAAGTACCAGCACTGTGGTTTTCCTATAGTCAGGTGTTATTGAGCACTTTGACAATGACGGTCTCATTACTGTAGTGACCAGTAATAAAAGACTGAAAGACGTCTAAGCAAGTGGCCATCATTAAGAAGCTGTTTAACAAAACCACGGATGACTTTACTATTTACTGGAATCAGATCAGACATTAGCTTGGTAATGGGGTTGATATTGATTAACCCTCTAATATTTCAAAAATGTTTTATGTAAAGAAGCAAGAAAAATAAATTGCAGAACTTGCTATAGTGAATTCAGATGCTACAGTCACAGGTGCTACGATCTGGGGTTGTTTGACTTTGGGTTTGGGTTGTTACTTTTGTGTTCCTTAGCTTTCTGCGTTCACACTGCAGCCTGAAGTGACCCAATTCCAATTTTTTTGACGTAATGCGACTTGTATCCAATCTTTTCATGGCAGTGTGAACAGCACAGGTCGGATTCCTTTTTGAATGTGACCCATATCCGATACGTATCTGATTCAAATGCGACCTAACGTTGCATTTGAATCGATGTTCAGTTCATCCAAACTGAATGTCACTGATTCTCAACAAATCTGACTATTCTGTGTCTTGATACACGCAAGTGGGAAGAAAAACAACAACTATGACAGACTATAATGAGGATTAAGTTGTTAATATGCTGCTCCGGTTGGACAACAACTACAAATATGTAAGCTAAGCTCCACCGTTAGCCTCCATGTTTTTCCGCAAACATTGAGCACTTCTTCTTTTTATGGCAGTTGGCAGAACACTGCTCATGCGGGACACTTTCAGGTCGTTTGCCTGTTCACACTACAGAACGCTTACAGGTGTAGCGATACAATAATTTCACGATACGATATGATATATGATATTCTGGTCACGATACAATATGTATCATGATATTTGTTGAGCGATACAATTCACTATGATTCAGTGCATTTTTACGATTTTCTGAAATATTTTAGAAGGACAGTGTGATTTTAGTGACATTTTGTGTTCTATAGACTTGCATTTAGTTAACTGAAAACTGATTAAAAGCACCAATTACACAATACCTAACTCTGATTGGACAGTCTAACAGTCTGCAGCTGGACAAAATGAATCAAAGATGCAGTGAGAGAATTAGTTTCTGTCATTTAATTCATGTGGATTTGACATAAAACTCAAAAGTTTAAACGGTAATCCAGGAGCAGAGTGGGGAGATTATCAGCCTCTGTAGACTCTCAATATACAAATTATTGCACTTCTGTTTTTTCTTTTGGACACTGTGGCTGCATTTTGGAATAAAAATGCAGCCACAAATGCAGTTTTTTGGACTATGGGGGGAAAAGTCTTTTCTACCTTGTCTCCCGGAGTTAGCCGTGGCTGTAAGCTTCTTTCTTCTGTTAAGGTCGTGGCGCCACATCACCCCGTAGTGATCCACTCTGTGACACACTTTCCGAGGGCGGAAAATATTGATATATATTGCCTATATATTGCAGAATCGATTTATTTATACAGCCCTACTGGCATTGTGAACGCCCCGCAAAAAAAATCGGAATTGCCAAAAAATCGGAATTGAGTCACTTAGGGCTGCAGTGTGAACGCACCTAGTTCTGCCTGGGTTCCATTTTCCACTTTAGTTCAGTTTAGTCAGTTTTCCTTAGTGATTCTAGCTTGTCTTGTTTATTTCTTATTTCCAGTTATTCTTTGTCACTATTTTAATTGTTTCTTTAGTCTAGTTCTTTTTTGTTTGATTTATTCCTCTTCCCCTGCTTACTCTCCATTGTCCCCTGAGCCACTTTCTCTCTCCCTCTCCTCAGCCTACCTCCTTCTTCCTCCACTCACACCTGCAACCTATTAGCTCATCAGCCTAGGTCTTTTGTCTCAGCATCCAACCTCCCAATACTTAAGCGCCTCTCCTTCAGTTTATCTATGCTGGTTCCTCTTGTCACTTCTCTGTTATTTCCCTGCAATCTCCCACAGTTCTCCTTGCTGGTTTGTTTTCCAAGATTTATGTTTTTTTGTTCTCCATTGACTCCCTTCGGATTTTGTAAGTTTCATTCTCTAATTTTGTTTCTGCCACTCTGCATTTGGATCCTCATACCAACAAAACATAACAGGAGAATTTCTTAATCTGTCAACTATGACAAACAAGACAAGGGCATTGTTGATGAGCACAAAAACTCTTGAATTTAGGTGGTATTGTAGCTCTCATTTCTCCTGACCTATGGAACTTGGATAAAGAACCAGTAGCTCACCATATCATGTTCCAGTGACAAGTAAAAGCAAAAGGATAATTTACTACTTTCTACACTCAGTTACCAGGAAAATTAATGTTATAAGAAAGGCATTGCCATGTATTTTAGTGATGTGTTCATTTCTAGATGTTTCACAGACCTGTATGTGCCTCTAATTCAATGGAAAGTATTAGAACCACATATTAGGTTTGATACTTTTTATCACCAACACTGCCATGTTGGAATTTTTTTTAATGAAAAACATTAACTTTGATTTTGACATTTGCATTTTATTGGATTTTCCAGATTCAGAACTTGAACATTTCAACTTCCAAGTACAAATGGAATCTCAAATGAATGACTTTATGTAATAATACTATACTTGAATCTACTTTCTTAGTTGCACTTAAAAAAATTAATATGTCTCTGATTTCATTGTAGCAAAGTGCTACAAAAAAAGTGGTCCCAGCTTTAGCCATGAAATACATTTTTGAATTGTTGAGGACCAAAGCTGCAGCACACATTGGATCTGAGTTGTCTGATTATTTGCTGCAAATCTGGAAATAGGTTCAGCTGTGTTTCATCTTATAGAACCACCCTCATCAGCTTACACTATGTATGTTTATGTAACAAAACCATGAGAAGTTAACACCCTGCAGTTTTGTGTGTTTGTCTGTGCATATGTGTGGGTGGTTGTGTGAGTGTGTGCATGTAAGGATAGGTAAGGGGTTGAATGGTTTGATCTACAGCAGGTTGGGGTGAACATGAGAAGGGTCAGTAATCCAACGTCTTGGGTTTCCATTTAATCGCTCTTAAAGGAAGTGTTCAGAGGTTCCCACACATGCAGGACAATGAGGCCAGTCTGCTGCTGGAATGCTGCTAAAGCTACCTGCCATCCATCTATCCATCCATGCATCTGTCTTCCACAGTCCTCGTCTCTTTCACTTTCCTTGTTGCTCCGGGGCTCTCATTCTTCTTCTGGTGGGCTGAAAATGCTTCTCAAAACGTTTATGCCAAAGCAAAATTTGGTCAGGTAGGAGTTGAAATTATTTGTTGAAAAACACCTTGGACTAAACTATACACCTGGACATTTTGTAAAGAATGATTTATTTTAATGCTGAAAGTTCTTGTAAAGCTGTTTTTTTTTAATAATAGTCAGTGTTTGGAAGGGCAGTAAACAGTACTAATATTGCAGGTATTTTCATTTAAAAAGAAAAATGAATCACATTATAATGAATCACAAACTTTCCTCCAATTTTCCTCTTTATGTCAAACTGTATAATAGTTTTTATATGCATGTTTATTAGCTTTTGAATTTTTAATAATTCTTACACTTTTTGCAGTTTGATGTTATGCATTTTTCTTTCTCTTCACAGGAACTACATCCAGTCTGGTATTCAGGTGTTTCCTGTTCCTTGCTATTTTACGCTCTCCGTCTCTAATTTTGAATTATTTGCTTTTAATTCAACTTTATGTTCTGTTTTTGTTATTTTTTTTGACGTTTCGTGGACGCTACTTCTGGTCTGCTGTTCTGTTTAGCTGTAACATTTTTCTGCGGGGGTCTTTAACTGGGCGACTGCTGCCAGCACCTTAACGTTGTGCTACAGACACACTTGGCCCTGCCTTTCAGAGTTTAACCCGTCTCTCTGCTACACAAAGCTATTACCTGAGTTTTTGCTGTGACTAACTGTGTGTGCCTTCTGGTGGATTTCCTTAGAAAACTTTTAAAATTTGAATAATAACCTGAACTTGACTACTTTGTTTGATAACCATCAATTGGAATATTTGTGACTTAGACTTTGTCTGCAGTATTGTATGATTTTAAGATGGAGGTTCATCCTTGCCTCCAGAGGTCTTGAGAAAGAAGTCTGGATTCTACAATATTAAGATAAAGGGGTGAAAGTGACAATTCTAGGGGCCCTGACCAGCAGAGGGCCTTCCACAATTTAATTATTTGTATTTTGTTCATAGAAATAAAATTTAAAATCAGGATCCTGTCAAATACAAAATTAATCATATTGTGTTTTCAAACATTGTTTTAAGCAGTAAAAATGTAATACTACTCCTCCCAGACCAAAAGACGCATCCATTTTTGCCCTGAACCCCCCTGTATATGCATAAAATGGTTCGTTCCTGCTTGGAGCTCTTGACTGTGATGCTGTTCAGCTGCAGTTAGTAGAAGCTGCAACTGGATACAGCTGCCACGAAACGACTGTGCGAGCTATAATGCTGCTAAGAAAAGTTATAAAATTGGGTTTTCAAAAACTATATAGAGAGACGTAGAGAGAGAAAAAGGCAAGAGTGTTAATTTATAACCCAGTTTTTCTCCAAGAGGTGGGTGGACTGTGTGAGATTATCAACCATTTAGCATAATGAGGTTAGCTACAGACTATTGTTAGCCTCCATTTCACTAGCATTTAATGAATTAAGGAAAATTACCAACATATTCATATATTTAACTTGTTCCCTGTGCCTTTTACCACTTAACAGATGAGTGAGCAGAAGCTCTAACCCATGTCCCCCTGACGTCCTCTCCTGAGTGAAATTAAAGCTGCAGTATGTAACTTTGTTATAAATATTTTTTTCACATATATTTTAAAACTGTCATTATGTTGTGACAGTATGGTGAGATGTAATCTGTGAAAAATCTTTCCTCTGCTTTCTTCCAGTCAGTGGCAGGAGAGTTTTAGTGCTGTCAATCACAATCTCAAGTAGTGTTTCTCATCCTTCCCCCCCCTTGATTTGTGCCGTACTGCAACTAACAGCACAGAGCTGTGCAGTTTCAAACTGAATGCTCAGTTTAGTTAGCATAGCTACCAATGATGGCAGATAAACGGTTCTTGTAATAAGTTTTCTCCCCCATTAGCACATTTAGCAGTGAGTGAATGAGGCTAATTCACAGTGTTAAGAGGGTCCTTCTAGTACTGATTGGTTTTTGGTCAGAACGGTGCATTACTTTAACCAGTAATAGTAATTCAGGAAGGAGATGGAGGAGTTTGATTATTTTCACAGATTATCTATTTCATAACAAACTGCTACAACATGGTGACAGCTTAAACAAATATGGAGAAAAACTATTTTTTGTTAAAGTTATGTACTGCAGCTTGAATAAAATTCTTGCTAAGTCTGGATTGCTTCATGTGTAGTTGCATGTTGGTTTTGACTGTTGCTCATGGGGAGACATTTCATTAATCTAAAACTAATAGAAAAATATTAAGCAATCTACTTGCATACTGGATGTGCACTGTTGGATGTAAAATTCATGAGCAGTAAATATTGTGCTAATATCAGTACTGGACCAGAGAAAGCAAGGCGGTTGCAAGCCTTTAAAATTGTGACGGTCAGGGGGTTCAAGATTTCTGGCGCTGCCCCTGGTTGTGTATGATATGTTTATTGTACTCAACCAATTTATTATATGGCTGAATGAACTGGGAACTTAACAGTAGCCAGATCCTTATCACAGATTCATTTGATTTGATTTAGATTCACACTGTCATTCCATATTATGTAAACTAAGGTAAAAGTTAAAACTTAGGTTAAACAAGACTTCCTATTACAGCCTAAGTAAAACGATGTCTAGTTATTATAACAATCCGTTTGGTGCATGCATGCAGCATAGTAGACTGAGGCCCCAAGGCTCCTCTCCTCTGGAGGGTAAAGGTCAGCGTCTTCAGGTCCCAGTTAAGGATGGTGGGTATGCAGTATGGAGAGGAGTCTATGCAAGGTGTCCGACGTGATAAACGTGGACAAAGAGGAACAATCGATGGTCAACCCATTGACCCTTTTGTGATCTTCATCTATGGTTCAGTATGAGGAATAAACTGAGGGTAGCCAGTCAGACTCTACCACTTAATAATGGTGATCAATGGCATCACACTGCACTAAAAAACGTTTTACACTCAAATGTATACAATAAAGTCTGGAGGTAAACAAAACTTGTACTATTTTAATGTGGAAATCGTGTCCAACTATATGAAGTTGGAATTAATCAAGTGTGTTTCAAATGAATGTATATCATCTTCAGTTGGTGACATTTGCAGTTCAGAAGTGAATCAACAATGAAGACACAACCTAAAAAAACATCTGGTTTTCACTGTTTAACCATCTTGGAGTCAGTTATGACAAACATAATGTTTCACTAAAGTTTTTGCTTTAATCACAAGGTGTAGACCAGGAGTGACAAAAGATGAAAAGATGACAAAAGATGCTTGAACATCTTTTATCTAACAGAACAGTTTATCAGGACTTTTCAACAGTCATCCTGGATGCCCATTTTCTACCATGTTGTGTCTCCATTTATGTTGACAAAAATGATTTTGCTCACAAATGCCCCAACAAATTTTGTAAAACAAAATTCAATCCTCAAAATTTTTCCATTCTGTTATGATTTCCATGAGCAGTGACTGTGTTCAGTCTGTAGGTGCTTCATCATATAATCTGCCAGTCTATTGTCCTTTAGACTTCCAATACCATCCATCCATTTTCTTAACACCCTCGTCCCTTATTGGGGTCAGGAGGGTTGCTGGTGCCTATCTCCAGCTAACGTTCCGGGTGAGAGGCGGGGTCACCCTGGACAGGTCGCCGGTCTGTCACAGGGCAACACAGAGACACACAGGACAAACAACCATGGACACACACTCACACCTAGGGACAATTTAGACAGACCAATTAACCTGACAGTTATGTTTCTGGACTGTGGGAGGAAACCGGAGTACCCGGAGAAAACCCAAGCATGCACAGGGAGAACATGCAAACTCCATGCAGAAAGACCAGGGCCGGGAATCGAACCTAGAACCTTCTTGCTGCAAGTCAACAGCTCTACCAACTGTGCCACTGTGCAGTCGAAAATATTTGTTTAACAATATATTTTGTGGGCTGATGCACAGGAATAAAAAACTGAGAAAATCAACTGAAAGCTGCAAAATAGGTTAAAGAAGGAGTGAAGCAATGCAGGGGGAGCGGTGTCTTTTGCATCTGTCATGAGGGTAAGCCTGGGATGTCTGTGATCAATTAACCATGAAATCTGGCCTGCACAACTTTGCATGCAGTTGTTCACACAAGAAATTCCCTTCTGGGTTCAATCTTCAAATATTTAGATTCTATTAATTTGTTCTGTAACAATTTCACTTTTAAAGAAAAATACACAAACAGAATTTTGTTAGTTTTGTAATTGTTTGTGAGCACAGCAGGAGTATACAGAGAAACTGGTAAAAGGAAACGTTTGTATGACTATCACAGGGAAGTGAAACACAAATTTAACATCAACTCAAAACTGGGAATGCAAGACAGACATTAAGCCCCTGTCATTAATGGCTGATTTGTTGAAAGTCACCGTCTCTGCAGAGCAAATTGTCTGAGGGCTATTTATTATTTGAGACAGTTGTGATTTGTTTTCCTTTGTTTTGTTCCAGTGTTTTTTGGCAGAAAACGCTGCTTCTTTCCCTTTAAAGTAGACACTTTAAACGATTAAAAATGTTCATTACATTTTTTGCATAAGATCTGCAGATAATGAGATTTTGAAACTCCTTTCAGAACGACCTGTTTAAGAAGTGACAGAACGCAGCAATTGATCATTTGCCTCTACCTGCTCCATTCCCCAGCTGCATCCACTCACCAGCATTTAGCTCCTCCATTTCCTTCTGTCATTTCACCCTCTCAGCATTCAAGTTACTCTCTCCTTCTCCACTTACTCCTATTCCTTTTCCATGTGTGTTTCAGAAACAGTTTTGTTGCACACTTGACCAATAGAGACATCGAGACATGCAGTGACTGTAAATTTCTTTACTTTCTGTCTTTTTCTGAAAGTACAAACCGCATTCATATGTCTGGCATGAGTTACACTGATGGCTGCTATGTTCTACTGAGCTTACGTTCTCCAACACAGTTACTTAGGACCCAGGGCGGTCCTAAGCGCCTCTCTAAACTCATGTCACTCTCAGCCAAAGAGTTACCAACATGCATATGAATACACAGCATGGATAATGAAATAATCTTTTAATAAGAGGGGGGTCCCTTGATCTAAATCCCTAGTAACTGACCCCCCACCTGAGAGATGAGCTTTCTTTATGTTAAATTCCTTTTTTCTTCTTTCTTTTTCAGAGGACGTTTAATGTCATCCTGATCTCCTGTTGCTCTTGCAGTCCTGTTTATCCCTGCATTTCAACAGTAGGTCTTCAGTTGTGTTCAGTGTGAATCGATCCAGACCTCAATGTGTATTTTATTGTAATAAAAACATATCATTCAGGAATGTAGCATAAAAGCTGCTGCATTGCAATCAGATAACTCATGTAGCCTTTATAAATGCATTTCTAAAAAACAACCTGGACTGCAAATCATTACGCTCATGTGGATGTGACGTCAGCGCCGTACGTGCGAAGAGCCCATGGCGGTGAACCTAACGGTTCTTCTTCTGGTCCACAAAACATCATTTAATGAATACAACTGGCATTTGTTCACTGCAGATGCAGTTTGATAACTCCAGCTAGAACACTTTCTGACTATTCAATAATCATGTGAATAACCTTACTTTATTCACCTGGTCGAAGGCCTTGGTGCCACTTACTCTGTATCCGATTGGTTAAAGAAACCAATTTGATTGACAGTTACTTGCCAGAGAGCCTCCAGAACGGATTGTGAAGGCCTCCATGCAGATTTCTCTGTTCAACAAATGATGGCTAAAATGTCATTGGTGAAATGTTTTAACATAAAAAATCTCTCCAGGAAGCAGAAACCAGGGGGAAAGCTATGAAAGGAAACAGACAGACAATTTGACGTTTTTACTAATCATAGACCAATTAATTAACAGTTTGACTGACGTATTTTATAGGCCCTGACAGATCACCACTGATAAACTGACAAATATGTTTTTTCAATCCAAAACATAAACACCAAACAAAAGCAAATTTCACATTAATCTGTTTGGGTTTTGCACATGAAATATAATTTTTTTTTTTGTAGCTCACTGAGTCACCACTCACAGATTCTGCTAAATGCATTGGATACTGTCATTCAGGAAAAGTCCTCAAATGTGATTTGAAGAGACCATATTTTCCTGCTTTCCTTGAACTCTTCTGAAGAATAACTTGTGGAATTTCCTGCCTGCATCTCATTTGACCGTTGTCCTGCAGCGTGATACAGATGTGTGTGGGCACACTTGACAATGTCCAAACTGTCGCACCTTGACACTGAAGAGCTTTGACTGCCAGAGATTATACAATCAACTGAAACCTGCTTAGTGATCAGGCCCACCAGCTGGGCTTACTTTTTGCACAAACAAAACGAGGGATAAAAAAAATGTCCACATCCAAAACGCCCACAAGGAAAATGTCTACCATAAGTTTCACATCCAATGTCTCTGTGCTGATGCAGTTTTACCACAATGTCTTAAGAAATAACTCATATATACATACTCATATATACATACATGCAAACATACAACAAAACATATTACTACGCTCTGTTAAAGTAAAACACTTGAATCTCTCCTGAAAATTACACTTTTTGTACATGTTGGGTTTATGGCCAAAACTTTTACTGCAGCCACAGAACAATAAAGCACACCAATCAAAGCTGCATGGCTTTCTACACAATAAGCCTCAACTAGTTCAAGTGTTTAGTGCCACAAGTCAAAAGCTCTTCATTAGTATTGCGTTTGTCTGGTTGAAATGCTGCTGCCCAGACACCCATGGTGCCAAAGAGGCTGCTGAACAGGCCAGCCCACCCATGGAGCTGTACCCTCCCGCACACACACATTCACTGGCTACAGTGCCATGTTGTCTGTGAAGTGTGCCACCCTGCACTGATCCTGGCTGTGGAAGTTACTAGTTTGGCTGGAAGCCTTAGGCTTGGATGGTAACCTAGACAAACACATATGCAGGGCCATATGGACCCTCATGCACACATACACACACGTGCACACACACATGTACATTCTTTAGAAGCTATGCCAAATTAGCAGGGAGTTTGATCCTTGATTGTCTAGCAACTTACTCTTCCCTTTTCCCATCCCTTCTGTTCACTTGTTTTGTTGTTGTTTCACTCAGACCAACAGAATTGTATTAATCTTTACTTTAAATATGTAAATTGCATCTCTGTTTCCAATGTATGGCTAGTTGACGTCTGTATTTATGGTTAGTGTTAGCATCTTTTTCTTTATCATTACTGTACAAAAACAGGAAGAGATAAGGGAGTCACCTCTTTATCAAATTCAGAATCAACTGGAAGCACATGGTATTAGAATAGTTAATTTTAGACATGACTGATTACCTAATTTATAATCTTGCAGTTACCATTTTAATCTAACCTCCCAGGGCTGCATAGTGGCACATTTGTTAGCATGATTCCCTTGTGGCAAAAGGTTCTTGGTTTGAATCCCAGCCTGGGGTCTTTCTGTGTGGAGTGTGTATGTTCTCCATGTGCATTCTGGGTCTCTCTGTTGGTACTTCAGCTTCCTCTCACTGATCTGTGTGAGAGAAAGCTGGAGGGTACATTGTTACTCTGCAATGTACCCTTGAGACATTTCCAGGGTTAACCCACTGCTTGAGACATGCACCAGTAACCCACCAACTCTACAGAGAAAAGCAGGTACAGACAATGGATGGATGAACAGCAGTTAGAATAGCTGAGTTGAGTGATAAAACTGTCAGTCCCGACTCACTCTGAGATATACTATTAAACATTCAATGTATATACACAGTCCAGTCACATTAATGTGACCACCACGTACTTTCCACTTCAGAGTTAAATAACCAATCACAGAAGGCAGGTGGCAGCACAGTGCAGTTGAGCGTATATAAAGGGTGTGTGTGGGCTTCGGAAAACATTTCAATCGTTGGCGTAATGCAGAAACGAAGCGATTTATCCGACGTCCAAAAGGGCATGATCATTGGCTTTCGGGCCAAGGGTGGAAGCATTTCCGAAACGGCTGAGTTTGTGAACTGTTCGCGTGCCGCCGTGGTAAAAGTGTACCGTGCATGGCAAAATGGGACTGTCCAAAATCAACGACGTGGCAAATGTGGTGCACCACGGGCCATAGATGACAGAGGCGAACGACGGTTGCGGAGATGCGTTCGGGCAGATAGACGGGCTACCGTTGAGCAACTGACCACTAAAATGAACCAAGGGGCTACCACAAGTGTCTCCCAAACCACTATTCAGCGAACATTGCTGCGTCTGGGCCTCCGAAGCAGACGCCTGGTTCGTGCACCTATGCTGACTGGTGTTCATCGACGACGAAGGCTAGAATTTGCACGCCAGTACAGCAGCTGGACGTCCACTGAGTGGCGACAGGTAGCGTTTTCAGATGAATCGCGTTTTATGCTCCATCGGACAGATGGACGTTGGCGTATAAGGCGTGAAACCTCTGAAAGGAACCACCCTGCAACCATTGCAGGAACGGTCCAAGCTGGAGGCGGGAGCATTATGGTCTGGGGAATGTTTTCCTGGCATTCTCTGGGTTCACTGATTATTGTGGAAGGCACGATGGATCAATACAAGTACGCATCTGTCCTTGCGGACCATGTCCACCCCTACATGCGCATTGTTTTTCCTCAGGATGATGGCATCTTCCAGCAGGACAATGCGAGGTGTCATACAGCTGCCAGTGTACGTGCGTGGTTCGAAGAGCACCAGGATGAGTTTACCGTCCTCCCCTGGCCAGCAAACTCACCTGACTTAAACCCAATCGAGCATCTGTGGGACCATCTCGATCGAGTTGTTCGCGCCATGGATCCTCAACCGCGTAATCTAGCGCAGCTGGCCACGGCATTAGAGTCGGCATGGCTCAACATCCCAGAGAAGACCTTCAGGGACCTAAGTGACTCTCTTCCTGCACGTCTCGTAGCAGTTCGCTCTGCGAAAGGTGGTTATTCTGGCTTTTGACAGATGGTCACATTAATGTGACTGGACTGTGTATCTGGGTGCTATAGAACTAGAGGGTCACTCATTCATCCATTCATTCATTGTCTTCTGCTTATCTGAGACTGGGTCACTGAGGCAACAAGTCAAGCCAACATGCACATCCTTCTAACCAGGGACATCCTCTTGCTCATGTTGTGGGATCCCAGATCAGACTGAGCTCCTCCCATGTGGAGGTTTCTGGAAACCCTTCACATGGAGCCCTCCAGGGGGAATCCTGATGAGATGCTTAGAACTCCTCTGATTTAACTTTCTGGAGGAAGCTCATAACAGCCAGAAGAAACCTTAACCTGTCTGTCCATCTCCAGTTTCATCACACCATAACTCATAGAGAAAAGCTACAGTACAAGATGTATTAAGTATTGTATCTGATGCTAATCAGTATATAGTCATTATACATGTACTAAACAAGCCAGTGTTTCTCAACCTTTTTCAGCCCAGCGCCCCCCTAGCCTTTATCCAGGTCCCTCACCGCCCCCCACCAGAGAATTTGTAGGCTACTTTGCACTGACTATTATTTTATTGTTAATATAACTATCACTATTGTAGATGTTTTGATTTTTATGCTTGTTTCTGAATTTATCATCAAAAATAATTTTCCCGAGAACAAAAAAGCCATGAGAATAGAATTTATTTTCACAGGTGTCTATGAAAAATGCAATGAACATTCAACTTAAAATCTGTAGGCCTAACAGCAACCAATCAGTGGAAAAAATATTCTTGTTCTATGCCATTTTCTAGTTGTTAAATATTCCACAAGATGACCAGATAAAAGATGTACAACATGCCAGTTTAAACTTTGATCTATTTGCAAAACGACTGAGCTCCACAACATTAAAACATGGATAGAACTGTAACTACCGTATTTTCCGCACTATAAGGCGCACCCAAAAAACTTAAATTTCCTCAAAAGCCGACAGTGCGCCTTATAACCCGGTACGCCTAATATATGGACCAATATTGAGCCACAACAGGTCTAGCAACTACGGTAAGCAGCTGCTGTCTTCATTTTCCCCATAGAAGAAGCACACAGTGCATGCTGGGATAGTTGTCAAAAAACTGGTTTGTTAATAAAGTTTGACTGACCTATCTACCCATAGACATGTCTATGTATCTACCTACCCACCTAATAATCAGGTTGTCTGCAGGTCATTTAGCACCATTTTCTCCACCAACATGCTGTGCGCGAACGGAGACGGGTGACCATCGTCCGGCCCAGACGCCCCATTCCAGTCGGAAGCCTCTCCTCTCCTCGCGACCGGAATCGGACTGTTTTGTTGACATTTTTTATGCCAACAAAATAGCTTTAGACATTTATCCGGGGAGCTTCGGCTAGAGTCACCAAGGGACCAGCAGCTATACATTTAAAGCCGTGGGGGTCGGTGGAAGAGAGACAGAGGCTGCGGCGGCAGCGTGTCGGTTGGTCTGTGCTAACCAGAAAGCAGTTGGGCACAATTTCGCAACACCAAAACCGTGAGTGAAACAATGACTAGTGCAGATGCTATATATAGTACTCGGGACCAATTTTTTTTATTATTTGTAGTGAACGGAACAAATCATGTCCCGTTCAATACCGGACGGGTGGCAACATAACTGTGGTGTCTATTATATGCGCCTTATATATGAAAAAAGTTTTTAAATAGGCCATTCATCGAAGGTGCGTCTTTAATCCGGTGCGCCTTATAGTGCGGAAAATACGGTACATTAATCATAGCTCGTCTTCTCGTCAGTGTTTATGGCGGTTTCTGGTGGTGCAGCTCTGTGCTGCCTTTAGGAGAATGGGACATCAGAGTGTCATCCATAAACTTTCTCCCACATTGCATTTATTGTGCAAACCAGAGCTTTCAGTGGAAAAACAAAAGTTCCAGATCCTTTTTAATGCCATACAAATATGAGACAGAAACATGGATTATATCTTTATATAGACCTGTCTATTGATTTATAGACTAATAGTTTTACTGGACAGAAATTACAAAGAACAAATTTTGTTCTTAATCAAATCCTAATGAGTCAAATTGAAAGTGTCATGGAGTCATCAGCCTCATGACATTAACAGACATGAAAAATAATATTGAAGAAATAAATATATCAAATCTAATTAAAAACATAAATAAGTGATCAGTTCTTTACTGTTATGGTTTGTAAGATATACGTATTCTCAGTACCAGATATGGTCTCAACAAACCCATGGCACTTCAACAATATTATTTTACCTTTTATCTGGAAATAGTGTCTGTTTATTCTTGCCTTACAGTCCTCTGTATTAATTATTGCTCGAAAGGTCTTGCCATACCAGTTCATTCCTCTGTATTTACTTTAGTTTCTTAGTTTATTCTTGCATTTTGTTCTTCATTCATTTCCATTTAGTTTCCTTTGATTAGTTTTATCCTCTCTTGGTTTATTGCTATGTCCACTTTAGTTTCTTTCCTGTTGCTACATTTATTTTATCATTCTTTGACCATCAGTAATCTTCACTCATCACCTGCTGCACCCCCTAATCGTCATGTGTTTCACATCATGTGTTAATTTTTCACTGTTTAGCGTTGAATTCTGTGTTTTTATGCCATAATTCACATCTAGTTCGTCGCTCCATTTTATGTCCTGTTTCAGAGTTGTTGCGCAATGTGCGCATTGTTTTTTTTTTTTTGTTTTGTTTTTTGTTTTTTTAGCCCACTATGGTGTGCAGCATTCGGGAAGAGTATCGATGTGGAAAAGGCAGACTAACATAAACCTTTTAAATTTCTGATTAATGAAATTTAAAAGAGCTGTGGTACCGTTGTCCTATCACACCCATTTCATACTGGACCACTTACATCACCAGTATTATCACTATAAAATGAATGCTCTCTATCGAGGTATCACCCGTGGAGGGATTCTTTTATTTAAATTGATTAATTTTTCAGAGGGACACAAAGTGAGGGTACTATGATATTAGTAATTACATGCTCTTGAGAGCGATTTTCTGTTGTCCTTCCATGGAAGCGGGCGGCCTTCAAATGGTGAAGCTACTAGCAGGAGCGGAGCTGTGCCAAGAAGCTACAAACTCTGAATATAAGGAGAGCTGCCATTGATACAGTTGCAGCCAAGCATGATTTAATGTTATGAAATACAGTTTTAGCAAGTTGCTCAAAGTCTAAACTGGTATTGTTGTGCATATAAGGTGTAAAGTTTACCTTCGACCAAACGCCCCCCAAAGGCATCCCAGCGCCCTCCTTTTGTAAAAGTTCCCTGCCTTCCTCTGAACGCCCCCCGGGGGCGGTACCACCCACGTTGAGAACAGCTAGTTTAAGCAAAGAACCTTATTATCTGAGAAGTGAGGAATAAATACACAATATTTGTGCATTTGTTATCCCTTATAAACAGCGCACTAAAACACGATCACCTGGTTGCAGTACTGAACTTTTCACTTTGCTGCTGTGCAACTTCTTACTCCTCAGGCCGGCTTTCTGGGCATTTTCTCTGGCGATTCCATACGCCTCCTCCATGCCTTGCTTCCACTTTTCCATGTAGTTATGATGATTATGGCGCGCTTGTTCTGGAGTCAGGTTAAACAGCATGTCGACTGGCAATCGGGAAGAACGCCAATACAACAACTGAAAGGGGGAGAAGCATGTCACCTCACTCCGAGTACAGTTGTATGCATAGATCATTTTGTTTAATGAATCCTTCCAGTTGTGTTTCTGTTTGTCTGTGAGTGTTCTGAGCATTTGGAGTAATGTCCGGTTGAATCATTCAACTTGTCCATTCCCTTGCGGGTGGTAGGGAGTGGTCCTGGACCCAACAATTCCACAGTATTTTTTCAGTTGTGTGAACAGTTGATTCTCAAACTCACCACCCTGGTCATGGTGAATACGGGTGGGAAAGCCAAATCTCATGGCGTAATCATTAAAAATCTTGTCTGCTGCCGTTTTAGCTGATTTGGAAGTTGTGGCGTAGGCCTGGGCAAAGCGGGTAAAATGATCAATGATCACCAGGATGTATTCATAACCCCCTAAGCATTTTTCAAGATGCAGGAAATCAACAGTGACAAGTTCAAATGGTTGAGTTGTTACAATGTTTGTGAGTGGGGCCCTTGTTTCCCGACTGGGTTTCTTATGTTTGAGGCATTCGCATTTTCTCATGAAAATGCGAATGCCTTCCCATTTCGTCATGAAGTTCCCTCAACACTGTACTTTTATGTTTTTCTGTGAGTACAAGTTGTTTTTTTTCTTGTTGTCTTTCTGTGCAGCACCCCACTTCCATCAATTTCCAACTTGTGAAACTCTCTTAGCAAGCACCCCACTTGTGGACTAAGTTGCTTGATTTGTGCACCTGACGGTTTGCTTGCGGTTAATTTGAACTGGATTACTGGTCCCAGAACTGGATCATTTCTTTGGTCATTCTGGATCTGTTCTGGTGTTAGTGGGATGATGGGTGTGTCAGGAGTCAAACTGGCAGATGCTACTGAGACACACATGGACCACGACACACTGGACTCATCTTGATTTTTCACAGCTTGTGTAGTTGCCCCAATGACATCAGATGGCATTTCTTCTGAACACTCCTTCATAAAAGACTCCACATCTAGAGGCATTCAGGATAGACTATCTGCGTCCACATTTTCCTTTCCTGGCCTATATTTCACAGAGAAATGAAAATCTGCCAGCTCTGCAACCCATTGGCATCCTGTTGCATTTAGTTTGGCAGCCGACAACACATATGTCAGTGGATTATTGTCGCTATAGACAGTGAAAAACGGGGCATAATATAAACAGTCTCTGAATTTCTTTGTTACAGCCCATTTAAGGGCAAGAAACTCCAACTTCCCCGAATGCAAATGATAATTTTTCTCTGCTGCTGTTAAGGTGCGCGAGCCATAGGCAATCACACGAAGCTTTCCACTCTGCTTTTGGTATAGCACAGCTCCTAGAACCAGATTGGACGCATCCGTGTGAAGAACAAATGGCTGTGAGAAATCTGGGAAGCCAAGAATAGAGGGGTTGACAAGGCAGTCAATGAGTTGTTCCAGAATCAACCGGTGTTTTTCAGTCCACTGAATGATTGTGCTGGATGGGACAGCTCTGGTGCCCGTTTTTGTTGGCCACTTTTTCTTTTTGTTCGTTAATGACTCATGCTTTGTAGGTGCATTTAACAGGTCATATAAGGGACTAGCAATACGTGAAAAGTCCTTTATACTGTATATTGTCTATAATAGCTCAAGAGTCCAAGAATTGGTCTCAACTCACCAACATTCACAGGATGTTTATGCTTTAGGGCTCTTACGGCATCAGTGTGAGCTGGATCCATTCTGTTGCCCTCAGCAGACACGATCCTGCCCAGGTACCACACCTCAGCTTTAAACAAGTCACACTTTTTAGGTTTTAGCTTGATCCCATGCTACCTCAAACGCTGCAACACAGCTCGGACATGGTTGACATGATCTTCAAATGTCCTGCTGAACACAAGAATATCATCAAGATATGGTACACACATTTCATCCTTCAAATCTGCTAAACATTGCTCCATGCAGCGCTGAAAAGCTGCGGGTGCATTCATCAGGCCTAATGGAATTCTTATCCACTCATATAGACCCCAGGGGGTCACAAAGGCAGTTAAATGCCTGCTCTCTCTGTCCATGAATCCCTGATGATATGCTTTCCCTTGGTCCAGCAATGAAAAGTAGGTGTTTCCCCCAGGTTATCCATTATATCTTGAACCCTGCGAATCGGGTGGATGTCAGGATGCATTTTTTTGTTGAGCTCCCTGTAATCTACACATAAATGCAGGGTGCCATCTTTTTTTCTTACACAGACAATTGGTGAGGAGTAAGAAGATGTGGATCTTTCAACCCACCTTGTGCTATGAGATCCTGCAGGTAGTCTTTCTTTTCCCTGTACAGAGGTTTCGGCACAGACCGGTATGTTTTTGACACAGGTTCATCATCTTCAATGAGATGTTCATTTGCAACTGGTGTATGCAGCCAATATCCTCATCAGTTTTGGAGAAAGACTCGGATTCTTCTCTTAACATCTGACTTACTATTTCTCTCTGGTCCTCATCCAGGTGGGTTAAGTCAACAGGTGAGTCCCACTGTCCATCTGCAGGTGCAACTTCACTGGTGCTCTGGACCTGCATGTGATTGACTGATTTACTTATTGGTTGTTGGGTTGTGCTGAATAAGTCAGCTGGATACACAGACTTTACAGTCTGCACAGCTCCAACGACTGTCCGGCCTGGAAGTGTGATATCATGGTTTGTGGGGTTTTGAACATGTAAAACAACCTTTGGGGCTGTTTCTGCCTCAACTGATACAAGGATATCACAGAATTCCAATCCTTCAGGCCACTGTGGGTTCACAAGAGGCTCAAAAAGCAGAGTTTTAGCCTCTCTAAACCTTGGGGCCTGGATGCGACACTTAATCTGGATGGTGGTGTGTTTCGGCACATTGACTCTTTCATTTACTGTCCTCACATTGTGTTCACATGTCTGACCAAGGCTGACAGCAGAAATAAAGGCTTTTACCTTATTATTTTTTAGATGAGGGAATGCAATTTTTACTGCATTTACAAGTTTGTCCATATTGCCATATATTGATTGGCCTTCCTGGTTGTTCTGCACAAGATGTTCAATTACATTGAACCCAATGATGGGACATTGCTGCTGGTTGCCTTTCAACACAAGCACAGGTATTATCAGCTCATCATCCATGGTAGTCAGCTTGAAAGGGACTTCCAGCCAGCCAGAGTATGGCATGTCGGTGCCATTAGCTGCTTCAATACGTAATGGGTCTAGTGGGTCCTGTAGCTCAGTAACATCCCTTAGCTGCAGGTCAGGTAGGTAATTTTCTTTCCAGGCCTCATCTATGGCACATATTTGTGAACCCGTGTCCCAGAGTGCTTGAGTATTCAGTCCGTTCAGGAAGCACTTGATAATACATTTTTTTCCTACTAGCTCTCTTATGGTTTGGTCTTTAACAGGAGCTCTGATAGTTTTGGGCTCAGATTGTTCATGTGGCTGCCTGACTTGTTTAACATCTAAACATGAGTGTGACTTGCAGTCAATTTTGTGAACAGGCCAGTGCATTTTCTGACATGTTTTGAGCAATAAAGTGCAGTTTTACAACTTGAGCAGCGTTTTAATTCCCTCTTCCATTTCTTTTTTTCACAGTTTACACAAAAATGGGACTTATAGTTAGCTTTGGCTGCCCCACGTCCCACGGAGGCAACCCGACTTAGTTTAAAGGTCCCCTATATGTTGAATGAGCTGCTCTGTCTGCCCTACATCCTGCCCTGAAGTGCTCAGTACTTCCACATCTGAAGCAATGCTGACAATGTTCCTCATTAGCTTGGGCACAAGAAAAGCATCTGAGTTGTGGCCGTGGTCTTTGGTAATACCGTTGTGGAGCAAACCTTTGTTGAAACTGTGCAGCCCCTCTCATCCGTCCTGGACCATACAGAGGCCTGTACTCCTGCAGCAATTCTGGGTGCTGTTGAGGGTAACCTGGCATCATTGGTGACATGGACCTGAAAGACTGTTCTGTAGGTAAGAACACTGGACTTGCGGTATACACTTGTTCTGAACTTTGTGGAAGTTGCTGTGGCTGTGCATTAGTGTTTTTTTGTATTGTTTCCCTGATTTGGGACACTTCAGCTCTCAAGTCCTTTAACAACACCATGTCAGAGCGCATTTCTTTGATCTCAGATAACACATCAGAGGACATTTGAGATCGGCTTTGCTGGTTTGAAGTTTTTGTTTCTCTATGTGGCTCATCAGAGTGGACAGTACTTACACTGGTTGCTCTTTGTGGGGCAGCGTGCCTCTTTTTGTCCTGCCTCTCCTTTTCGTTTGTACAAGCAATATTCACTTTCTCCAGCAGCAGTTCATCAGGTGTGTCAGGCTTTGTGAGGTAAGGCTGAAGATCACTTTTGATGTTGTCATTCTGTAAACCTGTCAAGACAGTATGCATAAACAGATTTTGGACAAGAGCAGGGTCATATTTTAAAGCCGACTGCTTCCTGAGAGGCAAACAGAATTTTCTGCCTCAGGTCCATTGCTCTGATTAAAAAATTCTGAGGAGACTCTTTGCTGCCCTGAACCTCAGAAGTTAGCTGCTTGTATAAATCTGTGGCGCCCCTCTCCTGGTAATGGGACCTTAAGATTCTACGCAGTGGAGGTAAGGTAAGGGTCTCTTTCCCCTCCAAATAGCTCCGTAATTGTAGGCCGGGTGTTATAGCACGGATCACAGCATCAATAATATCTGTCTCTGAATAGCCTTTGGTAAGCCCACTTTCAATCTGTCTTGCCAGGCTAGAGAATGTCAGTTGGTCCTTCTGGCCTGGTTCTCCTATCTGTCCAAGAATCTTGAAATCTTTGCGCCACATTGGGCTTTCTGAAAATGTTGGAGTCACATTTATCTGTGAAACCTGTGGGCAAGAGAGTGTTTTTCTGTCCATTGCACTGTGGGCCTCTTTTTCTTTCTGTTGTAGTGACAATCTGAGTGCCTCTATTTCTTTTTGAAGCCTTTCCTGGTCATCAGATTGAGTTTCTACTCTGGGTGACTCTTCAACAGACTTGACTTTATTTATTATGTCCCAGAGGCTGAGCTATTCTGACATGCCTTCATCTTCAAGACTAGCCAATTCCTCCCGCTCAAGATATTTGATGACATGAAATTAGATGACTGCGGGTTTTACTAGTCAAACATTCTCTTCCAGGTGCTGAGAGCTGCAGTGTGATGCTTACTTCAATCAGCTGTTCAACTGTCAAGTTATACAATGCTCCTTTTATCTCCAACTGAAGATTTTCTAATTCCGACTCCATCTTTATATTCTGAATTTCAGAAACAATGGAATGAAGCCCAACCGCCGTCAGTTGATTTGTGTTGATCTCTAGTGGTCAGTGCACACTTCAGGATACAAACTATCAACCGCTGGCTGAAGACCTCCACGTTGTTTTCTGAAAATGTGGGTTGTTTCGGGATGATTAGCGGGAGGTTCCACAGGAATCTTGGGAATGATCCTCTCGCCAAACGATCCCAGCGGTGCCTCCAAAATGTTATCCCTTATAAAAAGGGGGAGAAATACAAGAGAATAAATAAGACAAAACCGGTGCGCCTGTACTTGTTCTTGTATTATTTGTAAAGAGCAGACACATAAAAATCACAATTATTCTAATTTAAACAAATCAGGCTGCTAAATGCTGAACAGACCACATCACTAACGGCAGAAACGGAAACAGAGCTAACTAGCTAGCCAAACACTCGTCACTCATCACATTAAAGCAAAAATAACTAATATACGACCCAAAGCTAACTAAATACATAAAAAAACCTCTCACACACAGGGCATTCAGCCATATCATTCTCCAAAGATTAATCTCTTACCTTATAAAAAGGTGAGAAATACAAGAGAATAAATAAGACAAAACCGGTGCGCCTTTACTTGATCTTGTATTATTTGTAAAGAGCGCACGAGTCCTCTTAGTGGACACTTGACGATAGCGCCAATGACAAAGGACTATATTTCTTGCACACACCAAATCAAACTAAATTAGGATAATCAACAATTGAATCTAATATTAGAATGGTCAAATTAATATCATACCCTGCAACACATTCATGGAACTTTCATTATGTGCACTGTAATCTTTATGATTTATCATGATTTTCGTAGTTCCAGAATATAGTAAAAGTGTTTTATTATGACCACTCTTAAATGGCCTCTTAAATGCATCTGCATGATCTCCTTCCATACACATCACATTCTCTTTACCATCAAATCTGCTGTACTTTTTTTTTATCTTAATACTTTGAGTATTCCTTGACATGCTTAAAAGTTTAAAGAATCTTATCTGAATTCTTAAGAGAGCAGTTGTCATACAAATAGTTTTGATGAACTAAGACATTGACTGTGTTAAGGACTAACTTCAGCTCTATAGAAAAGTCTCAGCTTCAGAAAAATCAAACCCGATCAGCAGGTATCTAGTGGAATTTTTGGAAGTCAAACTAAAAAAGCCGTCTCAGTTTGCAGCTGCTTTGAAACATGAGGTGCAATGCACATTGCAACCTGCAGGGGCTGCTATAATAATTTTAAAAATGTGTTCCCATGACAAAGAATTTTACACTTCTCACTTCTACACAGATACCAATATCTCATAAAACACTGCATTATGCATAGCTTAAAGATCATTTTCTCTTCTGGACTGTTTAGCCTTAATTTTATGGCCAATAAAACTGTATTTCAAGAGAAATTTAAGTAAAATGGATGCTTCATTTCCATCCCTATTAAATATGATACATAAAACCAATAGGTCTACACAGAAATTTGCAGTCTGGCTGAGTATTTATGTATACAGCCTCATTAAGTTTGCCTTTGAGCACATCAAGACACTGTGCTGCTGCATTCAACCATCCACCCACCTTCAATATAGTACAGTAGAGGGGCGACAGAAGGAGATGTGAGGCGATAGTCCCCTTTTTTCAGGACAGAAAAAGACCCCAATTGTGTCTGAGCGCCCTCCTCTCCCTCGCCTCGCCTCGCCTCACATGCCTCTGAAAGTGCAAAGAAAAGAGAGAAAGAGACTTAGAGAAAGGGAGAGGGAAGGAGGGAAGACTGGTTCGCTGTGCAGCTGCTCCTGTGGAGGCCTTTGGATTACATCAGAGTGGCAAAGAAGAAAGGAATGAGAGAAAAGAGAGAGAGAGGAGAGGGGCACCCAAAGGAAAGGGGGCACCCAGAGGAGGGTGTGAGGCACACTCCACAAATCAGACCTCTTTTTTTCCCTGATCTCTATCCCCACTCCCTCTCTCTCTCTGTATCTCTATCAAGGGTTGTAGTGGTGCATACCCTCCACAGAGCTATTATTGTTATCAGAGGGAGGAGGATGTACACACACATGCATAGACAGACACACACACATGCACTTGCACACACAGACCAGCGGTAACATAGATTACCTTAAAAGACTATAGACTGTCGTCTTCCTTCAGTTTCTAAGTTATTCCTCATGAAGGAAGATAAAACAGATTAAATCAAACTGAACTCTTTCAGTAACTCACCAACATTTCTCATCCATTAGACTGGCCATAAGCTCTTAAAAATAACACTCAGTTAAAAACTTTTAAAAAAGCTTTCAGGACTATGCTAAGGAGGAAATTCCATGACCCCTACCTTATAACAGGCCTTAAAGGGGACATATCATGCTCTTTTTTAACCCTTAAAAACATTTTTGTGTACTTTGAGTGTCTAGGAATTAAAAAATTTAAACTTACTCTCTCCGGTGTTCCGTAGATATCTTTATATTAATTTTGGGTAAAATTTTTCGGTCTGTTAATTTTCCTCCATTACTATAACATTTTTCTTTATTATAACTTCACATTTGCTGTGGAACTGCTAAACAAGATCATGACTTCCGGCTAACCAGTTTTGTGAATTCGTTATTATTTTTCATTGCAGTTTTGTAGTCCAAGTTTAATTATACAGAAGTTGCAAGTAAACAAGTCAAAATGTTCGGTTTAAGTGTGTATCAACACACAGGATTCCTTACATCACCACACCGTCATCAGGGCCTCTTCAAAGTGTCTGGTCAAATTAGATTTTTGGGGGGAATGTACCCAGATCTGCATAGGAAATCCGTTTGCATGAATCACTCAAGGACGATTGCTTCAGCAACCTCCACCAATATCAATAGGCATTTTCCAAAAGACTTTGAGGCCTCAGTTCCTTCTATTTACTAAAATGAGCAGTAAACTGCTAATAACACTAAAATGACATCAAAGCTAATTTCAGACATAAATTTAGTGTGTTGATGATCACGTTCTGGTATTGGGTTGATAGCAGCATTAAGCCTTCTGCTTCTGTTAGTGCCGTGTGCTAGCATTTAGCTGCCTCCTTGTATGCTTAGTATGAACTCAACTGTTCTCTTAGACCTTAGATGTCTGTTAGGTTTCTGACATGCATGGCCACTATAGTTATATTTCTCTACATATCATAGGTAGTTGATATGTAAATCTTTAAGTGAAAGATTTACATGTGAAAAGGAAGGATTTAAAAGCATGATATATCCACTTAAGAAGTTTTTCCAACCTTGCTCTCAGGATGTTTAGCATAGACCTTCTTCAGAAGCAGTTCTGGCAATCTGTGGGTTTCACCAAGTCAACTTCATTGTTCTCTGGCTGAGCAATGTCAATAAAACCTCCAATGAGTTTTGCACCTAGTTTCAGAGTCTAAGAGTTAATTTGAGAGTGAAGTTGGCATTTTTTGGTTTGAACAGTTAATAAGTTTATCATTTTAATTTTAAGGAGATTGACCATGTAGGCCAGAGTCCTGAAAATATGGATTTATAAAAAATAATTCAACAACTACTAAAACTGGTGATGCGGTGTTCTGGATTTTCCAGTTGGGGTTCTGTAGCAGTGTTAAAGACTGAGTGAAGATGAAGGTATTTTTACCTTCATTAAGAGGAAACAAAAGCATTAATATGCATTACAGGTTCCTGTTATGACAACAAACTGGTAGTTTGGAAATATTGCTCAAATTTCAAGCAAATTGTTTCAACTGGCTTTCACGAAACATTAATTGTTCAAAAACGGATCTGAAATCCCGGTGAAATCCCGGTGAAATCCTGGTGAATTCAATTTAATATTTTATCTGATTACTTTCTCGTGACGTACAGAAGTTGCAAGTTCATTTCCGTTAATATTTCTCATCCAACAAAGGTTTGGAGAGAAATTGCTTTCTAACAGAGTGTATTAATTAAATGTTACAAACTTGAATTTATGTAAACTGAATAATAAACACTGATAAACACTGACTTTACTTCTTCATTATGTAAAATTCTCTGTATTTTTTCTGTCCTGGTGGAATCTCTCCTCCATTCATTGATCAGATCCTAACGATCTAGATGTGAGAACAAGTCCTGCATTTGATGCTCATGTCGCATCAAATGCAACATGATGCTCATGTTGCATTTGATGCTCATGTTGCATCCATGGTTCAAAACGTTTACCTGATTGAGGAAAACTAATGTAATTTTTGGATTCAGCACATCAAAATTACCCTAAAACAATTGGAAAAATCGAAGACAATTTTTAGCTGTTGACCAGTTTTATCATTTGTTTCAGTTTTAACAAATGTGTATTTTAAAGGAGAAACATTTACTTAGAATAGACAGAGAGAAAAGCTGGGAAGACAGCAAAGATCCTCAGGTCACATGCTGACAGTTGGTTCAATGATACTGTCTTCATTCTGTCACACAGTCACTGCTAC
This sequence comes from Poecilia picta, assembly GCA_033032245.1. Classification (NCBI taxonomy): domain Eukaryota; kingdom Metazoa; phylum Chordata; class Actinopteri; order Cyprinodontiformes; family Poeciliidae; genus Poecilia; species Poecilia picta. The sequence continues at coordinate 2,331,521 of CM065355.1, forward strand.
CCTCACAGTATGTTGCTATTGTAATCAGTTACTTCATGTACTCTTGCTGCCTTTCTTTTCATCATGTTGCTGTTTATCGCCTGTTGCACTAGTTGAAGCTGCAGTTAACATATGTGTAATTTTTCAACATTTGACTATATTTACCTACAGATTGTCAATTTTTTTCATGCAGTTTATCTGTGCCAACCTTTCCCTTTAGGGCTTCACCTTTCATGTAATTCTGCCTCTCCTTAGACCAGTTTAATTCTATGTAATTAAAATCCTAAAGGGAAATTTAGTTGCAGAGACATCCTGAACACAAGAACAAAAGACACATTCACATAAAACATCACAGTCTGTTCTCTAGTACAAGATAATTACAAATCCAGGAGAGATAATTGATGAAGAGCAAACCTTTCTCCTCCCATACACTGATGATGCATCATAGCACATAATAAACTAAATGCATTGCATCCCAAAATTACAGGAACATGAAATGTGTATCATTTTAAGAACCTGAGAGGTGGTCTACTATGGGTAGTGCAGGAAGATGAAGTTCAGCAGTGACAGTAGGAATGATGTAAGGCATCCTAAAGCCGATTTATGTTTTCACATCCACCTGAATAATGTGTAGTTGCGCCACTGGTAATTTAGAACATGCAACATTACCAACTAAATCAGTGTCCCCATCCCATATCCAGATCCCTCCCCCCTACCCTCCCACCAAATAATTTGTAGGCTACTTTGCACTTACTATTATTTTATTATTAATTACTATCACTAATGTAGATGTTTTGATTTTTATGCTTGTTTCTGTATTTATCATCAAAATAATTTCCCAGAGAACAAAAAAGCAATGGGAAAATAAATTATTTTCACAGGTGTCTACGAAAAATGCAGTGAACATTCAACTTAAAATCAGTAGACCTAACAGCAGCTAATCAGTGGAAAAATATTCTTGTTTTTTGCCATTTTCTAGTTGTTAAATATTCCACAAAATGACTAGATAAAAGATGTACAACATGCCAGTTTAAACTTTGATCCATTTGCAAAACGACTGAGCTCTGCGACATTAAAACATGGATAGAACTGTAACTACATTAATCATAGCTCTTCTTCTTGTCAGTGTTTGTTGGTGGTGCAGCTCTGTGCTGCCTTCAGGATAATGGGACATCAGAGCATCATCCATAAAACATCACCCACATGGTATTTATTGTGCAAACCAAAGCTTTCAGTGGAAAAACAAAACTTCCAGGTCCTTTTAATGCCATACAAATATGAGACAGAAACATGGATTATATCTTTATATAGACCTGTGTATTGATTTATAGATTAATAGTTTTACTGGACAGAAATTACAAAGAATAAATCTGGTTCTTAATCAAATCCTAATGAGTCAAACTGAAAGTGTCATGGAGTCTTCAGCCTCATGACATTAACACTGACATAAAAAATAATATTGAAGAAATAAATATATCAAATCTAATTAAAAACATAAATAAGTGATCAGTTCTTTACTGTTATGGTTTGTAAGATATACGTATTCTCAGTACCAGATATGGTCTCAACAAACCCATGGCACTTCAACAATATTATTTTACCTTTTATCTGGAAATAGTGTCTGTTTATTCTTGCCTTACAGTCCTCTGTATTAATTATTGATTTAAAGGTCTTGCCATACAAGTTTATTCCTCTGTATTTACTTTAGTTTCATAGTTTATTCTTGCATTTTGTTCTTCATTGTTTCCATTTAGTTTCCTTTGATTAGTATGATCCTCTCTTGGTTTATTGCTATGTCCACTTTAGTTTCTTTCCTATTGCTAGATTTATTTTATCGTTTATTGACCATCAGTAATCATCACTCATCACCTGCTGCGCCGCCTAATCATCATGTTTCATATCATGTGTTGATTTTTCACTGTTCAGCGTTGGATTATCTGTTTTTATGTCATAATTCACATCTAGTTTGTTGCTCCTTTTTATGTCCAGCTTCTCTTGTTTTATTGTTATTTATTCAATGTGCGTGTCGTTTTTTTGTTGTTTTTTTTAACCCCGTATGGTGCGCAGCAGTCGAGATGCATATTAATGGGGAAAAGGCAGACTGACATAAACATTTTAAAACAACGGAAACAATTTCGGTATTTTGATTATAGAAATTTAAAAGTGCCGTGGTACCATTGTTCTATCACACCCGTTTCATACCAGACCACTTAAAGCACCGGTGTTAACGCTATAAAATGAACGCTCTCTATCATGGTATCACCCATGGAGGGATTTCTTTATTTAAATTGGTTCATTTTTCAGAGGGATACTAAGTGAGGGTATCGTACCATCCATCCATTTTCTTCCGCTTATCCAGAGTCGGGTCGCGGGGGCAGCAGCTTCAGAAGGGAGGCCCAGACTTCCCTCTCCCCAGCCACTTCTTCCAGCTCCTCCGGGGGAACCCCAAGGCGTTCCCAGGCCAGCCGAGAGACATAGTCCCTCCAGCGTGTCCTGGGTCTTCCTCGGGGCCTCCTCCCGGTGGGACGTGCCCGGAACACCTCACCAGGGAGGCGTCCAGGAGGCATCCTGACCAGATGCCTGAGCCTCAACTGGCTCCTCTCGACGTGGAGGAGCAGCGGCTCTACTTTGAGTCCCTCCCGGATGACCGAGCTTCTCACCCTATCTCTAAGGGAGAGCCCAGCCACCCTGCGGAGGAAACCCATTTCGGCCGCTTGTATCCGTGATCTCGTTCTTTCGGTCATGACCCAAAGCTCATGACCATAGATGAGGGTGGGAACGTAGATCGACCGGTAAATCGAGAGCTTCGCCTTTTGACTCAGCTCTCTCTTCACCACGACGGACCGGTACAGCGCCGCTTCACGGCAGACGCTGCCCCAATCCGCCTGTCGATCTCCCGCTCCCTTCTTCCCTCATTCGTGAACAAGATCCCCAGATACTTAAACTCCTCCACTTGAGGAAAGATGACCCCCTTGACCCGGAGAAGGCACTCTACCCTTTTCCGGCTCAAGACCATGGCCTCGGATTTGGAGGCACCGAGCCTCATCCCGGCCACTTCACACTCGGCCGCGAACCGCTCCAGCTAGATTACGATCTGATGATCTGATGAAGCCAACAGGACCACATCATCTGCAAAAAGCAGAGATGAGATCCTAAGGCCACCAAAACGGATCCTCTCAACACCTCGGCTGCGCCTAGAAATTCTGTCCATGAAAGTAATGAACAGAATCGGTGACAAAGGGCAGCCTTGGCGGAGTCCAACTCTCACCGGTAACGAGCCCGACTTACTGCCGGCAATGCAGACCAGACTCTGACACCGGTCATACAGGGACCCGACAGCCCGTATCAAAGGGCCCGGTACCCCATACTCCCGGAGAACACCACACAAAGCCCCCCGAGGTACACGGTCGAACGCCTTCTCCAAGTCCACAAAACACATGTAGACTGGTTGGGCGAACTCCCATGCACCCTCCAGGACCCTGCTGAGGGTGTAGAGCTGGTCCAGTGTTCCACGACCAGGACGAAAACCACACTGCTCTTCCTGAATCCGAGGTTCAACTATCCGACGAACCCTCCTCTCCAGGACCCCTGAATAGACCCTACAAGGGAGGCTTAAGAGTGTGACCCCTCTGTAATTGGAGCACGCCCTCCGGTCCCCCTTTTTAAACAGGGGGACCACCATCCCGGTTTGCCAATCCAGAGGAACTGCCCCCGATGTCCATGTGATATTGCAGAGTCGCGTGAGCCAACACAACCCTACAACATCCAGAGCCTTAAGGAACTCCGGGTGGATCTCATCCACCCCCGGGGCCCTGAGGCCACCGAGGAGCTTTTTAACCACCTCGGCGACCTCGTCCCCAGAGATTGGAGAGCCCGACTCAGAGTCCACAGGCTCAGCTTCCTCAACAGAAGGCTTGGGATTGAGGAGGTCTTCGAAGTATTCTGCCCACCGACCCACAACGTCCTGAGTCTAGGTCAGTAGCACACCATCCCCACTGTAAACAGTGTTGGTGCTGCACTGCTTCCCCCTCCTGAGACGCCGGTTGGTGGACCAGAATCGCCTCGACGCCGTACAGAAGTCTTTCTCCATGGCCTCTCCAAACTCCTCCCACGCCCGAGTTTTTGCCTCAGCGACCACCCGAGCCGCATGCCGCTTCGCCCGCCGGTACCCATCAGCTGCTTCTGGAGTCCCACAGGCCAAAAAGGCCCCATAGGACTCCTTCTTCAGCTTGACAGCATCCCTCACCAAAGGTGTCCACCAACGGGTTCGAGGGTTGCCGCCGCGACAGGCACCAATGACCTTGCGGCCACAGCTCCGATAAGCCGCTTCGGCGATGGAGGCACGGAACATGGTCCACTCAGACTCAATGTCCCCCACCTCCCTCGGAACGGGTTCGAAGTTCTGCCAGAGATGGGAGTTAAAGCTTTGTCTCACAGGGGCCTCCGCCAGACGTTCCCAGCAGACCCTCACTACACGTTTGGGCCTGTCAGGTCTTACTGGCTTCCTCCTCCACCACCGGAGCCAACTCACCACCAGGTAGTGGTCAGTGGACAGCTCCGCCCCTCTCTTCACCCGAGTGTCCAAGACATACGGCCACAGATCCGATGAAACAACGACAAAATCGATCATCGAACTGCGGCCTAGGGTGTCCTGGTGCCAAGTGCACGTCTGGACACCCTTATGCCTGAACATGGTGTTCGTGATGGACAAACCGTGACGAGCACAGAAGTCCAACAACAGAACATCACTCGAGTTCAGATCAGAAGTCAACTGCAATCGGAAGTCAACTGCAGCTTCGATCCAGACAGTCAGGAACGCCGCCACAGCTAGAGGACAGAACTGACATTTCCTTCTGTGCGTCCGTTCTATTTAGGATCCTGCTCATGCTATTAATGGTTTTTACCACAGTGCAAAGCAGCATCCGTATCTGTGTAGACCAAACATGAAGGGAAACCTGACCAATTCATGTTAGCCACTGTACTAGCCTAACACAACACTGCCACTTCCTGGACATAGAATTATCACGTTTTAACAAGATACTTAACACGTTTTAACAAGATACGTATCACGTTTTAACAAGATACTATCATGTTTTAACAAGATACGTCTCACGTTTTAACAAGATACGTATCACGGTTTAACAAGATACATATCACGTTTTAACAAGATACTATCACGTTTTAACAAGATACGTATCACGTTATAACATGATAGTGTTCGAATTTTTTTTTTTCTGCGTGATAGCAATGCGCTTCCGTATTATTGGTCAAGAACACAGGAGCTAGAATTCTGATTGGCAGATATCTTTGTCTATTATCTACAGATTAGTCGAGGCGGGCCGTTTGGTTCAATGCTCGCTTTGCTTGAAAAGCCACAAGTCTGGCCCCCAAACGGAACTCTTTAAGCCCTGCTCCCAACTGTCATTTACGACTTCTATGTTCTGAGTGAATGCACAATAGTTTGTGATGTATTCTATTCTATTAATGTATGCATTAATAGAATGTATTAATGTATGCTTTCTATTAATGTATACATAATAAACATTAATATGTATATATTAATGTATATACATATTAATACATATTAATGTTTATAATGTATACATTAATAGAATGTATTAATTTATACTTTAATGTATACATAATATACATTAATATATATATTAATGTATACATTAATACAATAGAATATACTTTATTGATCCCCAAGGGGAAATTTCTTATTCGTTGACAAGCTGCTCCATATCAATAATACAAATATAACCATATGTAAATTTCCCCACTGCGGGATTAATAAAGGAATATCTTATCTTATCTTATATGAGACAAAGTTTATTATATATACCTAAGCGTAATGGGTAACACTTTATTTGAAGGGGTGTGAATAACACCTGTCATGAACATGATTAAGTCTTCATGAATATTTATGACCGATGTCATAGAGTGTCATTCAGTAAATCATGACACTTTTATTATAAAGTTGACATTATTCAAAATGTCTTTGTTATGACAACTTGACATTAATCTAGACAGAATTGTTTTCATTATGACAACTTCACATTAATCTAGACAAAAATGTCGTCGTTATGACAACTTGTCATTAACTTGGGACAAAAATGTCTTTGTTAAGACAACTTGACATTAACCAAGATGTCAGAAATGTCATAATAGTAGTCATAATTATTTAATTGTTATTACACTATCAAAAACTTTAACAAAAGAGCAATTGATATTCCCACTACCTGAATTAAAGCGAAACAAGTAGGACAAACAATAAAGATTTCATTAAGCTTTATTACACTGTCAAATGATTTAATAACAATCAATAGAAATTTCTTTTACATCAAGTAAAGTGGAACAAGTAGCACCAGTTATGAAAGTGTCATTACAGTGTCTTTAAGTAAAGTGAAACAAGTAACAACCATTATGAAGATGTCATTAAGTGTCATTACAGTGCCATTAATATTAACTTTTACCTCAAGTAAAGTGAAACAAGTAGCAACAGTTATGAAGATACATTAAGTGTAATTACAGTGTCATTAATATTAACTCTTACCTCAAGTAAAGTGAAAAAAGCAGCAACAGTTATGAAGATGTCACTAAGTGTCATTAATATTAACTCTTACTTCAAGTAAAGTGAAACTAGTAGCAACAGTTATAAAGATGTCATTTAGTGTTATTACAGTGTCAAATGCTATGCTAACAGAGTCACTGATATTAAGTCTTACCTCAAGTGAAGTGAAACACACTAAACTACTTATAACTACCATCATAGCTGTAGAACCAGTTATGAAAGTGTCATTACAGTGTTTTTAAGTAAAGTGAAACAAGTAACAACCATTATGAAGATATCATTAAGTGTCATTACAGTGCCATTAATATTAACTTTTACCTCAAGTAAAGTGAAACAAGTAGCAACAGCTATGAAGATACATTAAGTGTCATTACAGTGTCATTAATATTAACTCTTACCTCAAGTAAAGTGAAACAAGCAGCAACAGTTATGAAGATGTCACTAAGTGTCATTAATATTAACCCTTACTTCAAGTAAAGTTTTGTATAGTTTTAGGTGTATGAATGTATCCTTTTACTTAATGAGTATTCTAAATTATTTCCAACCAGATACTCTAGCTTATTGATTTTTGCAAGAAGTTTATGAATAAATAAATAGATTAACACTAGTTTCTAGTTGTCTAAAATGTAATTAACTCAGCTGGTGAATGTTGATTCCTGCTCCGCCTTCCGCACTTACCTGGCTGTCCCACCCCACTTCACCTGGAGAAAATAATTACACAAAAATGACTTACCTAATTTTCTTAGGGAATATTTCATCTGCTTCTTTCTCTTTGGTCAAACAGGGACTTCTTTCTCTGGTGGCTGGTCCTCATTATCATCCTCCACACTCGTAGCATGTCTTCATTAGCCGACTTTGTCCCTTTTATCTAGCAAATTTGCTAGATTAAAATTGGAGGGAAAAAACCTATTTGCCTGTCTTTAAAATATGTTTAATATTGAGGACTAACATTACAGTAATGGAGTTTAATAACTTTAACTAACATTAAATTACAGCGAGGTACCATTACCTTGAATTGCTCATAGCTAACATTACAAAGAAAGAAAACATAGTCAATGTTATTTTCTAAAAGTTAATAAAATACATACCTCATATGTATTAGGTGACAAACTTTGGCTTTTTAAACAGGAGGTCTGGCTGTTATAACCAGCCCGGAATATGGACGACCAGAAGAGAGAAGCCATAGCCTCCGGCTAGCTGTCTAGCCTCCACCTCGGCATTATGCAAAGCATTTGCATTTAAAGAAAACAGAAAAATGGGAAATAAAAAATAATACTTACAATTTTAAGACGTGAACTCGCCATGTATGTGACATCATAAGAACTGATGATGATTGGGATCGGATGCCTGGGGTGGAAAACATTTCTGAGTGTCTCTTTGCCTGTTTATTTTAGAAGTAGAAAAAAATTGTCAGCAATATCATAGAATCAGTTGACGTTGGAATTAACTATGAAGCTGTTTTAAGTGTGGACTTAAGGAGACAAACTACCTTAAAATCTTTCCATCCATGATCTGAACACACTGATCCTTGCAGGGTGGTGAGGGGGGCTGGTGGTGTCCATCTCCAGCAGCCATCAGATGAGAGTCAGGTTCACCCTGGACAGGTCACCAGTCCATCACAGGGCCCTGAAAGTCAACAACAAATAAAAACAATGAAAGATAAATGTTAAGATTAACAATAAGAGGAAAATTCTTTCCAATTACCTTTAAATCAAATCATGTTTATTAGGCACTTAGTGTTGGTAACACAGCAGTTTTTGTTGTTGAAAATGTAGGTAGGCCCTCATTGAAAAAACAAACTTACATCATGAAGACTATGTGGAACCTCCACATCTTCAGAGCTGGTTGGTGATCTGGTGGAGTCAGAGCTTCTTCTGAGACAGAAAGTCTTTAGGATTTCTAACACCTGATTTTTCTGGCTTCATCTTTCATCTTCATTTGCTTAGTTAGACTGCAAACATATGTTGAAGATAAAAACATTGATGAGTTAGAACAACCACCTCACAATATCAAAGTCTCTCTGTCTTATGGAGCTTAATTAAAACCTGCACTGTTAATTAAATTAAGATAATTAATAAGCAAACTTACCACCTGCTAGCAACACTTAGCAGCCTTCATCCCCCGAGCTCCTTTTGTGACACACATTTCACTTCCATCAGTTGTTGTCCCATTGTATTGTCGTCTAACTCAGATTAGGACATCAGCAGCTTGAATTTAACAAAATTAGTATATTGTCAAGGCCCTCTCTACTTTTAAGGCAATATTGCGCGAGAAAAAATGGCAAATTTGAACAGCGTCTGTTATCTTCCCTGTTTTAAGGTTTTTCTTCTTTTTATGGCATTTTTAAAATAAATGAGTGTGCAATACCACCACCATCTGGTCTGGGTTATGAACTGGCGCTATTGCCATTGATTATAAGGTTTTTACATCAGACATCTGAAAATTGATTGGATACGTTCTTAAAAATTACATCATGATTATAATTTTTTCATTGTATGCAATTTTAATAAATAGTAAAAGATTATTATGGCACTTAAAAGTTCATACATATTCATTCAGATTTTGTTCACTTAAAGTCTACTTTTATTTAATATATTAAAAGTGTATTTTGGTACAATTATGTCTAAGTGTGTTTAAAGTTCTAATTTGGAAATTGGTACAAGTGTATTTTTGGTATACTTCAGATATACTTATAGGTTGTTTTTTTTGTTTTGTTTTGTTTTTTTTACCAGGGTAGCCACTAAGCATATTTAAACATTATGAACTATATATTAAAAACATACTTAAAAAATACAATTGTTTATAAATGTAGCTTTGATAGATGTTTGAATATGGTTTCCAGTAACAAAAAAGTGTTTTATGATCGATTAAATGCGCTGATAAACCATTGTGCCTGCTAATAACGCTGAGTGGAGTGGTGGGCCACTCCAAGATGGCCGCCCTAAATCTCGTCAGCATGAGGCGTCTACTATTATGTCTATGGTTAGGCCTCACAAGATGAAAGATTTCTTCTTCACCGACACACTGCACGCCTGTTCGTGCACTGCTGCCTCTCACTGGTGGAGATGGTGTATTGCACTACTTAACACTTGTGTTTAGAAATGGGGACAAACCGACCCCACACACGTAAAACTTTGTATCATTTGCCACAGTCCTCTACGTTTCCCTCAGTCCTTGCACACACAAGGGCTAAAACAGCCTTAAATAATGTTTCAAATGCAAAGTTCATAAGTGCTTTGTAGACATCTTGCTGTAAAACTGTAGGATCAATAAAATTAAGAAAATTAAGACTAAACAACATGGCAGAGCTGTATAATATTACTAAATAAAGCTAATTTTTAAAGTTTAATCAGTAAACTTTTATGACAAATTTTTGTCAGATCATGATTTTTTGACGAGTTGTCATAACGAAGACATTTTGAATAATGTCAACTTTGTTTTAAAAGTGTCATGATTTACCGAATGAGACTTTATGACAACAGTCATATATATTCATGAAGACTTACTGATGTTCATGACAGGTGTTATGTCATATTTATGACAGTGTCATGTCAGTCTTATTCACACCCCTTCAAATAAAGTGTTACCATATTTAAGACTAAACAAAATGGCAAAGCAATATAATATTAGCACATTAAGCTAATTTTTAAAGTTTAACCAGTAATACTTCTATGACAAATTTTTGTCAGATCATGATTTCTTGGTTAATGACAAGTAGTCATAGCAAATACATTTTGAATAATGTCAAATTTGTAAAGGTGTCATGATTTACCAAATGATTATGTTATCTATATTATTATTTCTGACAACAGTCATAAATATTCATGAAGACTTATTCATGTTCATGACAGGAGTTATGTCATGCTTATGACAGTGTCTTGTCAGTCTTATTCACACCTCTTCAAATAAAGTGTTACAGAGTAAGGAGAGAATTCAAAATGACCACATAAAAATAAATAAATAAACAGCAAGCATGTACATGCAAATATAATAATCAATACATCTATAAATGAGTGCAGAGAAAATTAGAATTAATTAGCTCAGACTTGGTCATTGTAAAGCCTATGCAGGTAGAAATGACTTTATGTGGTGCTCTGTGGTTCACTTTGGCAAAATGAGTCTCTTGTTGAAGGGGCTCCTGTATCCGACCAGCTCGTCATGAAGTGGATGAGACTGGATAAAAAAAGTTCTTGCACCAATTGTTAAAGCAACCGTTACAGATCTGTTCTCAGTTTCAGTCATTTAAAATATTTATTATAGCAGAGACATCAGCAAAATTCAAAATATGCCTATTCTCACAGGTTTTATAATTTGTGTAAAGAATGACCAGCAGTGCAGAAAGAAGCCAACCAAGAGGGAAGCCCGTGGACAGGAACCTGGATGGCAACACACTGTTAATTCTCCCACATTGTAACCAACCTGGCAGCTTAGCAGTTGACACTAGATAATTGGCCCAACAAATGTTCTTTTTACATTTATATGGTCTGAGTGGAGCTGAAGTGCTAAATGGCAGCACAGCAAGAGACTAAAGAGGAGGTATATTTATAATTCAGCTCTAACTAAACGTTTGACTTCCTAGGTGTATTTATTTATTTTTAATCAAACAGCTAATACTAAATATCCTGTTTATGCTTGTCAAAATAAACATGCTTTCTGACTCTGCCTTGCTTTCCATTTTGGTGGTGGCCATTTCAGCTGCATGTAGATGGCTACAAAGATTGGGACGACTGAATGGACCGAAGCAACTGGCCACATCGCCAAAACGCAGCCTACGAGGGATTTATTTACCAGACAGGTTAAAAAAAGTGGAAATGTGAATGACTCAGCCCAATGTCAGGAAATAATTGAATGACACTATTTTGGGTCAATCGCTAAACATAAAAAAAAGTTTCAGCTCAAAAGTCCAAAGGCCCACAAGGAAAATGCCCAGTTGGCCTGATTACTTCAGGTGCAACCAATGTGTGAAAAGGTCAAATGGCAATCATTTCTTTTCACCCCAGGTCCTTTAGATGACATAAACAATAACATTTTTTTAAAAATATAAATAAAAATAAATTCTTCAAGCAAATAGGACTTATACGTTGACATGCAAAGCTGCCATCTGAGTTATAAAATAAATGATTGCCTCGAAAGACTTTCTATTTTACAAAGTCTTGTTATAAGTTGTGTAAAAATGAAATGTATTTCATTTAAAAAATTTTAGCATTTGAAATGATGTCTTATTGTTATGCAAAAATTATCTTTTGTGACAGTTAAACAGGTATGAATGAGGAGGAGATGTCTTTGGAATGCGGTAGACAGATGTCAACACAAAGGCCTGGGCCCTGAGAGGAGAGGGGGTAGGAGGGTAGGTAGAAGAGCCAGCAGGACTGCCTGTGCTCTGAAAGGCCACAGTCCAGACATGGAGTACAGTAAGAAAGGGAAGGAAAAGTGATCTCAAAACTCTGCTCTATAATTTTGGAACATAATAACAGACATATCATGTGCTTTGAGGATGTTTATTAAAATCCTGAAAAATGACATTGCACATTGGGTTGGAGCCATATGGTGGCTTACAAAAATATTTGTTGTTTTTTAACTTTTTTTCCTTTTTACAATCAACAGTACAGCCACAGTTTTCAATGTATTGAAATAAGGAATTTATGTATTGACCAAGAAAAATTATTACAAGACTGTCAAGTCACCTTACCGGCAGATTAGAATGATTTTAAGAAATGTCTAATCAAATAAATCCAAATATATAAACATTAAAATTCACTTACATCCCTTCCTATGCAATCCTAAGGGAAAAAACAATGTTTAAGGTTTTTAAAAGCTCATCGAAGTCTATTTATGAATTACTAAATGAACTTTCTTTCTTCAGCAACTTGGTTTTGTAATCAGATGTTGGACGTTAACAGAGTGGCACACTTTATCTTTCCGTTGAAACTGAAAGTAGGTAAATGCAGTGCATTGTGAAATCAATAGTTCTCACACCAGCCTTCTGTAGTCAGTTTATGTCTGGAGAGGAGACCCAACACCGCCCCTATCTTTAGTCAGTGGAAGAAGTTTGGGACCAGCAGGACTCTTCTTAGAGCAGTGCGGCTGTCTGGACTGAGTGATCAGTGGACAAGGCTCCGAGTCAGAGAGGAGACCAAGAACCTGATGGTCACTCTGTCAAAGCTCCATGTTTCTCTGTGGAGAGAGAAGAACCTTCCAGAAAGACAACCATTTCTGCAGCAACCCACCAATCAGGCCTGGATGGGAGAGCGGTCAGATGAAAACCACTCTGCCTGGAGTTTATCTAAACATACCTGAAGGACTCTCAGACTAGGAGGAACAACTTAAAGCATGGTGTGATTTTTTTCATGACTTCCACTAGTATGTTTTGCAAAATAAGTTCCGTTCCGTTATTATTTCCAGTTACTCTAGGTAAGGTCTTTCAGACCACTCTGGGAGGGCCATCATGTTGTTTCCAGATGAGTTGCATAAGCATAAGGAAACGTTGCAGCACAAGATGGTTGCTATTTCATTTGGAAGCTGAGATTCAGCTTCAACTCTATGAAGGTAATTTTATTTATATACTGTATCTTATTTTTAGCAACAAGGCCATTCAAAGTTCTTTACATGAGTTATGGAAATGCAAACAAAACAATAAACCAAAAGAAAGAAAAATGTAAGAGTATAAAACAGCCTATTGGTTCTCCATATTTAATAAGAATAAGTAATCTATAATTTATAAAATTGTTGGGGTTTCTCTGGATTCATGTTCTGATTAAAGTAGATGTTGGTTCTCCATGTTCTATTAGTTTAATCTAGCAAATTCATTGAATTATAAATGACTGTTTCAAAGAAATCTAGTTCTTGGAGTTTGATTTTGCTTAGTACAGCTTTCTTTGTTCCTAAAAAAGTATTTTTGCATCATTTGTATCAATCAATCAAATTTATTTGCGTAGCAGATTTCAGTAACAAGGCAGTTCAAAGTGTTTCACATTAGTAAAACACAAAATAAAAACATCACACAGTCACCAATTTAAGAAACTAGTTTTGTTAAAAATGTGACATTGTGTACTATAATCAAGTTTAACAGGTCATTTGAGCCACATTGATCTGCAGACTCCAAAGTCACTGAATGTACAAAGTACTTAAATCAACAGTTACTCTAATTAGCTAATAAAAGTTTTGTTTACCCATGTTCATATTCAGCCAAACAATCCAAATTCCCACTTCCAGCAGCTTTTAAAATCCTTGTTTCAGTTCCCAACGTAAGGACAGTGGTGATCGAGTTCATTCCAGGAGCACAGGAGTTGGACAACACAGTGATTGCCTTGAATTGTTGCATGCAACCCTGGAAATCTTTATTCTTTGAAGCTCCAGAATATAACAGAAGACATTTTCAGATGTTTGCATTTAATGAATGTGTGATTATAGTTCTTTGTGTCTGGCAGCCACGGCAGTAGCTGCCTGTCTGCTCGCATTAAGTTGACTTAATTGTGTTAACATCTCAAGACGAAAATGGCCTGAACTGAATCTTGCTGATAGATGGGGGTGTGGTGTGGGGTGTGTGTGTGTGTGTGTGTGTGTGGGTGGGAGTGACAGTTGCTATATCTAGGAGACAGTAATGCATCAATTCAAGTTTGTGTACTAATTGTTCTTTTATATCAAATCACAGAAGTGATTTTAGACACCGTGTCTGCTCTCATTCTCTAATGCCATGTTGTTTCTGAGTGAACATTTGAAGTGTGTGAGTGTTGTGTCAGCTTATGGTAAGTTGGAGAAAGCAATTATTGTTCCCCATCCCTTTTGAATTGATGTCTTATCAAGAAGAAGCAGAAGGACTTATGTGTTGAGTTCCTCCATCAGCAACCTTGTCCTCTGTGTTTCTTTAAATTTCTCCATTCAGCTTTCAAAATGCCTCAGTTTAGAGAAACGTTTGTAGGAAGACAGCTAAAAAGATATAAACAGAATGAGCATTAACTCTAGAATTGTCTTCAAATAGAGAAGATAGATTTAAACACATAGGCTGTGTATTTATACTATGGTGCTTAGTAGGTATAGGTTTTTATTATTAATGACAGTAATCCTGTAACATCACATGGATTAATGTGGCCCAGGTACATAAGCAATAATGCACATGTTCTCTCTTAGGTCTGAAAATGATGCTGCTTCTCAGCCAGTCTGAAGATCCTGATTCGGAGCAGCGATTCTCCTAAAACTAAAACCATTCATCCAGGTCTGAAAACTGACCTGGCGTCTGAGGTGGGGAAAATGGTGGGGGTGGAGGGACATTTTGAAAAAATAAAAACAAAACAAAACAAAATGTAATAATCAGATTTTCCTACGTTTTCTTAAAGGATATTTATTGGATTAATGAGATATAATTAGCGAGATATAATTGATCATCATATAGCTAAGATGACTTATTTTCTGCTTTTGGTCCTGCCTTGGTTTGTTGAGTCCAGTTTTTTGGTCGGTGAATGAGAGTTGATGATAAAAGTAAAAGAAATGCCTAACCACAAGTCTGAGCACTTTTACTCTCATTATCTGCTCAGTATGGCTCATGATGTTTGCATTTTACTACCGGATGTTGATCTTGATGTCTGTGCCATCAGCATTACAGCTCTTGTGTGGGAGTTTGAGGGTTGGCTGTTCAAAGTCACCGCCACTTTATCACTAACGCGTCACTGTTTGCACACACCAACAAATGGAGATACTGAAGTCATTACTCAGGCATGTGTCCTCTGCAGGTCAATGTGTCTTTGCTGTGCTTGCATTTTACCTCATTTCTTAGTAAGTTCAGAACATCCAGAATAACTAAGATGCCAACAGGGCTTTTGATTTACCGCTACAGAGACTCTTGAGAAGGAGTATCCAGGAAGAATGTCATTAACCTTTAAACTATAACAACAATCCATCATAAAGCTTTTTATGTAAGAAATAATCTCACCTAGACCTGCTCAACTGCTTACTGTCAAACATCAACTGTGTTAATTTGATACTTTGACAGGAAGCTCACCAGTGGCATCTACCTTTGCTTCCACAAGAACCTTTAGTCTTTGACCTTCCTTTGTACCCAGGAAAGTTACATGTTTGGGACTACTTGTTTGTCAATACCTGAGACATTAATAACAGACATTTTTGTCAATGAGCAAAAATGAGACTAACTCATAGCAGAGAAATATAATTAAATAATATAAGTTTAGCTGAAACGTTTGCTAATTAGACTGGCATTTTTGTAACAACTGAAGTTACTTAACTGTGCTTTAAAATGGCACTATGTGCCTGGGAAATACATAATATTGTAACTTTAAAAAGGAGCTTCAAAAGCAAATGAAGTGGATTAGCAGAGCCTGGCAACAAATGATTGTGTCATCCAAGACTGGATCTTTGTGTTACGACTGACTGCTACCAAAAATTGTTTCTGCTCACAGTACCAACAAACACAATTACCCTGTTTAGATACTTGGATGATACAACTTATGAAAACATTAAATTTCTCTTTGGAATAAAGTATTTTTATAAATTGAATTGAACTGAATTTGTTTCAGTTTGCAACCCAGTTATACTTTTTTGTATTTCTGTCAAATACTGGAAGAGGGGAAAAAAAGAGAAAACATTAATCATTTGTTTCCTTTCATTTTTGATGTCCCTTATTATGATAAATTATACATTTCATCTGGTTAAAGACAAGTTGACTAGATTTCAACTTCTTCCTGAGAATGCCATGTTTATTTGCAAAACTATTTGATCAGCAGTGAAACTACTTTTTAATTTATTAATTTATTGATAATAGCCGTTTATCAAATGTCGGCTTTAAATACTTTAACCTGCTGTACAGACACTGAGCACATTAAAAAGATTTATTTGGGGGTTTTGATACAACTGTCAGCAAAAGAAAACACAGTGACTCTCTTAAATAATGGGAGATGCTAAAGCCAAGCAGCTATAGCTGAGCCTGCCTATGTCTGCTTGGATGACTGTCAATAGACGGCTGGTTGAATCAACAGAGCCTCTCTTTCTGAAGCTTGAAATTGGGCATGCATTGGAGGACAGATGTGCAACAAGTGTTTTAGTGTTGCTTCCGCTCCGCACACACACAGATGGACAGATTGACCTGTTGTTAATCAGGCACATGACAACATGATGCTTCTCTGTTGCTCACAAATAGCTGGGTGACTTTGTGTGTGTGTGTGTGCGTGCGTGTGTGTGTGTGCGTGTGTATTTGCGTGTGCATCCGTGCGCGCGAGTGTGTGTGTGTGTTTCTACAGTGCAGTCTGGCGCACTGCAGAACAGATGTATATTCAACAAGCCTGACCTTCCCGCCAAACTGACTCCTACTGTGAGCATTCCCACCCCCATGCACATATACAAAAACACCCAGCTAACATACATGCACCCCTATCACTCTCCCGCCAATGGCCATAACCTCTGCACACACATTCACAGAAACACATAAGCTTGGAGTGTGTGTTTCATGTCAATTCCCAGATCCCTTGTATGGACACAAAGTGGCCTTGTGTTAGGCACATGGCAGACCCGTTCGTGTGCGTGTGTGGGTGTGTGTGTGGAGATCAGGCAGGTGCTTCTTTTGTCTCAGAGACAGTAGCGCTTATCCAGACAATAGTGCAGAACGGACAGTTGCCCTCAACACAATATCACAGCCTATCAGGCCTGTGGCCTGCGGCATGCTGCCTTGTCATATGGTCAGGGACCCTTTAGCAGACAAACAGGATGACTGGCAAGCACACTCTGGAGAATTTGTGCATTTGTAATTGAGTAGGAAATGATCCGATAAACTGAAGGATGGAGGAGCAGAGAAGTGCTGCTACGGGCCAGGCTTGTCCTGAAGCTGCACGTCTCTGCTGAATCTGATTCTCTTCATCAAAGTGTGGAATAAGCTTAAAGATTACAGACACTGTGAACATTACCTAGAGTATTTCATGTAAAGTTTAATGATACTGAGCAGTAGATGTAGATCTTTGTTGGAATGATATACCTTGAAATATGACCTGTATTTTTCTTTTAATAGGAGAATCAAAACAGTTTGTTTCACATATTAGCATAGGTTTATGTCACTGGTTGTTCTCATTACAAACAAGTTTTTTGATATTAAGATTTGACATTCCTTGACCCGAGTTATGCTTCTGTATGACTTTTTAAGTGTATGTGTCTCGGAGGGTCCTGTACCTGCTGTCCTGCCAGTAGACACAGATCATGGAGTCCCATGCAGTTCAGGCCTGTTTAACATGGATTTACATTTGAGTAAAATTATTTCACATTTGTTTTAAATGAGGAAACTTTTGAAGCAAGTCTTGAGCTTAATTTGCAGAAACAGTTTTGACAGGGTTTATTTTTAAAAATAAAAATGAACTTGTTCAGACTTTGAGTAGTGAAAGTCTGAGAGCAAAAATATGTTTGTGAAAAACAACCTGAAAAACAATGTCTTCAATATTCAAATATCAAACCCAATGTTGTGTCCCCTTGTCTCTTGTCTTGACATCATTGTTAAATCATCTGTCTGCTGACAACAGTTAAATCCGTCTTGCCACCTGTTGCCCAGATAACAGACATGTGTCCAGCCTGTGGTCACTTCTGCACAACAATATGGATCCATAAAAAAAGTGAGGTTTCTTTGCTCAAAGATGGCCTTGTGTTCTCACGCCATCCTCGTCTTCCCACACATCCCTCTGACCTCATTGCATACACTTGATCAACTTCCTTATGCTTGTGGGTTTGTGTCTTGAAGCGTGGCCGTGGTGCAGTGATGAGTCCTTCTCACCAGGAGGCCTGTGTCCTCTTGTGGAGCTGACCTGCATCTCAACTCATTAGTAACAACCATACATATATCTGGCAACAGTGCAACCTACATTTTTAAATGCTGGCTGCCTCTTTTTGCAGTCATACCTGAGTGAAGATGAAAGCTCTGTTTTTTAAAAATTATTTTTTTATTTAACAACTTTCACAATAAACCAAATGCCACGACAAACTTTAGCTTTTGGTTTTTTTGTTTACAGACAAATCATATATGCTGATATAATATTTGCAATTAGTAAGTGAGTGAACGACAGCAGTTTAAGTGTGCTAAACCACAAAACCACCAACTGCTTAATTTTTAAGGTAATTAACACTCACGCCCAAACAAATGATTTACATTTGCTTCCTAAAGGATCTGATGGACAGTCTGAAGACACATAAATATCCCAATTTTAAGAGCAATTAATTGTGTCAAACGGTTAATGTGTCACTGGTCGAGTTGTGCTGTCTGCTCACAATGGTCAAGTTTTCCAGGCACTGCAACACTTGAAAAAGGAAGGATTCTCACTTTCTTTTTCAATAAGCTGAGAAGATTTGACTGATGAAGATATTAGCTGAGTTCTTAGTGCTTCTGGTTCAATCAGTTTATTTTTTGTTTTGTTTACAGTGGGAGAAATTAGTGTTTAAAAATCTGCCGATTTTTACTTACAAGACCAATCTCTAAATTTCAGCCAAGACAATTTTTTTGCATAGCACATTTTCAGCAGCAAGGCATTTGAAAGTAAAATATTGAATTAACATGAACAACCATTTCATTCAGATCGGGAGTCCTGTCCCCACAGTGGATGATGGTTGTTTATAGCCCAGGCAATTTCTGGTTAGCTTCTTAGCATCAAACTTTTGCATTACAAATGTGACGAGCAATCATTTTAGCTATTGGATAAAATTTAAAATCTGGGCAAAGCAAAATGTAGAACAAGGAGCTGGTTTTCACCAGGTTTATTATGACATGATGTGCTGCTTTTTGAGATCTGTCAGCTGGCTTCAAGTTGTTATTGAAATTATTTTAGATTTTAAAGATCAGGCTGCAATCAGGTTATCATGAATTTGTTTGATTGTTACTGAAGAAATGAAATACTGTACAGTTTGTAATTTTTTGTACAATATTAAAACATGGTTTAATTGTTTCCATCTTGCAGGAAGACATAAATAACATAATCAATATCAACTGGCATGTGCCTGCTATCATGCCAGTTGATGATAGTGATGCTATCATGCCAGTATGATAGTGATATCATATAACATATGATATCACTATCATATGTTATATGATAGAGAGCACCAGTCTGTGAGTTTGGTCAGAGTCAATAATGTTTTCAACAAATTCTCATATTATAGGAACCTTTGTGTATTCGAACACATTTGATATGATCATTTTCACTTAAGAGTTCCAGAACTGTTGCTATTGGTTCTTTGTAACCTCTAACAAAAGCATTCTAACCAATGAGCTTTTCATTGGTCATTAGTCAAACAGCCCTGTCAGACTGTAGATGTAAGAGATATTAATGATTTGTGAAATGGGATCATTCATTGTGTTTCAAGGAATAATAGAGGGCAAAGGTTCACGTAATCTGGAGAAATTTCAATTTGAAAGTGAAAGTAAAACTTCAAAGTGTCTGGTTCAGAGGTCTCTGCAGCTGGCGGGTTTGGACTACAACTGCTTGTAATTGTTGAGCTTTCCATTAAGAAGGCCTTCAGGTTTGAAACTTATTTAGTAACAGGTGATCTGATCCGGCCTCAGTACATTTTATATTGTCAAAAAGTCCAAGTGTTATTTATGTGTGTCAGACATTTTTTGGTTTGTTTCTTTTGCTTGACAGCGGTAGTATTGTAATTGCACAGTTTCATTTTCTCTTCTTGTAAATAGTCTTGTTTTTTAATGCAAAAGGACATGAATATTTTTGCACCTTTTTAAAATTACTCTGTTCATTTGCAAATTTCTTTGCATCATAGTATCAACATAAGTTAACTTAAGTTGTCAATTTGCCTTTACTGTATGTGCATAATGTTATTCTTAGCTATGTTTTATACTTTTATTTTTGTGTAAATGCAGATGCTTTGGCTTCTCTGTCCCTTTGGTGCTGTTTCACTTGAATTTCCCCATTGAGGGAAAACAAAGTATTTTTGTTTCTATTTTTCATTTTCACACATTTCTACTAATATGTTCTAGAAAAGCAAGAATCTTTCCTTATGCATTGCAAAACTAATCTCTTCGACATCTTTAGTCACTCCATTATTATCCGTCCGTCCATTTTCTGAACACCTTTGTCCCTTAGTGGGGTCAGGAGGTGCTGGTGCCTATCTCCAGTGAACATTTCGGATGAGAGGCAGGGTACACCAGTCTGTCGCAGTCCATTATTATCCATTTGGAATTAAAATTATTTTCTATTTTCACTAACATATTTGTCTGACTGAAAGTCAAGCAGTCTTGTCAAAGGCAAGGCTAAAAGAAGAATCCTACAAAGTGCACATGGAAAAAGCTGGTCAGTGGGGGAGTTGACCGCTGTAATTTCAGTGAAGAATTTTCCATTGATTATGGAGAAAGATATAAATGTTTTTACATGTCATTTTTATTAAAATGCAAATAGCAAATGTTATTGCAAAAGCAATAGCAAGCAAATAAACATTCCTTTTTTCAAATCTGATGCTACTGTTTACATAGTTTTATCTTTTTAAATGATACCTGCCTTTTTCAGAAACAAACTCTTTGGTTGAGAGAAAAAATGTCAAACTGTGCTGTGAAGTAATGTGTTCTCATCTCCTAGTTGTGCAGCATATTTTTTTTTGCTATGTCTTGCCAAAGTTTTAGTTAAGAAAGGCGTTTGCTTCCACTATGTTCCTGTGTTTGCTCTGCTGCCTACACTCACCTGCCGGGTTTTTCCCTAAACACTGTGCAGATGTTGAGTGTTCATGGGGGAAGTTAACTACCTTAAAGCAACAACAGTCATCTGTTCATTACCTGACCCACACTGTTCACCCACAGAGGAAGTTTGCTGAGGGCGATGGCAGCATTCTTGTCCCAACATCAGGAAGGGCCTGTGAAGAGATTATCTGCAGTGTTACACTTGGAAACCATTTTTTGTGTGTGTCAAAAAACTGATACACACAAAACTAAAAGTGAGCAACTGAAGATACTGTATGTACTTACTATAAAAAATAAATGGTTTTGGTGTTTTTCAGTCACATAGCATTAAATGACTGAGGCTTTCTTACTTTAGTGTAATCTGCATGTTTAAAAATAACCATCAGGATCTGTTTGTTCACTAATAATTTCTTCTTTAACAAAACTACCGACCAACACTGCTCTCTGTTTATCTGCCATTAATGTACAGGACCTTGTGAAAGTATTCAACCCCTTTACCAGATTGTGTCTTGCACACAAACTGGAATTAAATTGGATTATTTTAGGGTTTGCATCATGTCATTTACAGTACAACTTTGAACATTTCACACGCTTATTGTGGCACAAACAACAAGTATGACAAAATAACAGAAATCGTCAGTGTGCATCTATATTTCATCCCCCTAAATACAATATGTTTTCATTTTGAAGCAGTCAGCTGGTCTCTGTGAGCTTCACTGGTATTTTTCTCATTCCTCAAGTTACCAAAATCTAAGGGCTTAGAGATTTAAACACCTAAATGAGCAAGCTTTAGTTCATGACTTGTTACATTTTAACTGGAATAGAGTCTCTCTTTTTGATCATGCTGACCTTGCCTGGCAGTATTTTCATGAAGAGTTTTTAAGACTAATAAATAAACATGATCCTGTACGTAAAATTAGGGTAAAGGGACAAAATGGTTTTCCCCATCTGTTTGGGCTCTGCTTAAACAAAGAGATGCAGCTTGGGCTAGGGCAAGGAAAAACAATACTGAGGAGAGTTGGCTTTGTTTTAGGAAATTGTGGAATAAATGTACCTTATTAATTAAGAAAGCAAAGTCAAACTATTTCTTTGCCAAGATGACAAAAATTTAAACGATCCAAAGAAATTTTGGAAAACAGTGAATTCAGCTACTGAGCAGGCACCACTGAGTGACTTTCCAACTTTTGTTTAGCATAAAAGTAAAATGGTGTCTGATAAATTAGCAGTTTTAAATTATTTTAAAGAGCATTTTTTTCTGTAGCCTCTCTATTTGATGATTTAAATTCATTCGGCCCAAATGTAAATACTGATGAGCTGTTTTTGAATAATGATTATAACTTCACCACTTTTAATTGTTCCCTTGTTTGTACAGCTGAGGTTCTCAGAGAATTGAAAAACAAAGACACCAAAAAATTGGCAGGGCCAGATGACCTGGATCCTTTTTTTTTCTAAAATTAGCTACAGTGTTTATAGCAGAGCTATTGTCTCATATTTTTAATCTCTCTAAGCTCTAATAAGCTCTAATAATATCCATAGTGTCTGGAAATCAGCATTTATTTTGCCTCTATTCAAGGGTGGAGAATCGTCACAGGTAAACAATTACAGACCAATTTCTAAACTGTGTATCCCAGCAAAAAAAAATTTAAAACTAGTTGCAGATCAATTGAAGATTTTTTTAAATTCTAATTGTGTTTTACAAAATGTACAGTCTGGTTTTAGGAAAAAACATAGTATTGTTACTGCCACTTTAAAGGTTATTAATGAGCTTATTCAGGTTCTTGATAACAAAAAGCATTGTGTTGCTCTGTTTATTGATTTATCAACGGCATTTGACACAGTAAATCACACACTTTTAATTGATATTCTATACAGCATTGGGCTCTCACATTGAGATACCATGTGGGTAGCTGATTACCTGTCAAACAGAACCCAGAGAGTTCAATTGGCTGGCTTCACTTCTTCTATTGGTACGATTTTAAATGGTGTCCCACAGGGCTCAGTTCTTGGCCCACTTTTATTCTCTATTTATATAAATAACGTGAAAATCTGTCAAATGCTTTTTATCATTTCTATGCAGATGATTAGTAATTTACTTATATTCTTCATCACTTGTACAGGCAATACAGTATATGCAGTCTGTTTTGAATGGAGTTCAAACCCACTTACAAACTCTGAAGTTGGTTTTGAATGTGGATAAGACAAAAGCAATGTTTTTTTCACACTCTTGGAAACTACCAGAAATCCCTCTACTGCTTACAACTGCTGAACACAAATTGAGTTTGTCAGTAATTATAAATATCTTGGCTTTATTTTAGATACAGAGCTGTCTTTTAAAAATCACATAGCAAATTTGTTACGAACATTGGAAATGAAGATTGTGTTTTATTACAGAAATGGATCTTGTTTTTCTCTTAAATCTAGAAGTAAATTGGTAGCTGCAACATTCCTGCCACTACTGGATTATGGCGATGTTTTATATATGAATGTTTTGACCAAATGCCTTCAATCACTAAATACTGTTAATCATTGTGCTTTAAGATTTGTAACCAGTAACAGACGTCTCATACATCATTGTGAGTTGTATGCAAAAGCTGAATGGCCTCTTTTAAGGGTACGGAGCAACAATCACCTGATGATCCTGATTTATAAATCCCTACTTGGCTTGGCTCCAGCATGCTTAAACTCATAGATCTGTTAACTCCCATTCTTTACCGTCTAACAACATTTTTCTTTTGCATGTTCCATGTTTCTGAACTGAAAAAGTGAAGCAAGCTTTCACTGGGGTGGCTTCTACACCCTGGAATCATCTCCAGTCTGAAATCAAGATGTCAGAATTGATTTCACTGGACTTATTTTGAGCGATTCTTAAAAATAGGGAACAAGATTCTATTAAACAGTATCACTGTTTTTAAATTGTTTTGTCCTGTTTTACACTCGTGCATATGTATTAATTAATTTTATTTTGTAACCAGGTTGTTGTGTATTGCAAACTTCTGCCCAGGACTCTCTTGAAAATGAGATCTAGATCTCAACGAAGTTTACCTGGTTAAGTACAGGAAATAAAAAATAAAAAAACCTGTTCCATCTGCTATTTCCACTGGTGAACAGCAACCTTCATATCTGACCACAAATTCTCAATCGGATTGAGGTCTGAGCTTTGACTAGGCCATTCCAATACATCAACAAGCTTGCCCTTAAACCACACAAGTGCTGCTTTAGCAGTTTGCTTTGATCATTCTCTTGCTGGAAAGTGAACATTTGTCTCAGTCTCTCATCACTCATAGACTGACTCTCAATTACAAAATCGTATCTCAGATTTTTTTTTTCTTATCTGTTATAGTGGTAAATAATGAGAAGATCATTATAGTGGGGAACATTAACATTCATGTTGAGACTGAGGGTGATAGCCTACACCAACGATGTCCAAAGTTGATGATGTTGCCTTGGTTGCCATGTAAGGCTCCTGTGGGTTCTGGTCTGGTGCAGGTGTAGAATGGCAAATACTTGGTATGTCATGCTGGTGGGCCATGAATGAAGGTGAGTTGTCTGTGTGGTGAGCATGTGCAGAGGGGCTGAAAGATGATGGGGTGAGCTACAATGGGGCCCTGGCTGGAGTAGGAGGCATTGCCTGCGGTGTGGTAGGTGGTGTCATGGGGCGGGGGGAATGTAGCATGAAGAAACTGTTTAGATGTACATGATCAGGTACTTGATCACACCCGTCAATAAGGACTTCAGAGTTTTATACCATCAGAGTCCTTGCTAAAATTAGGAGCAGAATATCTCAGTTTCACACTTTATATATGTGATAAGACATCATGTAACAGAATATAATGAAACTTTGAACTGAAATATAAAGCTGACATGAACACATGAACAGAGAGTAAACATCATCCTTTCTGCCACTGACAGCAGGAGTAACTGATGACTGCAGGTGTTGTGTGGTAGCAGAGTGAAGTCAAACTGTCAGTTCGTAGGCGGAGTGGGTGGCCCTCAGTGCCGAGACAGACCAGCAGCCCCTTGAAGACTCCAGTGTGGGGGGCAGGGTGCTGACAGAGCTATGGTGGTGTGTGTGAGTCCTTTTGTATATGTTAGTTCCTGTGTGTGAGTATGTATAGAAGATCAAGGGTAACCCTAAGCATAGAGGAGGTCAGTAGTGTGACAGTGAGGCTCTCCTAGCTACGGAGTGCAGGAATGTTCTCAGGGCCTGGGCTAGGGGAAGTCGGCTGCCCTGGAACAATCACACAAGAGTTAATATTGGCCCTGAATGTCAGAGGTTAAATGCCTACAGGTCACAGGATGGAGGAGGACTGCAACCAGACATAGGGGAGGGGAGCCACAGGCTGGGGCCATGCTGCTTCAACCAGCATTATGTTGTCCTGACATCTCAGCAGTCTCTAAAGCACACCACCGGAGGAGGAGCAAACATTCTCCTGAACTTTCTCTTTTTCTCAAGAGTTCAATCAGGATTCTCAGGATCATAACAGAGTGTGTGAGGAAGAAGTGTCATGTGGATTTTAGGCTTTAACAGTTTTTGTTTCAAGAATTTCAAACAGTAGTGACACAAGTCAAAGCAAAACCAACTGAAAGTACAATGAGGTGAAGAACAGAACAGAAATGATTAACAAAGAGATTATTATTGGGGATCGTATGTCACAAAATCAATCCATCTCTCCATCTGTCATCTTTCTTATTCCATATTGGGTTCTAAGTTAACTGGTCCAGTGGGAAACCCATAAAATGCTCTACCTAGGTAAACTTTCAGGTCCTTCTGGGAGAACCGAAAATGTCCCCAAGCCACTAGGGATGTAAATCCCTCCAGCATGTCTGGTCTGGCCCGGGATGAAGCCTTTGTAATTTTGTTGTTCCTACAATAAGGCTGGGTACCATGACAATAAAAGCTTCCTATTCTCTTGTATTGTCTTCAATTGGCTCCATTTGGTGCTGAGTCTCTATTTGTATGTTTAGCGTTCTTGTCTTATTTCTAAGGTTCAGTCTGGTCTGAACATGATTTTGCTGAACATGATTCATATCTCATGAATATTGGTAAAGGTAGACAGACTGCCTTTTGGCTCAGCTCCTTCCTCCAGCTCTCAAGCTTCAATTAACAAACAGTCATCACCAAGCTTCTCCCACTGAGCTGACTCTACATTTATGTATCCAGCCTGGCCATTTTCTTCCTGTTCAATTCTGCTCAATAAACGAGTCACGCCTCCAGCACAGTCTGGGTTTTTTCCCATTGACTCGGATTGTCTCCGGTAGAGTTTTTTACCAGGCCAATCAGCGAACAGAAGAAGTGATGAAGAATGATGTAGATTTTCTGTGTTGTTTTAGAATTGTAGTCTGCCTGTATTTTTAGCAATGGCAGAAGGAGTGAAGGAAGCTGTTCGGTCCTTGTTGGTCACACTTTCAATTACTGAATTAACATCAACAGTCACTTTGTTCAGATCTGCCCTCCTCTCTTTGCAGTGGAAGATGGTTGTTTTCAACTCATGAAATTTCTGGTAAGCGCCTTAGTGCCAAACTGGTACATTACAAACGTCACAGGCAGGCGTTAGTGATTGGGTAAAATTTACAGAGTCCACACTGAGAGTCCAGACCTTCTGTATGAAGCAAATCTTAGTACTGTTTTTTACCTGGGTAATAAACCACAACCTTCACATTGAGTCTTCTATAATTCTACAGTCTAGCATCTTTCTTGATGTGTAAGCTGGATGCCTTGATTCCTACAAGCTGAAGATAAGTAGCAGTTTGAACTCATCTGTGGACCACAGTGCTTCTGCCTCTTCACAAGAATGATTTGTGTGTCCTCCATTACATGAGAAGCATGATGTCCAACAGCCACCTTTTCATTTGTACTGACAAATCAGTCTAGTAAAACAGAATATCATACTGTTCTGTTGTTAGAGGATGTGCAGCTCTCATTAATCAGACCTAATTAAACAACTTATTCCTTTAACTTAATCATTTTTATTCCAGTCTGTTGTATTCACCAATAATCATCATTCATTAAGTTATGGTTCTATCATGTAGAACAATCATGCTCAAAAGTATACTTTGATCCAAGTATACTTGGCTCAAACAGTCAGAGGAATAAGTACACTGGAATGAAAGATATATAAACTGATAACTGGAGACATGATTATTGGTTATTTATTATATTGGCATAATATCCCACAGTTGAACAGGCCTCTTTCAATTGCTCTTCCTGTCCATCAGTCTTGCATGCTGCTTTGATTCAAGTTGACTTGGCAGAAAGGAAAGTTGAGTCATTTATCTGGAATGGTGTATTTTATACACAGAAGGAGACTCCAGCCTGGCTTTCTCTCACTCTGTTCCTCTACTTCCCATCCCTCCCCCAACAAGGCTCAGGTTACAGTGGGAGCAAGGAATGTATGAATGGACAGCCCCCCACACACAAGTGTGTGCACACCGCCACAGACACACTGACAAGAATTTCTGCTGATGCATTCATCAGTTGTTCATTCACAAATATCTAACCAAGTCTGTCACCTGACCTTATGCAAACAGAGGAAACCCAGAAAGATAAAGCTGTTGACTTATTAAGGAAATGCTTTAAAAAGCCTCTGCAATTACGAATGGTTCAAAACCAACATTTGATGCATTTGTGGTTTTTATTGCACTATTATGTCTAAATATTACTCCCACAGGTACAGAAGCTTTTGCATTTATTTAGAGTGATCATGTACCCCAACCTCTTTGAGGGGTGGTAAAGACTTTGTTTGGACATTTGCAGCTTCTTGTTAAATTTTAGTTAATGTTAATATACTTGACCATTTTCAGATAGATGTTTTTTGCTTATGCCATTTAATTCTGAAATAAAAGTCCACCCATCCATCTACCTTACACGTTTTTATCCGTAAAAGCTGGTGCAGTCCATCGTAGGAAATAAAAATCTTTTAAGATTAAAAAGGATTCTATTCTCATTGAAAAAAATGGAGTTGTTTTATCTATCACATCATGTTTTCCTGGATAAGTTAAAGAATTTGAGGAATTGTGAGAAATTAATAAACTAAGGAAAAATTATTTTTCAAAATTGAAATAATTTCAAAATCTTTTTTTTTTTTTCCCAATTTATCAAAACCTCTCTCGTGTTCCAAAAATAAAGCTGCACTGTTAGCAGAAATGTTTATAGTGTTGATTGAAATTGATAAAGCTTGCCACATGGAGTGGTCTGGTAGGATACGGCCTCCCCGTTTGGAGACAGCCATCCAGAGGAGATTTAGAGTTACTGTTTGACTAAGGAGAGGCTTGGTCACCGTTATCTCTTTAACTGTAGCAGAAACAGCATGAGACACTGCAGCTAAGCTATTGCTGATTAATAAAATACACAAATGGCCTGTTCACACCTAATTGTTTTGTGTGCGGAGCACAGCAGAGGAGCTGAAGAGATTTGCTTTTAAAATCGTTTGAAAGTTTGAAAAGTTCACTCTGAAAAAGCGTCTGCCTGCTTTGTTTAGCTGCCTACTCCCTCTATTGTAGAGACTCAGGCAAACTGAGTGTAAACAAAGGTAGAGATATCATTAATCTCACAAGCCAGTCATCAAAGTAATGTCTGGCCTACTGGTGTTAAACCTTCACTGAACTGGATCGCTGTAGAAGCTAGACAGATTTTTTTTTTCATTTAAGGTGTTCTTTGATCAGAACCAAACAGCAAAATCCTCTCCTGGCCCTGCAAAGTTCAGTCACGCCACCTCTTCACCTACATAGTGTGGGTGGATCAGCGCTCTGCCCACACCTTGGTTATATTAGCATAGATTTCTCTCACATCACTATGGCTTTGTTTGATCAGCCCTTTGGTTCCTTCCGACTGTAATACAAAGTGACTGTAAATGGTTTTATCAATGCCGGCAAGCTCACGTAACATTTCAGCTGTCGGCACATCAAACACCATGAAGGGTGAGGCCACGCTCACTTCCAGTTCTCTAGCTATATCTGCATCCTAAAACTAAGCAGATTATGTTTAATGCCTAACTACACAGATACAGTAACGACTCTGGATTTACAGTAATCAGAAACTAAAATGAAAGCTTCTTGAATGCTGTTCCCCTCACATATGAGGAGTATATTTAGTCATCATTCTCCCCATCAGTGGTTCAAATAATGAACCCTACAAGTTAAAATGTGCTTTAAAAAAACGTGTGAATCCTCTAGAGGGAGCATAGGAGCTGTGTCTGAGCACAGCATATTGAACACACTTTATGGGGGAGAAATGAACTGCATGATGAACTACTAATCAACAGAGGAGAGCTCACATCTGCAACATTTTTATATTTACAACGAACAGCTAACAATGCATTCAGTGTCCTGCTTTTTGCAAGGGAAGTGATTTACTTCTACCTTAATTAACTCAGCTGTCTTTGCTGCACAACATTGTTAACATGTTTAGAGTTTTTATACTTACATTTTTCACAAAGCCAGTGTGCATTATGTTCTGATATACATGTCTAAGATTTGTATGTGCTAATCAGTTTCAGGGTTACAGTGAATGTTCAAGCAAACCAGCATTCAGTGATCAAGAACTCAGGGAGTCCCTGGATCTGTCACAACACCAGCCAAGTGCCATACAGGACAGAAAACCACACACACGCATACACACACACATATACACACACACACCTACACACATCCACACACACACACACACACACATGCACACACACCTATGCATACACAAAGAGTATGTCGGGTTTTTTATCTCACAGGAACTTTACATTGATTTTCATTCATGTTTCATCCATTTCTGTAGTCCAACCCTGATCATTACCCAAACGAAATGTAGCAGGAAGAAGCCTGCCCCAATATTCAAAACACCTGGCCCCTAATCACCTCATGATAACTGGAGAGTATAAAGGGAGACTCTCACCTGGTTGTTTATGCTGCCTTTTGGTCACATGTCATTGGGAAGGTTGCTTGTGTAGCGTGCAGGTCTAAAACATTACTTACTTTAGTAAGTAATGTTTCTCCTTCTGCATAAGACCTACAAATTCAGTGTTTTACTTAAATTGTTTAAATCTAGAAACCACTGGAAGTCTCCTGCTTGGTACTGGGGGGTGGCTGCAAATCACCCTCCCCAGAGCAGTTTTCACATAAAATGGGTATGTATTGTTTTATTGCACCCATACAGCTCCATAATGCAACAATGACAACAATGTTATTTATAGAACATATTGGAAAGCTGATCCTCCTACTGTGGGCCGGAAAGGATCCTCTGGTTTGGGGTAAAGTCATCCAGCTCTGGTTAGGTGACAATGGTTTCCTCTGGCTCCCATCTTTTGTAAATCACCTATTAACCTTTTGATTTAATTCCAGCTCTGACACTGCTGCAGCTCGCTGGAGACCCTGTTTTGTTTCACTGCTTGGTTTCATTTTTTTTGTTTAGTTTCTTTTATCAGTTGACTTTTTCATTTTTGTAACTGCTTTAATTTGTTTTGGGTTTGTTTGTTTTAAATTTGTTTGGAGCATTCTATTTTGTGTGGCCTCCAGCCTTGCTGCAGGTAGCAGCCTTGGGCTCTTTTAGATTATTCTATTAAAGTATTGATGTTTTAATGGGTTATGTTGGAGGTAAACTCATTTTTGTCTTTGGCCAAGTTCAAATTGTGTTTTTTTTTTTTTTTTTTTTTTTTTTTTTTTTTTGTATTTGCTTGTTTAACCCCATCCTCTTGTCTCCAGACTGAGAGCTGGAGGTAGTGGGAGGGGCCTCCAGGGACACTAGAACTGTGTGTTCGAGTGGCCGGTGTTGGGATTTCTTCACGATTGAATGCCTGTTCACAAGAGTTTGGGGTGATTTATTTTAGGAACCAGTTCCCACTTGGACTGCCCTCCCCTGCTGGTAGGCCTCAGTACTGTACACTCCCTTCCTATTGTGTTTGTCTCTTTTTTTAAAACAAACAATAAAATCTAATTGACTTTTTGAAAGTCTCGTTCTCTTTGGTCACGAACCTCGAGCCTACTGGCAGTCTATTTCCTTGGGTGCAATTCCCAAGGTGGGTGTTGCTGACAACTTCTGGTTACCTTGCTATGAGGTGTAGTGTATCAGCTTCATACCTTGGTGTTGCCACACAATCTCAATGCACACCTTGGCCTTAAACCAAAACCAACACTTCTTTGTCTAGGCCCCATAAGGAGCAGTTGGTACCCACAAGTTAAAACACTATTTGTTGGTATGATTGGTCTTTTATGGTGAAAAATTCTGAAATGTGGTTACATTGAAGGGCAATTAACATGTTTTGGGATTTTGAGGGGGAAGTCGGAGTTTTACAATCGCATGTTCTTAGGAATCTTGACATACCTAAGCATGATGTGGTCTACTCTTAAAAGGATTAAAATGTATCTTGATGGACACAAAAACAAGCCTGATTCAGATATTTGTAGTGTTGGATTGTACATTTAGTATTTGTGCTAATACACATCACTTGACACTTGCTTTGGTACTTACTGTGTATGACCAAAAAGCTGACTAGTGACTTGCAATCACATCATTTTACTAATTCTACTCTGGTCAGTGAAGAGCCTTATTGGCTTTGTGTTGCAACTGGAACTTTAGTGCAGCTAAAATTCAGTCAACTTGAGCTGCACTACTGCTTTACACGTTATATTTGCAGAATATATCAAGGACATTGCTACAGTTTGAGTTGTCTATTAAGGTAAGGTAGTTTTATTAATGTAGCACATTTTCAGCAACAAGGCAATTCAAAGTGCTTTACATGAGTTAAAAAGAAATGCAAACCAAAGGAAAGAACTAATCTAATGTTCTAAAGTATGTAAGCCAAGTCCTCCTGTTCAGGGTTAAGTATCTAATTCAATTTCTAAATAGTGAGTACTCTACAGTTTCTGATAAAATAAACTAAAGAGTGAAGAGTGAATTTCTTTTCTGGGTTAAAGTGAGTACTCCACAATTCTAAGTTTGTTCTAAATCCTTTTCTGGCTTAAAAGTAATATAACCTGAGAAGTGACTGTTCCTGTTAAGTATTTCTTAATTTCAAGTTCATAGTTATTCTGATTCCATTTCTGGGCCATACAATGTTGATCTAATAACGCGTACTCCACAATTTCTGCTAAAATAATCCTTTTCTGGGTTAAATAGGGAGTACTCCACCGTTTCTAACTAAAACTAAAAAGAGGAAAGTACACATTAGGACAAATGGTAACATTCAGACAAAACAATGGGCAAAACAAAAACACAAGTGAAGGCGATGACGTCAAAGGGCCATGAAATCATGTTACTGAGCCTCCCACCAAAGTCCGATACAGGTGTTTATCCAGGAATGTCCTTGAGAGCTCTCAGCTTCGCAACTCCATGGATACAGGAGGGGGTGAGGAGGGAAGAGCGTTGTGTTTACATATCTTCAAGGAGATTAGAAATATGCAGCCCTTCCAAGGTCACACGGGGGAAAACCAATTCAGAAAGATGAATGTCTTAGGTCGGGAAGATAATAAATTTCAATCTTCCCTAAAGTCTCTCCGATACATCACAGTTCCCAATCATCCAAATTAGTTTAGTCATTCCTCTGAATTGAAACTAGCAACTTCTCCAAGATCGATTCCATCCCGTTAGTGAGTTTTAGAGCCCTCGTCTCTGTCCACACCAACAGTCCGAGTGTTCGCTAGTTCAGCCAAGTCTGTCACAAATTTGTCGATAATCCAGGAATCCACAAGCTCCAAACAGCAGAAATCCTGTTATCATGAATAAATCCAGAGTGAATCCCGCTGGGTGTGTCCCCGCAGGACAAGAGGCTCTCCTGTGCCCAGACTTCTTGTCTAAAATTTGATCAATTGCATTGAGAGATCGGTTAATCAGATCCATAATTTGTAGATTTGGATGATGTGCAAAGAAAGGCTCCAAAAATATTGAAAAAGACAGGACAAAAACAGAGCAAGCAGGGCAGGCATGGGCAGGGAAGGAGCAACGGAAAAAAGCATCCACCTTCATCGAGAGCAAGAAAGAAAAAAGCCATAAAGCACCTTGCTGCATCCTTAGGATTGCTACCCATCCTGTAACATACAGAACCGTCCTGTATTTGGCTGTTAAATGTATGCGATTTGTTCCATATTCTACAAATGTGTGTAATAATAAAGAAATGGTCCCAGAGCACCCCCCCCCCCCCCCCCGCTTATTTTAATTTCTGAAAGATGGCAACCCTATGCATCCTGCAGGTCAAGGCCTGTTTCCTGCCTGTTAGTTGCTAGCTTCTGCTCAGTTCTCCTGACCCCCTGTTGGGCTTCGGTAGCAGAGACTTTCTTCTCACATCTTGATGAAGGACACATGTTTAGAAGGTATAGTTGACCTTATAATGATAATATAAGGTGATGGAATCAAAATTATAGCTTTTGATTCCATCAGATGGAATCAGAGCCAAACTCAAACTTATTTCATCTTTGCTGATACAAATGTATTTAAACACTTGTTACCCAAATGAATCATAGAATGTGTAGCATTATTTCCATCTCCAAGTTCTGAATTATGAAGTAAATGGCACACATTGCAATACATACTGCATACTGTATATGAATGTATTGGCAGGTCTCAGGGCTATGCTGACATCACATAATACTGAGTAATATCATACTGAAACATAAACAACCTGCAAATAAAGGGAGGAACCCCAGAAAAACAAGTAGTTTAACTTGTTATACAAACATGTTACTTAATTACATTTCTTGAGTTGATTAACAGAAAATGTTTTCTACACAGTCAAAACCAACATTTTGGTGACATTTTGGCTTTAATTCATTGCTTTGCCTTGTTCTCATGTTTGACGTTCTCATTCAGTCTGCTCTGTATTAAGGCCCCATTAACACAGCGTCAGTTTTTAATGAAACCATAACATTTTGTTGTGACCCATGATGACTTATATGAACACTTGGTTCATCAGAGATGTGTTACTGATTCTGGAAGAAAAGCATCAAAAGCTTATGCAAGTTTTGCCTGGCTTATCCCAGGCCAACTATATGGCGCTGTGATTTTATGGCGCTAAAATCACAACGCCATATAGTGGCCTGGCATGGCAACTACAGCAGATACATGGCATCTTGGTGGTCTCCTGAAAATGTTGAACTTTCCCCCAATCAACATCCAGAAATACCTGCAGTTTCCAGACAGCAGTCTAATGTAAACGTGGCCTTAGTGTTACTACAAAGGGAGCATGGGAGGAAGCATTGTTCAGGCCCATTCATTTCTATTCTGTGAAGCTTTATCACTCAGATCTGTCTGTCATCAAGTGGCAGCCTGCAGAGAATACTCTTAGCATGTGTTTCCACAAAGTGAGATTCTTCCACAGCCTCCACCCACATGAACCCATTCCTTACCATGGTGGTTTAATGTGCTGGGGGAGGCATGCTTTTACTGCATAAGCAGACAAAACATTGAGGAGTGGAAGAGAAAGGGGAAAGGAAAGAGCACAATAATGTGAGTGAGACAGTGAAAGCAGTGAAGGGCTTAACGATGTAGCAAGTATAGAGGAGCAGGATCTACATCTGTGGGCCTGAGGGGGTGGAGGGGTTCCTTTAGCTTCAAGCATTTCAAAGGTTTGAGTTCAAAAGGGCCGAGGATAAAATTCTGAATATGTGTTAGCATATAATCCTGTCATTCACTGAGATTATTCTGAATGAAAAGATTCAAGAAGCATTTAAATATGCTGATATTGGCACTGCTGTTAAACTCTCAAAAATGTTATTGTTCCACAAATGCTGTAAGCATCCATTAATGTATAATTAGAATCAGTACTTCTGAGGCAAACTGTAATAAAAGTAATTGTCACATAACAATAAGCAATAAAGCAATCACTTGCTAACATGGTGCAAGTGAATCTGGTGTTTGGGCTTTATTCCATTTATTTATTTAAATGTACCTGTTTAATAATAATATAATAATAATAATAATAATAATAATAATAATAATAATAATAATAATAATAATAATAATAATAATAATAATAAACTTTATGTAGTGGTTTTTTAAAAACTCAGAGACCAAAGATACTACAGGAACCAAGCTAATTTACCAATAGAGCACTGACGTGCATTAACCAAAATCATTATGGGAAAATAAAGTTTAGCTGTTTTGAGTATGAAGTGCAAAATATTAACAAGGTAAACATTTAAATGTTGGAAGAAACCTGGCCCTCAAAGTCCAACATGCCAGTTGGACTTTAAATAAAATATAATTTGAGCTGTAAAATATATGCTTTTTACTGTCTATTTCATTCAGTCAGTAACAACCATAGTATTGTTCAACATATCTGTTCTGAACAAGTTGTACTTGTTATTTCAAAACACAAAAATGCTACGATTTGTTTTTTTATAAGTTAACTGTATGATCATTACTCAGCAAATCCTGCAGGTTTTCTAACCTGAAACTGACACACTGTCAAGATGTATGTGATGTGTGTGATAATTGGATGCAAATTCAGAAATTCTTAATGAAAAAGGGAATAAATGATGCCATATCATCCAAGTATCTTCCAAGAGGATGAAGATACTTTGAGCAGGAAGCAGTTCTGTCCAGTAGCAGTCAGTCTTGCAACAAATCTGAAGAAACCTCTGACTGAAGATGGTTTCAGTAGGACAGTCTCATGAGTGCATGATGCTGTCAACTCAGATTCCAGGCTGCAGAGCCAATACATATCTGCAAGAGCAGAGACATTTGCTCTCTTTCCTGACCAGACAGAATTAGTTCTTGTTTTTGCTACCTTTGTAATAATAATAATAATAATAATACAGTAATAATAATAATAATAATAATAATAATAATAATATAATAATAATATTTAAGTTTTCTTGCACAGTTAAAATTATTTACTGCAGTTTAGGGTTAAACTTCAGGGCAGAAAGGTGAGTAACTTCCTCTTCAAGGCAGATTGTGCTTTAGGAAACAGTGAAGGAAGATAAATTTGCCAAGCTTGAGGGATCGGATCAGTATCAGGGTTCTTCCTGCCACCATAGTCATGGTGTAGAAAACATCAAAAAACATCTGCCCCACAGGCTGCTGGTGACCACCCTGTGTGGTCAGACTTTGTTCAGACTTATCAGACTCAGCCAGTCTTGACACAGTCATAGAACTATCAGTTTCAGATAACAAATTCTACATCTTTTAGATGTGGAATTTTTTGAATCAAGCTCAAAAAAGAACAAGTTTCGATTTAACTGCATAATTCCCATTGGGATGTTACTCAGTCTATTTTTACAGGCAGGAAGTTGTTGCTTTGTCAGTATGTTGTGGCTAGGCATGTGCCTTTTTGAATAAGTGGGAAAATGGCTGCTATTAGGAGAGTTTGTTAAAACACTCCTAATAGCAGCAGCTCCCTATAGAGAAATAAAAGCAGTTTCTAGTCAGTCCAAATAACCAACTTCAGAGCTGGCATCACGAGACAGAAGGATGCTTACTGTACATATTTTAAATGATCCAACAACAAAACAAATATTCAAATAAAAACAGAATTTGAATGTTTAGCAAAGTTTACTACAGTTTGAATGAAACAGCTGGACTGGCATTTAACTGCTTAGTAATGGAACTGTATAAAATGGCTCCATCTAGAGAGACCAGTGACTCCTTTCTCATCTAATCCCACTCTGCATGACCCCTCCACCCTGATAACTGCTATCAGGGGTGGAGTCAGAGGGAGGTGGTTTTCAAACGAATACTGCTCAAGTTAAAACTTCTAATACCGTCCCCCAGGACCCTAAAGAAAGTCCCTCTACATGACATACATGTCAGTGAGAGATCAGAAAGGACAAATCGAGAACACTGCAGTGGTCCTTGCTTCACTCAGGCTTTGTAGCTCTGATTCAGTGAGATTTGACTTTAAACAAGCCTTCCACTTCACCTGTCCTCCACAATGCCACAGCTGATGAGGCTCTTTCTTACTTAAAAAGATTTTTATAAGACTAAACTGTTTTTGTACAATGTTTTCATCTATTTAATGAAACAGTCTAAATTGTTTGAAGATTGTGGGACTGAATGATATGCTTGGTAAATGCATGGTACAGAGCCTTATCAAGTCCAAAGGACGCCAAACACTTCACACATTCAATCATTCATCCATTCACATACACATTCACACACTGATGGTGGCAAGCTACTGGCTAGTAGCCACAGCTGCCCTGGGGCACTCTGACATCATAAGATGCTGGCTGTGCCACCTGTGTATGAATTTACTCTAGATATTTATTAGTCATGTCTCCTATCTCAAGTGTATCAGATCCTTGATGGAGATCAAGGTAAATGTGTGCACACTCACACATTCACCAATCTGTATTTACTGAGGTGCTCTGACTGTTGTCTTTTTAATAGTGCTTTAGAATTCCAGTATAATCATCTCCAGTCTTCACTTTTTAGAACGAGAGCTTTTTACAGAAACCCATCCCTGTTCAGCCACCATGCTCTGTGATGTTCCCAGCCAGCAGCAACTTCAGAGGCCCTGTCACACGTCCTTCGCCTGTGTTATCATTTTAAATACGTTTCTGAACGTTGCTTAATACTGAAGACATAGAAAAAACTTCTACTTTTTGTCTGTTAAAGAAACTTCAAATTAATTTAAAATGATAGCAAAAAGTCTTAGTTACATTTATCTCAACACACGGCAAACACAAAAATCTGAACTGGTACATCAAATCTGAACATTGACCAGAAAACAATCAGCTGAAAAACAAACGTTAAAAGGTAAAAACACATGAGAAGAAAGTGCCCAGGCTGCTTTACATTTTGTTCTGCTGCTTGACAGAGGCAGCTGATTCCCACAGGCCTCAGTAAAGTCCACAGTGTGGCAGGGATCCCCTGTCCATGCAGACATGTGTGGTCCCTTCTTCATCCTTTTTTCCCTCCCCCTCCATGGTACTGTTTCACTGGCTGAGGCTCCCACCAACAATCAGGACCTTCATGGGGGCCATAATGACAAAATGAAAGCCAGTTGTGTCTGTGGAGGTTTTAATGACTTTCAGAACTGCTGTGGAAATGCAGGGCTCAGTCCTAATGCACAGTGGCTGCTGCCTCACAAAGACAAAGCAGCTCAAGAGAGGTTTACAGGCCTGATTGTTTTTAGAGGACTAGAAATGTTAGCACATCTAATGACTGTAGATATTAGAACTGTAGAGCATGTGGATCATGCAGACATAAAAACAGTGAGGCATGACAATTAAGTAGGACTGTATAATAGAAGTTGATGTGCTTTTAATAGAAATGTAGATTTTATGTTTGATTCTGTTTTGAAAAAAAAAAACTGAGCCGGTTCATTTTTTTCTACTTATGTCAACAGATTGTGGAAATTAATAGTAGATGTTGTAGTCTATCGATAGCCACGAGTCTTTTTCATGAGAAAGTGACTTATCAACCTGTGTGTACATTCAGAAAGCATCTCCTTCATCCCAAATGGATCTTCCCTACTAGCCCCATGACTCAACTCAACTGCATTGTACAGTATTCTTGCCACTTTCTTTTATATTTGAGTAACGACTCTAGTGTGTGAAAAAGTAGCAGAAGGTATGCACAACACAAAGACCGTTAGACCTTTCCTTCTTGTATACAGAGACAGAATATGGTATTTTATTGACGTTTTCAAAGGAAGATTTTGAAAGATGTGTGTTAGCCGGTTTTAGCAAAACATGCTAATTTGCAGCTGTAATCCCCAGACAGGTAATCAAGTACAATTTAACAAAGGTTGTGAACTGCTGATAAACCAGAACAAAAAATAATGATGTATTTTTGTACACAATACAACAACAATGGAGGACATGGAAGTTAAGTTGAACATTCTGCGGCCATTGTTCTTCAAAGCTCCAAAATATTCTCAATCGTTGTGAGTTTGAGAAATGGTTGGATAAATGTAAGGGAGCCATTCATGTTATGCAAACAGTGACTCCACCGCCCAGCCAATCAGTGACCAACTGATTTTATAGAAGGGGAAACCCGTCTAGCCATAGAAAAAGAGCTGAGTTGAGCCAAGCTGATTCTGCCCTATAGTGGAAAGAGAACCAAAAGTGAAGTGACACCATGCTAGTTCTCCTCAGCTGAGAAACGGCTGAATTTTGTGTCTGTTTCTTTCAAATGCCAGACAGAAGAAATAAAGCCAAAACATGAGTCATGAATTTAAGCAGACTTACTTGATTGCTTTGTGGTAGACAGAACAATTGAACAAGGAAGAGGGAAAATGGAGGTCAGGAAATGAGGTTGGAGAACTTGACCAATCAGATCA
The DNA here is from genome assembly GCA_033032245.1 of Poecilia picta. NCBI lineage: Eukaryota > Metazoa > Chordata > Actinopteri > Cyprinodontiformes > Poeciliidae > Poecilia > Poecilia picta. Next base: position 2,370,936 of record CM065355.1, read on the forward strand.
AATATCAAACAGGACAAATGCTCCTCTTCCTAAGCCTTCTGGAATGAGTGAAGTGAGATGGGTTTTCCACAACCTTGAGGATGGGAGGTCAACATTTGACAGAGAAACAGGTGCTGTAGTCTCATAATTCTCAAATGCACAGAACAAGATTCACATTTGTATTTTTGATGCAAAAATAAATATATTTTGATTTACAATCTGCTTCTGACGTGTGGGTTGCACTGCATTTGTGTGTGACTTTTGAAACTCCACTGACATGCATAAAGAGTGCGGAAATCATCCTTTTTTGAAGTTTCACTCATCAGATAAATGTTTCATGAATAAAAACTTGGTTTTAGATGTTCTGCTGTTAGACCTAGTCCAGATTTGAATAGTCTACTGGTTGGTAGGTGTTCAGACAGGTGATGGGTGATTTTTTTTTTTTTTTTTTTGGAATGGGAACTATGGTAGAGGATTTCAGACAGGATGGGACTCTGGCCTGAAATGTTCATAAAGACCTCAGCAGCACACATCCAGGAACACTATCAGGTCCTGCTGCCTCTTTAGGGTTGACAGACTGTCCGGGGTGTCTCACCTCACATTCTTCCATCTTGAGGATAGAGGTGCATAATTGCACTGCTGCATTCAGAACAGCTGCCACTGGAGGTGCCGACTCAAAAGAAGTGCTTCATCTTCTCCACTAGAGAGATGTCAACTTCTTCTTCTGCATGGCTGGTTCTGTGGTTGGTGATGTGCTAGATTCCCACCCAAACCTCCTGGCTGTTGTTATGGTCCAAGTGCTCTTCAATCCTCCTCTCGTAGTCCCAATGAAGGTACTTGGTCATAGTTTCTGATTATATCAAAGGTCATAGAACCATGAGAGGTTTATTAAATCTCCAAAGACTGTTTTTCCCCTATAACGACAAAACTTTAAAGACTTGACTGACAATTCAAGTTTGCAAGACATGAGTTATTCATAAAAGGATGAATAATTCGTGTTATTCATGAGTTATTCATGAATTACACAAATAACTCATGTTATTCATGGGTTATTCACTACGCCCGCCACATAACCAAGTGGCGGGCATAGTGTACAGAAATATCTGTGTTATCCTTTTAATGTTTGCATTGTTTTGTGTATCAGCAATATAGTCTCTAATAGTTGAAACGTGAGAGGAAAGATTTGATGCTGAAAGAATTTCTAAACATCATAATCAGGGGAAAATACATAACTCTTTTAACAACGAATTAAGTGTTTGAGCTTTTAGGAGTTCCTTATCACAGTATTAAACGTGTCTTTGTTTGTTGAATACCTTGTAAATATGGCCTACATTTGTCATTCCAAATGGTCCGGGGCTTGTGTTTGACTGACGGTGTGTTTGTTTCTGCAGCTTTAAAAAAAACCCTTTCCCACATGCCAAAGTTGAAGTTTAGTAGGTCAAGCCTTCTGATGAGCCTGTATAAACAGGAATGAACCTGTTAACAGGTTGGCCTACTGAAGTGGTGAGAGAATGCTGTGTGGGAAGTGAGAGCGCATTCTTGTTAGGTTTCCCACACATATAGACAAGTACAAGGAAAAATGACTGCTGTCTTACCTAAGCCTGCCCACAAGGAAATGCATGCATTTTATGCATTGGTTTTTCTTTTTTAGATGCATTTTGAGTTAGAGGATTCATACTTTTTGGAATCAGTCACAAGCTAGATATAATTACCATGGTCACAACTGGAATGTTAGAAACAGCAGCCATAGCCAACAGTCAGTTCGAAAGGTGGGTGAAGGCTGCTGACTTGAAGGAACCTCAGAGGTGCATTGGATCACTTTACCAACAAGTGGAGTTTCAGGTTAAATTATACACCTGTTAGAACAGGCGGATGTTACAGAGATATACTGGACCCAGTGGCTACCATTGATCAAGAAAACATTTTAATTGTAAGTCGGTTGCCATGTGTTTAATATTTTTTAATTTTCATCCCACACCAACCCTGGTAAAGGCACAGGAAGCAACTGGTTACAGTATTTACATATTCTACAAAATGGTTTTATTTCCTTTTGAAGTCATAAAATATGATAGTTTAAAATGTGTCAGTATAACAATGTGTTGATATTGAAAAACATTGGTTGTGATCCAAGACATAATACATAACATCACACCTTTAAAATGAAGCATCATTAATGTCATGGTTTTAGGCAGGTTTCTAGCCCATACAGTTCTTGTCCCAAAAGACAAGCAAAATGCTTAAAAAGTTTTATTTATATAATAATAATGTGACGATCTTGATCCAGGTTGTTCAGGAAGCAGCAGCACTTTGAGAGGGCGAGAAGTGAGTGCGAAGATGACTGCTACAAGCGTAATGAGAAGAGAAGCTTACTGGTTTATACAAGCGAATAAACGCTAGAGTCGGTTCACCTCGAGGTGTGGAGCCAATGGGATGATAAGAGTAATCAAAGGCTGACAGATTTGTTTGAAGGTTCCCAGACATGGAGATGAAGATCCAGACATAATTGTTAAATAGTTATTGGAAAAACATAGGAAAAAACACAGAAGCTTCAATGAGAAGGAGCACAAGGGAGATTATTAGTTTTGGTTTTCAGCACACAGGGAGACACCATGAAAGTTAACTTGTATTACTTGCAATTAGCTCCTCAAATCGTCCTGCTGACGATTTGACGATTAATGAACTCCAGGTGTGCAGAAGAAGGCCTGTAGCTCCCGGTTTCAACTGCAACCTTTGGTGGAAACGTGGAGCTCCAAACCAGGACAAAAATACCACACAAAAACACCAGATTTCTGATAATTACATTGTATATTTATATTATATACTGATATTTTCATTACAAAAAAAATCATGAGGCCAATTATAAAAACAAACTAGTATCAGGTAATTTAAGGTCATGTCTATGGTGGTAAATTTCTGTGTCTCAGCTCCACCTGTCTGGTTCAACAGCCAGTGTTTCACTGGGGGGGTGAGGGGGTTCTTGTATTTTTCTCTGCTCTGCTTTGTTCAAGTTTAACATTTCTCTTAAAAGGATCATACTTGTTGCTTTAAACATACTAACTCTCTGGGTCATCCATGTATGCATACAGACATATACTGTGTGTATACACCATACACATATAGTGTATATCAGTGTTTTCCAAACCTGGTCTTCAAGGCACACTGTCCTACATGTTTTAGAGGTTTACCTGCTTTAATGTGCCTGCAGGGAAACATTAAAGCAGGCATGTGTGTGTGTGTGTGTGTGTGTGTGTGTGTGTGTGTGTGTGTGTGTGTGTGTGTGTATATATATATATAATATATATATATATATATATATATATATATATATATATACACACACACACACACACACACACACACACACACACACACACACATATATATATATATATATATATACACACACACACACATATATACAGTACATGTGTATATATATATATATATATATATATATATATATATATATATATATATATATATATATATATATGTCCTTAGGCAAGACCCTTGGAGCTATATAGCCGACCTCATACCATGAGAGACACTGACAAGCACGACATGCCGGCTCAGATGTCGCCCTGCGTCAGGTGCTGGGGAACCAGAGCACCTAGATGAAAAATGGGCTACTGGAACAAGACGGAAATGGGCGAGAGGTGAAAACATGGATCTGTTGGAATGCTACTACTCAAGTAACCCTAGTCAGAGGGGCTACATGCAAAGACTGTGGGAGGAATGGTTACTTCGACATCCCCAGTCAACTCTAACTGCTAAGCAACTAGTGGCTCAGTGTTCCAACATCCGCAAACCGCAACTGCTCTCACAACTTGAGATTGACGAGGTACAACACAAATGCTATGGCAAAGGGGAGGAGCCAGAACGCCAGGTCAGAGGGGAGTTAACTATGATGTGAATGCGGCATTGAGAACGATCCCTGGTCTTCAAGGGATCGTTCAAGAACGAACACAGCAACCTCCCTGAACAAGCCCCGGTAACCATCACTGTGGCAGATGTCCAAGAAAGAGTCTCGGGTATGAAAAACTGGACAGCACCAGGACCTGACATGATCCATGCCTACTGGCTAAAGAAACTCACTGCCCTCCATGAGCTACAAAATGGGATTCACCCTGAATGGTTAACTGAAGGTCGCACAATCCTGATACAGAAGGATCCCTCAAAGGGTTCAATCCCATCCAACTATCAGCCAATAACCTGTCTCTCTACAACATGGAAGCTCATATCAGGCATCATAGGCTAAGATAAGTGGTCACATGGATAAATACATAAGTACGGCAAAAATAGCAGAGGAGCCAAACACCAACTCCTTGTAGACCACACAGTCGCCCGAGACTGCAAAACCCGACACACCAACCTGTGCACCGCTTGGATAGATTACAAGAAAGCCTATGACTCAATGCCACACACTTGGATCAATGAATGCTTAGAGATGTACAACATCAATAGGACTCTAAGAACCTTCATTGCAAACTCGATGGGGCTGTGGAAAACCACCCTTGAAGCCAACTGCAAACCACTTGCACAAGTGTCCATCAAATGTGATCAAACCAAGGAGATGCTCTGTCCCCACTGCTTTTCTGCATAGGCCTGAACCCCCTCAGCCAAATCATCAACAAGACTGGCTACGGATACCGACTGAAGAATGGGGCCACAATCAGTCACCTTCTCTACATGGATGACATAAAGCTGTAGTCTAAGAGTGAGCGAGACATCGACTCACTGATCCACACCACCAGGATATACAGCACTGACATTGGGATGTCATTCGGACTAGAAAAGTGTGGTCGGATGGTTACAAAGAGAGGGAAGGTCGTCCGCACAGAAGGGGTCTCACTCCCAGAAGGAACAATAGCTGACATAGAGCACAGTTACAAGTACCTGGGAATACCACAAACAAATGGCAACCTCGACGAGGTCACAAGGAAAGGAGCCACAGCCAAATACCTCCAACGAATAAGGCAAGTCCTGAGAAGCCAGCTCAATGGCAAGAACAAGATCCGTGCAATAAACAGCTATGCCTTACCAGTAATCAGATACCCTGCTGGAATAATTAGCTGGCCAATGGAAGAGATAAAGGCCACGGATGTTAAGACTCGGAAGTTACTAACCATGCATGGAGGGTTCCACCCCAAATCCAGCACCCTGAGACTGTACATGAGCCGTAAGGAAGGAGGCAGAGGACTAGCGAGTGTGAGAGCCACTGTCCAGGATGAAACATCCAAGATTCATAAATACATCAAGGACAAAGCCTCAACGGACGATATGCTCAGGGAATGCCTCAGGCAATGGGGAACACAGGATGAGGGGCTAGAGGTTCCATCATGGGAGAACAAGCCCCTACATGGGATGTACCACCGACAAATAACTGAAGTGGCTGATATCAGGAAATCCTACCAATGGCTGGACAAAGCTGGACTCAAGGACAGCACAGAGGCTCTCATCCTGGCTGCACAGGAACAGGCCCTAAACACCAGAGCAATAGAGGCTCAGATCTACCACACCAGACAAGACCCAAGGTGTAGGTTGTGCAAGGAGGCCCCTGAGACAGTCCAGCACATAACAGCAGGGTGCAAGATGCTGGCAGGGAAAGCGTACATGGAACGACATAACCAGGTGGCGGGCATAGTGTACAGGAACATCTGTGCAGAATATGGACTGGAAGCCCCGAGATTGAAGTGGGAAACACCCCAAAGGTGGTGGAGAATGACCGAGCTAAGATCCTGTGGGACTTCCAGATCCAGACAGACAAGATGGTGATGGAGAACCAACCGGACATTGTGGTGGTGGATAAAGAACAGAGGAAAGCCGTTGTTGTGGATGTAGCTATACCAAGTGACTACAACATCAGGAAAAAGGAGCATGAGAAACTGGAGAAATACCAGGGCCTCAGGGAGGAACTGGAAAAGGCCTGGAAGGTGAAGACCACAGTAGTACCTGTGGTCACCGGGGCCCTCAGGGCAGAAACCCCCAAACTGGAGCAGCGGCTAAAACAGATCCCAGGAACAACATCAGATATCTCAGTCCAGAAATGTGCAGTACTAGGCACAGCCAAGATACTGGAGGAGAACCTGAAGCTCCCAGGCCTCTGGTAGAGGAACACAGCTCAGAGGATGAGAGAAAGAGAGAGACCACCACCCGCGGAGAGTGAGAAGGGAATTTATATTTAAATATATATTTATATATACTGTATGAACTCCCTTCTCACTCTCCATGGGGTGGTCATTATTTATATATATATATATATATATATATATATATATATATATATAATATATATATATATATATATATAAAAATATACAGGGTTTCCCCCTGTATATTTATAAGTTTTCAGGGTTTCCCCCAGAAAACTTGCTAAGCCCAGTGGTCGGGGCGTCGAGGCGGTCCACCAGCGGTCTACCATGTTTTTGTATTAAAAGTTGTTACGTTGACAGGAAATGCAAAAGTATTACTGTGTAATTATATGTTACGGGAAAACATCTCCAGTGAAATGATATTTAAACACACAACTTGTCTAAAAACAACAAATTTGAACTTCTGTTTAATCCAAATTAAGTCAGCGGCTCCATCAGGGCTTCAAGGGCCCCATAAACACTAATATTTTAAAACAGACCACAGATACATAAATGTAACACTTGTTTATTGAGATTATTAATGCTATTAAATTTTATTCAATTGTTTAGGCATACATAAATTAAAAGATTTTAAATTGTTTAACAATTAGATCCAAGATTTTAAGGAGTTGGCAAGTTTACTTTGTAAAACTTCATAGAACAATATTGTTAGATTGTTTGTTACCACAGCAACAATCTGATGCTGAGAATTTAATCTTTGAATTTACAAATACCTTTTTAGGCTGGCCAATTAAACTACTCCCTTCTCCCATATTTCACTAAATATAACACAGAAGCTGATACAGCCTCTGTCCCTGGACCGGCTGTATCAGGCCGGTCCAGGCCTGATACAGCCTTGGACCGGCCCTGCGTGATGAGGTAATCTGCTGCACTACGCAGAAATGCGCAACAAACGGGAGACTTAATTCAATGCTGCTAATGTGGCTTTACACTCAAAAAATTGAACTTAGGGGGTTATTACATTAACAAAAGAATATCATCTACTTTTAACACAATAATTTCATGTTTTAAACAAAAACGTGATAAAATCATGTTGAATAAACAAGAAATTCAACAACTTAACGTTTATGAAATTGAATCATGTTGAGATAACATGATTCATTCTTGTCAGACTGATCTTGTGCTGGAGGCGACAAGCGAGATCACGGCAGATCATGCAAGATCATGGGAAATCACACGAGATCATGGGAAATCACACGAGGGCTTGCGAGATGATTGTTTTGCATGCCAGGAAAACTCCAGCTGCAGTTTTGAGAATACTAAATATTCCTGGCAGGATTGGGCACATATCCACAGTGCTGCTATGTTTGGTCACGTTTCTATGTAATTGATGTTCTCACATCAGTGGCTAAACATGTATTCACATCACATGAATTGACAGTTAGCTGAGAAATAATCAGCATTTTTCTAACATTTGTACCATTTCCTGCTTGCTCCATGCTTGTCATTGCATTTATAAAAAATCTAAATTTGTTTCAAAGGCAAATATGACAAAATCACGTCAAATAAACATAAAATTCAACAACCCAGCGTTAATAAAATGTATTCAAGTTGAGACAACATGATTCTATTTAGTCAGACTAATCTCCCACCGACGAGGGTCTAACGAGACCAGATGATCACACGAGATGCTAGCGAGATTATGCGAGGTCTTGTGTCTGGGATATATTTTCAGCCGTCTAAATCAAAATAACAATCCAAGATAAAAAGATGGAAATTTAAATCATCAGTCTTTTTAAAAAACATTTTTTCTATGTTCGGTCACGTTTTTATGTAATTGATGTTCTCAAATCAGTGCCTAACATGCTAACATTACATGAAGCATCAATTTTAGTCATGGCATAATGAAAGGAGAATAACAATTTTAAAGATCTTTCAAATAGGCTGCAAGCAACTGATCACTTTTATTGTGACTTCCTTTGAATTTAGCTAAGTTTTCAAGTGTGTGAACATGTAGTATACATACTGCTGGATTTTTGCAATTGTTCTCATTGTTTTCTGATCTGCATATTTAGGAAAACACTGCTGAAGTCAGACGAGAGTGCATCATGAATGAAGATCCAGAGAAGCTGGTGAAAGAGTATGGTATGTTAATTTATCTTTGTGTCTACAAAAAAGATGGTTATAGTTAATTGGACTTCCTGTGAATTACTAATAAATTTAAAATAAGAAAAGATCATTAAAACTCTTCTTTTTTCACTTGGGTACATTCAATTTTAATTTGACTTTTGATGTGCTTTTAGATTTCTCCAACAAAAAAGGAGAATCATTAGTAAGATTGATATAATTACAGTTATGGTTAAGTGGGTTTAAAATGAGGGTTTTTAGGTGAGTTAAACTCCATAAAAAGATCTTCGGCCTGTTTACTGAGCCTTTTTTTCTAACATTTCTAACTTGTAAATGTTTTGATTTTTATGCTTGTTTCTGTATTTATCATCAAAAATAATACATATAATATACTAATATAAAAATAATACAGGTGTCTATGAAAAATGCAATGAACATTCAAGTTAAAATTGGTAGGTCTAACAGCAGCCAATCAGAGTGGAAAAATTTTCTTATTTTGTGCCATTTTCTAGTTGTTAAATGTTCCACAAAATGACCAGATAAAAGATGTTCATCCCTAATTTTGGCAAAAAAAACCTGCCAATATATATATATATATATATATATATATATATATATATATATATATATATATATATATATATATATATATATATATATATATAACAGCTACCTATGTCGTCGTACAACAAAGAGGAATAAGGAGTTTTCCAAAGCGTGACTTCAGCTGTTCGTTTTAGTCCAGCTGCTTGGTGGGAGTCGTCTGGAGCACCGTCCCTTCTTATGCCTCTGGGCACTTGTCCAGCTACTTCTGTAGCAGAATGGTTGTGTGATGAGTAACAACCAGTGGTTTTCCCCTGAAAAGTTGCACCATCACACAAATATGCAAATAATATGAAAATATGCAAAGAAATGAAAATGTGATAGGCAAAGCGGGCAATTCTCTGGGTTATTCAATTTTTGAAATAATAAAAAATGTTAACCAAGGTAGGAGCAGCAAACCGAGGGAGTTCTCCAAAATCTCTGTGAATAAAATATGAAGTCAAGACACTAGTCAGATCAATACTGATTAGTCAGTGCAGCCATAGCTACATGTCCAGTGTTATTTAACTACTGTACTGTACTACACAGAGCTCTTAAGAACAAAAAATGGCATTCAGTTGGTTCATTTTATTAAGTATGGAATTGTTACTTGTCTCTGTTTCATTTGTATAACTTATAATATTTTATCATTTTCAGCATTAAAGCCTGTTACATGCATCAGTGCTTGTGGAAGTAAACCTGGATGCTAATGGGGAGTGTATTTTATGATTTTAAAGCTGTTGTCTGACCAGAGCCACACTCTTAGTCAGAGGCTGTAAATTTACGGCAGAATTCCAGCAGTAACATACTGTTATTCCAAAATACGGTAGGATATTGTCAATTTGTTGTCTGCTCAACGTTTAAAGACGGAAAGAAAAACATACTTTCCATAACAACTTTTTAGGGAATTAATCAAAATCAACAGAGCATAATCAAAAATGGTAGATTACCAGTGTTGGTGTTGTTTGTTAAAAATACAATGTTAATTAAACACTTGTTTAGTCAAATTCAAAGATAGGTTTGTTAGTTTCCCTAAAAAGATGGTGTTTGATAAAAAGTTGCTCCCACAGTCGCAACGTATCTGTGACGTCATGTGTTTGCTTGGAGGCAGCAGTATGGCGTCTTGTCTGGAGCTTATCATAACAAGATAAGTTCCCCAAAACTATTTAAACATGCTCTTTTTGTTCTTTCTTTAATGTATTTATGTAATGTAATGGTAATATATTCTCTCAATGTTTGTAACTCCCGGCGGACATTCTACCACAATGTATGCTGCGTATATACTGTTACGTATTCTGTATCTCAATAAAGATTTATTAAAAAAAAAAAAAGAGGTAAGTTCCATGTTAAGACCATCATGTTTTGATTTTAATTGTTTTTTTTGAGAATTCATTAACTTTCTGTTTGCGCAAGAGTATCAACTTATGCTTAACGTAAGTTTATTTGTGTGGATACCCCAGTCCTTGACAGCTGCCATCCTGCACCTCTCAGATGCTTCCCTGCGCCAATTAACACACCTGACTCAAATGAAAAGCATGTTAGCAGGTCTGTTGGAGTAAAGATTCATTGAAAAGTTTCAGGACGGTAGCTCTCGAGGCCTGGATGTGAGCACCTTGGTTTGTTATTTTTGTTAGCAGCTAAAGCTACCAAGCAGGTGTAGCACAGGGTGTCGGGTGGTTAAATGAACATTAAAACTGTCAGAAAGGCCGTTTGAGTTAACATTATTTAGCTGCGGAGTCGTTTTCTTGAAGTTTTCGGCTATTGACGGCATAATGGGGAGAGTGGCTCTGCTGAACCGGTGGTTTGACCTATGCGATCAAAGCTAAGTCAATTTTTTGTCTCTAAATAATGATAATAAACAATGACATTTTGGTTGTCTCTTTTTTTTTCTTCATTAGTACGTCATGTTGGTGACTGAAGCGTGTTATGATGACTTCAACACATTTCTTCTGACAGGTTGGCAGAAGAAATTCTGTCCAGAATGTTTGACTAATTTCTATAATGCCTAATGTCCGAGTTATGTTCATGGTAATTATTTCTGACATTTTTATGCTTTATGGAGTAGGTGGTGAAAAATGCTCTCCAGGGTAAACTGGGTGGACAAAGTATTTTGGTGGGTCTGGTTAGTTTTGCTCACTTCTCTTTAAAATCTTGATTTATTATCCTAATATGTCTGCTATTTATCCTGTTGTTCTTTCAGGCTGGGAAAACCAGACATTCTTCTGTTGGTTCATGTGCTTCATCCTACATCCAAAGGCCACAAGAAGAATCCAAAACAGCTCATGTCAAACTGTGGACCGTGTTTTCAGATATGTGCAGGTATGTGGATATTCTAATGATCTTACTTCTTTGTAGAAGTACGTTTTCATTAGCTTAGTTTGCTAGCTGAATGTAGCTGTGTTGCTAAATATATTTAATATTTTTTATTATTCGTCTTATCATTATGTCAAAGATTCAAGCCAATGTTGAAGCCTTCCTCATTGCCGTGGAACCAGGACAGCCCTTCCTCCTGCATGTTGGTGAAAACAAGAGCAGCACTAAAGACGCTTCACCATCAGTGATCAAAAAATCATCCAAGGTAGCTTTTGATGAACTTTGAAAGCACGCTTCACCTTCAATGTAAAGTACCATGAATTCCTCTACAACTTCTGTATATTAACCCAGCCTTCAGTTTTCAGCATTGATGTGACTTGCATGATAATTGAGGAGTTTAACTTGCTTTTACTTTACCTGGCAGAGTGGACACTCTTTATTATGATGATCATTTAAATACATACTGTATCAATGAGAGGATTTGTTTTATGTTCTTCCAATTAAGGACTTGGTTTATTACAGTCCCTGTAGCAAGCAGTTTTCTGCATGGTCAGCATTGAAGGCCATATTGTCTTTGAGAGGGTCCAGCCAACATTCCAGACATTCCAGGACAACGTTGTCCATATTCTACATCTACATTTTCTACCTTCTAACATTTGACGAAGGTGGTGATGATTTCTTTTTACATAATTAAGAACAGCTTTATGTATATATTGTTCGAGCTGTATTCAGAATGCCACACTATTTATATTCTCTGGAATTTTCCCCTTTTTGATTTTGTTTTTTAGTCGTTTCATTGGGATTAACCCAGAAAGGGGCACAAAAGCCGGTCATGGGAAGATGGTAGACAGGAAAGACCATTCAAAAGAAAAAGTGACTGTCAATGTTCAGGTTTCCACCCTTATGAAAAACCTGATGGACTTTGAGTGGCATTTCATTCAGGTTAGGTATTAATGTTCTATCGCAAAACTACAACTGTACTTTAAAAAGTAGAATTACAGTTTTCTTGGCAGTAGCTCACTCATAAATTTAATGCAGTAGTAAAACTAAATTCACAGTAAAAATACAGGAACACCAGTATTCAAAGTATATTTACTTCCACCACTGTATTTTACAGTGGCCAACAGGTTCAAACACCCAGCAAAGATGAGAAAAACACATGCAACAAAAAAGAGATGCCAACAAAAAGTGCTGAAAACAGAAGTGATCCAGACCACTAGGGGGAGTCGAACAAATAACGGCTGTGTCCGAAGTCAGGTTATGCATCTTTGGGTCCTCGATGACCAGAAGAGAAGCTTTAGCTTTCAGCTAGCTGCTTAGCCTCTACCGTGGCGTTATGTTGCTTAGCAACTGTGACAGTGCTGTTGCATATTTTAAAAAATCTGTTAGTCTGATTCTAAAATGTTTAAACATGTATAGCACATTTACACAAGGAATGTAAGCAAAGTATCCCTTTTCAAATACTCTCCAAATCTCAGGTAAGACAATACAGTTTAATCAAACTACTACTACTGTGTTTTAGGCTTAACTTTAATCAGTCAAACCCATTTGCTCAGGAATAAATGAGATATTTTAGTAAACCAAAATATTACAACTAGATGTTACCTGACTGAATATCTGTATTTAACTAACTGTCATTTGGGAAAGTCCAAATGAGTCGGGTGTTCTCCCGCGGTATACTAAACCTGGACCAGCTAGCAGCAGGCGAGGGGAGCTGCATGTTAATACAGCAGGAGCAGACGTCACCAAATACATCGGACAGATACTGCAATTAGGTGATGCATTAATGAACCGAGCAAAATGTGAGATTTATGCATCTACCTTCTCACCTACAAACATAGGTTAAATCATGTTGTGTCACGGCTGCTAAGCAACATAACATCGAGGTGGAGGCTACAGCTTCTCTGCAATGCTCTCTGCCTTCGCAGGACCCCTTGTCCGTTGACCTAGTCGTTTCTCAAGCCCATGAAAGAATAAGCTTGAAAGGATGCAGACCCTGATTTCGGACACAAAGCTCTAGTGGTCTGGACACTTATTTTTATATATTTTTTGCATGTCTTTTTTTATTTGCGTCTTGTCTTTGTTTGCTGCACGCATGCACCTGTCGACCACCGTAGTATTTTAACGATTCTGTATTTTAGTTCTGCTGGGGTCCATATGGTTATGCGTATTTGTTATAAGTTGCATTGTGATCACTGTTATGTGTAAAGTATTATGGGGTTCCCCTGTCTGACTGCTGACTTCCACTCGCATGTGATGGACCTGTCATGTGGGCGAGGGATCCGGGGAGCGGGATCTGACAGAATACCGGAGGAGCGGAGAGTTCAGTGTATGTTAGCAGTGAAGCTATTCAGTTGAGTGTAACAGTTTGTTAGAGGGGAGACTGCACAGTGGCGCAGTTGGTAGAGTTGTTGCCCTGCAGCAAGAAGGCTCTGGGCTCGACTCCCGGCCCTGGTCCCTCTGCATGGAGTTTGCATGTTCTCCCTGTGCATGCTTGGGTTTTCTCCGGGTACTCCAGTTTCCTCCCGCAGTCCAGAAACATAACTGTCAGGTTAATTGGTCTGTCTAAATTGTCCCTAGGTGTGAGTGTGTGTCCATGGTTGTTTGTCCTGTGTGTCTCTGTGTTGCCCTGTGACAGACCGGCGACCTGTCCAGGGTGACCCCGCCTCTCGCCCGGAACGTTAGCTGGAGATAGGCACCAGCACACCTCCCAACCCCAATAAGGGACGAGAGTGTTAAGAAAATGGATGGATGGTATTGGAAGTCTAAAGGACAATAGACTGGCAGATTATATGATGAAGCACCTACAGACTGAACACAGTCACTGCTCATGGAAATCATAACAGAATGGAAAAATTTTGAGGGTTGAATTTTGTTTTACAAAATTTGTTGGGGCATTTGTGAGCAAAATAATTTTTGTCAACATAAATGGAGACACAACATGGTAGAAAATGGGGATCCAGGATGACTGTTGAAAAGTCCTGATAAACTGTTCTGTTAGATAAAAGATGTTCAAGAATCTTTTGTCATCTTTTCATCTTTTGTTCAAACATCTTTTGTCACTCCTGGTCTACACCTTGTGATTAAAGCAAAAACTTTAGTGAAACATAATGTTTGTCATAACTGACTCCAAGATGGTTAAACAGTGAAAACCAGATGTTTTTTTTAGGTTATGTCTTCATTGTTGATTCACTTCTGAACTGCAAATGTCATCAACTGAAGATGATATACATTCATTTGAAACACACTTGATTAATTCCAACTTCATATAGTTGGACACAATTTCCACATTAAAATAGTACAAGTTTTGTTTACCTCCAGACTTTATTGTATACATTTGAGTGTAAAACGTTTTATTAGTGCAGTGTGATGCCATTGATCACCATTATTAAGTGGTAGAGTCTGACTGGCTACCCTCAGTTTATTCCTCATACTGAACCATAGATGAAGATCACAAAAGGGTCAATGGGTTGACCATCGATTGTTCCTCTTTGTCCACGTTTATCACGTCGGACACCTTGTATAGACTCCTCTCCATACTGGCCGGCCTCCCTGCATGGAGCCCGCATGGTCTCCCCCCACAGTCCAGAAACATGACCTCTCCAAATTGCCCCTAGGTGTGAGAGAGTGTGTGTGCATGGTTATTTGTCCTGTGCGTCTCTGTGTTGCCCTGCAACAGACATTGCGACCTGTCCAGGGTGTACCCCGCCCCTTGTCCACAACACCAGCTGGAGATAGGCACCAGCAACCCTCCCGACCCCACCAAGGGACAAAGGTGTAAGAAAATGGATGGATGGATGGGTTTGTTAGAGGCACGAGCTGCAGCCTAAGGAATATCAGCTCTCTCTTATTTCTAAGTATTGGCAGTATCAATCAATCAATCAAATTTTATTTGTGCACATTTCAGCAGCAAGGCATTTCAAAGTGCTTTACACAATTTAAAATAAAAATGAAAACAGAAATAGACAGAGATTTTGAAAAAGATAGAAACATTATTAAAAGTAAAAATTAAAAGTGAAAACATTTTAAAACATCCCAAACCTCGACATCATACAAGGATTCTTACACGACGGTCTAATCCCAGCTCACGTTCCCTATTGGGTGAACAATCGTCACACTGATAGGAAGAGCCGACATCTGCAAACCTCAGAGTTTTAGCAGAGCGACATCATACAAGGATTTGTTTTTGTATCTTACAAGGATTCAAGGCATTTCAAAGTGCTTTACACAATTTAAAATAAAAATAAAAACAGAAAGAGACAGAGATTAGATAACAATTAAAATAAACAAAACAAAGAGACGAGAGTTTGAAAAAGATTTAAAAAGATAAAACATTCAGAGATTAGATAACAATTAAAAATAAAAACAGAAAGAGACAAAGTTTGAAAAAGATTTAAAAAGATAAAAACATTAAAAGTAAAAATAAAAACATTCAGTTTATCCATAAGCATCTCTAAACAGGTGGGTTTTAATTTGAGATTTAAAGACACTCAGTGTTTCAGCTGTTTTACAGTTTTCTGGAAGTTTGTTCCAAATTTGTGGTGCATAGAAACTGAATGCTGCTTCTCCTTGTTTCGTTCTGGATGCAGAGCAGACCAGAACCAGAAGATCTGAGGGGTCTAGACGGTTGGTATGGCACTAGCAGATCTTTAAGGTATTGTGGTGCTAAACCATTAAGTGATTTGTAAACTAACAACAGTATTTTAATGTCTATTCTTTGAGCTACAGGGAGCCAGTGTAGAGACTTTAAAACTGGTGTTATGTACTCTATTTTCCTGGTTTTAGTGAGTACAGTACTGCATCTGCGGTGTGTTGGCGTCATTACAGTATTTACTTACAGTACACCACTTTAAAAGGTAATTACAGAATTGAAAAGGTAAATGTCCAGTAAAATACTGCTATCTACGGACGCCAGCTTTTTCCCCCCCCGTTTTTCTGAAAGAACGGTAAAAAAAATAACTGGCATCTGTAGGTACCATTATTTTTTTTTACCGTTCTTTCACAGTATCCATACCGTACTTGCATTGACGGTAATCTGCTGTCAGGATTAATTATGGTACAGCTACTGTGCATTTTTCAGTAAACTTCTGGCGAATATAGCTGCCAGTATGTCACTGTAAATTTACAGGATTATTTCTTAGAGTGCAGCTCATTAACACTTAATCCTCATTATAGTCTGCCATGGTTGTTGTTTTTCTTCCCATTTGTGCTATCAGAATGCAGAATAGTGATATTTGTCTAGTATCAGTGACATTCAAATCAGATTAAAGCTACCTGACTGTAAGGACTCGGGTCACATTTGAAAAGATCGGATACGTAGGATTTAGGAACACATATCCAAGTGGCCTGGGCTACATTCGTAAAAATCTGATCTGTGTTGTCCAGTCTGTCATGAACGGATCAGATACAGGTCGCATTAAGGAAAAAAAATCTGAAGTGTGTCTCTTCAGGCTGCAGTGTGAACGTAGTCTTAGTTACAAATGAGGTTGTAGGTCTTGGACTCATTGTTCATGTGTAAAATAGAAAAACAATTATTCATCCAAAATCTTTTTTCCCCAGAATTAATACATTTATAATCACACTTAACTCTCCTGAATTGTTTAGTAAATCAAATTATGAAGTACTTAAAAATTCTCAGCTGTCATACACATCCAGTTAAACTAAAAAGTTACAATGACATCACATTTCAAATATTTCATTCACAGCATAGTTCAGATTAGCTTTCATAGCTGATCAACCAAAAGCTGACAATGTAAGGAGTGGCTAACAGAGCCCACGAGGGGCCACCAGTACAAACATGTGAGAATGGAAGAAGCAATTGCAGGCATTGCGAAGAAGCAGGAGGGACAGTTGAGCAGAGACTTCAAGGAACAGAAAACACGAAACATGGATGAGTGTAGACATTTCAATTAAATTAGTAAATGGATGTGTTGATGCTGGGAAATTGATTCCCTGTTTATTTAGATCAAGATGTAAAAACTAAAGTTGTCCCACTATAATCAAGCACCAGTTAAACTTCAAATTATGATTATTTACATCAAGATGGAGGAGTTTTGCATGCGGTAGGTCAGTGGGAAAACACAAACAACTCTTTTTCATGACCAAATCTGCAGATGCTCTAGCTCACCATTTCTTGTGTGCTTTTTTCAAATTTCTTTTTATTTTCAGTTTGTGAGGCATTTTATGTGGTACCTGAAGAGAGTGCTGCAAAAAAAAAAAAACGCTACAAACATAAAAATCAATGCTGTATAGAAAAGTGAGCCAGAAATAACAATAAAATAAACATCCATGTTATTAATTTCTTGAAAAAACTTGTGTCCCATTGCCCTCCGCAGAAGAACACCACTCCCTGACCAGAAGCAATCTATCAGAGCCTGGAGGAAAGTCTTAGAGCTGTCAATCATGCTTGTGTACACACTGCTCTATGTGGTAATGGCAGGGGAATGAATTACTGTTGCAGGAAAACTGTTTTCAGTGGCCATGCATTCATTTCAGGCTTTGTTGTGGTGAACCAACTGTAGCTTAGCAATGTCACTCATCCTGAAAATAAGTGCCATTTTCCTTAGTTTCCAAATGACACCATGAACAATAAAATATTAGATAGTGATGATAAAGAAGAAAGCCATCAAACAAGGCCATCCAACCAGAGATGATAATATATGTATTATAAAGTCAGAATTTTACATCTGACAATTGTTCTAATGTCAGAATCATATCTAGAAGAACCATATGTAGAAGAACCATATCTGAACAGAGTAGTCCATTTTGGAATATTGTTAGCCACTCACCCCAAACCACATAGTCACTGTGCTATCAGTTATAAAGCAGCTTTTGCTTTATTCACTCTATTAGTAAACAGTATAAACTAAGCACTTCAGCAATTTTCCAATGTGATCAATCAATCAATCAATCAAATTTTATTTGTATAGCACATTTCAATGGCTGCACAGTGGCGCAGTTGGTAGAGCTGTTGCCTTGCAGCAAGAAGGTTCTGGGTTCGATTCCCGGCCCCGGCCTTTCTGCATGGAGTTTGCATGTTCTCCCTGTGCATGCGTGGGTTTTCTCCGGGTACTCCGGTTTCCTCCCACAGTCCAAAAACATGACTGTTAGGTTAATTGGTCTCTCCAAATTGTCCCTAGGTGTGCATGGTTGTTTGTCCTGTGTGTCTCTGTGTTGCCCTGCGACAGACTGGCGACCTGTCCAGAGCGTACCCCGCCTCTCGCCCGGAACGTTAGCTGGAGATCGGCACCAGCAACCCTCCCGACCCCACCAAGGGACAAAGGGTGTCAAGAAAATGGATGGATGGATGGATGGATAGCACATTTCAGCAGCAAGGCATTTCAAAGTGCTTTAGACAACTTAAAATAAAAATGAAAACGGAAATAGACAGATTTTGAAAAAGATTAGAAGATGGAAACATTGTTAAAAGTAAAAATTAAAAGTGAAAACATTTTAAAACATCTCAAACCTCGACATCATACAAGGATTCAAACCTCAGAGTTTTAGCAGAGCGACATCATACAAGGATTCAAACCTCAGAGTTTTAGCAGATCGACATCTTACAAGTATTCTCAAACCTCAGTTTTAGCAGAGCGACATCTTACAAGGATTCTCAAACCTCAGAGTTTTTGTATCTTACAAGGATTCAAGGCATTTCAAAGTGCTTTTCACAATTTGAAATAAAAATAAAAACAGAACAAGACAGGGTTTGAAAAAGATTTAAAGAGTTAAAATCATTATTAAAAGTAAAAACATTCAGTCTATCCATAAGCAACTCTAAACAGGTGGGTTTTAATTTGAGATTTAAAGACACTCAGTGTTTCAGCTGTTTTACAGTGCTCTGGAAGTTTGTTCCAAATCTGTGGTGCGTAGAAGCTGAATGCTGCTTTTCCACGTCTCGTTCTGGTTCTGGGGATGCAGAGCAGACCAGAACCAGAAGATCTGAGGAGTCTAGACAGTTGGTACGGCACTAGCAGATCTTTAAGGTATTGTGGTGCTAAACCGTTCAGTGATTTATAAACTAACAACAGTATTTTAAAGTTTATCCTTTGAGCTACAGGGAGCCAGTGTAGAGACTTTAAAACTGGTGTTATGTGCTCTGTTTTCCTGGTTTTAGTGAGTATGCGAGCAGCAGCATTCTGAATCAGCTGCAGCTGTTTGATTGATTTATTAGTCAAACCTGTGAAGACGCTGTTGCAGTAATCAAGGCGGCTAAAGATAAATGCAAATGCCAAAATTAGACTAAAGGACCTTACTTCCATTTGACTGGTCAGAGAATTTTTTAAATCGGTGTTCTTGGATTATAAACATGCAATATCCATTATTGTAGCTGCAGTCACTTACACGAAACTGTGTTAGACATACAAGATTAGTACATTGTGGTTGCCTCCTTTGGCTTCAGTGAAGCTCTCCTTCCTCCTGAGCCCCTTCAGCTCTCACCACATCCCTCTGAGGTGAGCCAAGAAACCTCAAGCTATTTGTTCTTCCAACTACCATCCAGCAAGACTACACTTCCTTTTTCAACTGTCAGGCAGATTTCTTCATACTGGATTGCCCTCTTTACAGACACACCTTTGTGTGTCTGTAAAGTAGAAAAAAAATGAAAAATGTGTTGCTTACTTTTTTGTACCTCAGTGATCACTGCATTACCTGTCTGTAGGGATCTTGGGATGTTTTGATTATTTCATTCTAGTATAATCATTCTGTGTTCCTTGATTAGATCAGTCTTGTTGCTGTTTTATTTTGGTTCAGTACTTCCTTCGTGATTGTAGTTTAATATGTTTATTTCTGATGTCTAGTTATTCTTTGTTACTCTAGTTTAATTATGTTTCTTAGATCTAGTTATTTGTTTGTTTTTAGATTTATTTCCAAGACCCCTCGTGTACTCTCCGTCACCCCTGTGCCATTTTCTTTCTTTCTGTCTCTCTTTCTCTCCTCAGCCTGCCTTCTGCTTTCTCCCTTCACACCTGGAGCCCGTTTCTAATCAACCATCTGTTCCTTCTTCAGTAATCAACCTCCCCAGTATATGTAAAACTAATTCTCAGTTCCTCTTTGCTGGTTTCTCCAGTCTAATCCTGTTGTCTCCCTGCTGTTTCCTTTCTGTGTATTGCTCCTGGATCCGGTTTTTGTTCTGCTCTGGCTCCCTGTCTCTCCTGTGGGTTTTCAAATTTTTCATCAGTTTTGAGTGTTAAACATTCTTCATCTACAACATGCCTCTGCCTCTCTGCATCTGGGTCCAGTTTAAAACTGCACATCATGACACTGTCAGTATTCATAGAGAGTCAAATGGTTAGGTATAATAAGCTACAAACTTTTCTCTGTCACAGGTTTCTTTTTGTGAAAAAAGACAACGGTAACACTTTATTTGAAGGGGTGTGCATAAGACTGACATGACACTGTCATAAACATGACATAAACACCTGTCATGAACATAAAGAAGTCTTTATGAATGTTTGACTGTTGTCATGATGTGTCATTCGGTAAATGACACTTTTAATGCAAAGTTGCTCTAAAAGTTGTATTGAAAGTCCATTAAAAGTGCAAACTTTGCATGATTTTGTAAATGACAATTTACCAAGACGACTTTCAATACAATGAATAATTCTCAGAACATTTATGTTTATAACACAATATTCATGAAAAATACTTAACTTTATGGGTTCAAATATTTTGGCAGCATTTCTCTTTCTCCTCTTATTTGTTAAGTTCCTAAAATAATCTTCCGCTTAGGTTGTCATGTTTTAATAATAATCATATTGTATAATCAGCCTCAATAATCATTCCTGCTATAGGCCATTCCTTCTAATTGTAATCATAAAGGACAGAGTTTAAGAGCAATCCTTGTAGAAATGATCAATTAAACAAATAACAAGGTTCTTAAACATATTACAAAGTAAATTTCTATGCAAAAACCCCACAAAATGCTCTTATCTTAAATAATAGCCAAGAGGACTCCAAATGACAGAGCATACATTATAAACCACCAGGACCTTCTGTTTGATTCTTCCCTTTCTGTGGATGATGTGTTCTTATCTCAGAATGACAACAAATGACAATACTAAGAAATAGATTAAACTTGTATTCTTTTTAAATGTATGACACAATACTAATTTTTCAACTTACTCCACTTCCAAAGAATGGAGAACTCTATGATTATCATCCAAGGTATGCCTCAACAGTACCAGAGAACATTCAAAATAACAATTAAAAAAAATCACTTTACCTTGATTTATACAATAGTAGTTCATTAAGATTTTATGGCATGAAATAAGTATTTGATAGGAAAACAAAGCTTAGTATTTGCTCCAGAACCCTTTGTTTCCAGGTGAGAGGTTTGATGTCTCCAGTGGTGCTGGTCTACTCCTCCATACAGTTCTTCAGATTGTTCAGGTTTCATGGCCTGTTGCCAGTTCCCTCGAAATGTTCTGTTTCTGAACAGATGAAGCGCCTCAGTGCACTGCAGTCATCCTGCCTGCTTTACAGACAGTAAGCCCCTGAGCATGATGGTTCCACCCCCGTGCTTCACAGTTGGGATGTTTCTTCCTCCTCCAAACACAGTGAGTGGACTTCATTCCACTCACTGGAATGGAGCTCTGTTTTGGTCTCATATGGCCTCATAACCTTTCCAGGCCTCCTCTGGATGGTCATGATGGTCATCTTAATTCAGATCGGGCTGGACATGAACTGGGGACCTTTTATACACTGTAGGATTTTAACCCATGATGGAGTAGTGAGTTAGTCATGATGGTTTAATTAATCCAGGTAATGAGTATTTCAATTCTGTGATAGAATTGAAATAAATGCAAAAATAAATACTTAAATGCAAAAAAATAATTTAAAATCATCCAATGTGAGACAGAGAAATGTGTCTGAATTATGAATTATTTTTGTTTAGCTACTGTTTCTTCCAGTTGAGGTGTACTCCAGACATTAGCGTAAAACTGGGGTGTATCATATATCCCCACTTTATGTATAAGCTCAATATGAGAGGATAATAATTCACATCAAGTTGATTGTGTTATTACTGAAATACATGGGACTGATTTAATTCCTTGGTACTATAGAGTGATGGAAGCTAAGCCAGATGGGTATAGCTCACCACATAAATTCTTTTTGGGACTAAAGAAACCTATGGCATCGATAAAGAAGTGTGAAAGCAGCTTGTTGGAAGCCAACCACAGTGAAACAGGTACTGAGGTCTGTGACTGATGGCAGCAGACAGTGTGTCCAGCTGCTCAGTGAGACGGGCAGTAAAGGACCTTGATTGACAAGAGGTCTTGTGGCTCGAGCCTCAGCATGCCACTCACCCGCCACTTCCTGGGCTTTTGTGTTTCAGATACATACACACATACACACACCATCTGCTGTGGTAATTCACAGACTGCATGCCAGAGCAGCACACGGCCTCCTCTCTTACTTTGCTTTCTCCTATTCATCCTTCTTCCACTCACTCGTCTTTTATTTGAAGGGAGAAAGCCAGGCTATTCGGAATTTTTGTTTGTACTACCTCTTCCAATATGCACACTCTCTCTTAATTTCACACACAATCATTTCCCTTCACTAAAAAGCAGTCTGATCTACTGAAGTTTTCACATTAATATTTGATAACATTATTGAAGCATAGAGGGAAAGATCTGCTTTGGATAAGACTTTTGAAAATAATTCATTGATTTCACACTTAACATATCTTAATGGTCATTAACAGTTATTTAATGAGTCTGAGCTCATATTAAATTACATGCCTGTGATCAGTTTAGTGCAATAATATTGTGCTAATTAACTACATTGTTCATTATATGCTTGTGTCCTCCAAAATGTTATTACAGTGGATCCCCTGTATTTGAGGGAGTTGGGGACCATATAGCCAAATAGCCAAAACTTATCAGGCCACCTCTAAGAACACTTAAAGCAGCTCGTATTAATAGCTCAAATATCAAGTAAATCTTGATAGGCATTATTTTACATCATAGAAATCTTATGGGTACTACCGCAGAATTAATATCTAAAGTGTTATTTTGCTCCACTCTTGGATTTATGGAACTCTTAGTTACATAAATTGCACTTCTGGATTGGCTCTTAGCAGGCGGCAGCCAAGATTTATGCTACCTTTATACATTTAATTTATCCTGCCTTACCAAAAAAAGTTACCACCTGAATTTAACTGAGATATGGTATAAGCCTCCTATTGGATAATTACTACATGAATAACTGTCTTTCAGCTGGAACAAGATATGCAACTCCAGATATTACAATGAATGGGTTCCATTTCTTAAACAACTATGTGGAAAGGTACATCCTGTGGCTCTTCTTATAGCTGTGCAGTATTAGTGAGGCTAACTGAAGAAAAGGCTTCAGTTTATTAGGAAGCATAACAATTGGACTGATGGAAGAAGGTCATGTGATCCGATGAGTCCAGATTGACCCTCTACCAGAGTGATGTGTGCAGAGTAAGAAGAGAGGCGGGTGAAGTTGTTACCCATCATGCCTAGTGGCTACTGTACAAACCTGTGTGAGCAGCACAATGATCTGGGGTCGCTGCAGTTTGTCATGTGTTGTTGGTTCAGCAACACTGAGGTCACCTGGCCACCGAATGACCAGGTTATTACGTCAATGGATTATTGCTTCTCTGAAGACATGGGATATTCCAAAATGGCAATGTCAGGAGGATTCATTAGGTTTAAATTATGAAAGGCTCAACCTCCATAGAGTCCAGACCTTACCTGGAGACCAGACCTGGAGAAAGCTTTGCCCATTGGTCGGAATCTCCCATCATCAACAAAAGATCTTGGTGAAGAATTAATGCAACAATGGAGGAAATAAATCTTGTGACATTGCAGAACCTAATTGAAAAAAGCCACAACATGTGTATTCTAATCAAAGTTAAAGGCAGTTCAAGGAATTAGTGCGAGATCTTTATAATAGATTGCATACCTTCATTCCATTTAAGAGAAATATTATCTTAATATAACTCTAGAATCTTATTTTCTGGATAATAAGTCAGCTATTACAGTTGTTACAATGCCTTATGTATTTTATGAAACAAACAATGTCTTCAAAGGTGGTTGAAGTCATCCCACTGCTGTTACTCTCCTGACTCGAAAAGTGAGGTATTCACAGCTCAATTGATTTATGTTGAGGTAACCCACACTCCAGCTGTGTATCAAATACAGCTGGCTGGCAGCACAGTTGGTTTTGTGGGCTCAGGCCTTTAGTGCTGTGAAAGATACTAAAGACCTGGGCCCTAATTCACAAGGAATCCTGAGACTGGAAATAGTTCCTAGTGACATCATTTTAGGAAAATTCTTAGAATTTATGGAATCCTACAATTTCTCAGATTTTCACCTTGGTAAGATAAAGGTTATTCACAAAGCATCTCAGGCTTTAAGAGAGCTCCTAAACTGCTATCTGAGAGACAAGGTCTTGGATATGGAATCATATCCAAGAATTTAGGTTTCTCCCTACGTGCAACCTGTGTCCAGATATGCATTATGAAGTGGTTGTTTTCTCCTTTGCCAACCAGCAGTTCTGATCTGCAGTGCAATTGAGGGCAGCAATTGTGTTTTTACAGGTCTTTTTAAAGCTTCGGATGGATGTAATAGAGAAGTTTCTGGTGGTTAATAAAGCAGGGATGAGTCAAAAGTGGACACCAGAACTAAAAACTTCTTTGGGAGTGAAAGTCAAAGGCCTTTGTTGCAAGAATGTCTGCTACTGGAGTTATTTTCTGCTCACAGCATGACCATCTACAACAACTCTGATGATACATGTACTATAGAGTAACATTTAATTTGCATTTAAACTAAACAAAGTATTTTTGAATTGAACTGAATGAACAGGGAGAATTACCTCCACTAGTATCCCCATATCTACTGTGCTCCCCATTTTGGCTGAACAGGAAGGAACAGTGAGGAAACATAACACCCCTTAAACCCACAGAAACTCCTTTAGCCTTAAAACAAT
This sequence comes from Poecilia picta, assembly GCA_033032245.1. NCBI lineage: Eukaryota > Metazoa > Chordata > Actinopteri > Cyprinodontiformes > Poeciliidae > Poecilia > Poecilia picta. Next base: position 2,395,985 of record CM065355.1, read on the forward strand.
GTTGTCTCTCATCTGGATAGTGTCTCAATTCTTAATCTTTGGAATTCTGCCAACACCCTTTGGATGTTGGCAGAACGTAAAACTGAGCTGAGCAGGGAGACTCCTAACAGGAAAGGATGTTAGATTGATTGTTTAATTTTTGTTCTTAGTATCTCTCTCTTAAAACAATTGTCAATTCAGATGACAAAATAGATTAGCTCTTTGAGGGATTTAGGTTTGTCCGTACGTGCAAGTTTGTCCTTTACTTCAGAATTGAAAAACTATATTTCAGACATTGTAGGAACCATTAAGCAGAAACTGCAAGCGTCATTCTGTCAAATTCAGCGAGACTTGGTTTCTTGTTTAGTGTTCCATAAATGTAGTTTCTTTGTGATTTCTGTTTTATTTTCTTCATGTAAAAGGCTGTTGAAATTCAGGTCGGGTGTAGACATATGGATGAAGTCTGTCTAAAGCAGGTCACAAAGCTTGAGGAAAGTTTGCTGTTTAGCTTGTGACTCAAACCGGTAAACTGGTCTAACGTTGGACTGAATAACTCTGTTGTTGACTGAGGGACTGGAGCGGCTTCATATTTAGCAAATCATTTCTAAGTTTCTCTGCTGGGTCAGACTGGGTTGATGATTCTATCATGTCCATGTTTACCTTCCTGATCAACATGTAGACATCCTTCAAAAACTTTGGATGCAAGAAAGTGTTGGTTTATTTACAAAAGTGCTTTATTTGCAATTTGGAAATGTGCAAATATATGTAGTGCATCAATAGAAGAGGCGTTAGATGGGACAAGGACTTTAAGAGTATTGTAGAGTGAATGGCTTTTTCTCATGGATTTCAGTTAGTTTAGCTCTGGGGGAATACAGCTGGCTGCGGGTGGTTGTTTGAGGCATCTGGTAATGGTAAAAACTTTTCAGAAGAGGCTGAACTGCCTATTGCAGACCAGACATGGAGTGGAGCTGTAAAGAATGACCATGTAGTACTCGAGTGCTTCCAGAATGAGGATCTGTCTAGATATCCAGGCTTGGACTTCAAACAGTTGATCAACCCTTGAATCGGAGAGCACAAGCCAGTTCAGCCAGTCTCTTAAGGTATTCCTCAGCAGTCAAGAGCCTCAAAGAAGGAGCTTTCCAAGAAAAAATGAGTTACTATCTGTTCTCACGATGCGGGGCTTTACTGATGTGATAAAATAAATAAATATTTTCCTTTTTCCGCAGCCATTGTACAGCGTTTGTTTATAACCCAAGTGGAGCTGCACTTGGATTGCCAGATGAAGGCTGGGCTTGGAGTTGCTAGGTGAAAAATTGTGAGGCAACAATTTAGAGCAGGGGTGGGCAATTCTGGTCCTTGAGGGCCGGTGTCCTGTAACTCTTAGATTTCTCCCTGGTAGAACACACCTGGATCCAATAGCTGAATCACCTCCTCAGTTGAGTCAGGTTCTCAAGAGTCCTGCTAACGACCTCATTATTTGACTCGGGTGTGTTGAAGTGGAGACACATCTAAAAGTTGCAGGAGACCGGCCCTTGAGGCCTGAAGTTGCCCACCCCTGATTTAGAGGTTTTTGAAGCAGGCGCCTTTGAATGACAACACCAGCAAAACATTAATTTATCCCTAAAAATCAGGTGTTTTTTTTTCCCCCCTTTGAACCATTTCTAGCAGTAGCAAATACTCATGGATGTACAGAAAAACACAAAAGTGAATTTTGCATTATAGTGGCCCTTTAATATACTTACCTCTCTGTATCAGGTTTAAACCAACTAGAGTGCAGAAAGTGACTGGTGGTATTTAACCCAAATTAGGTCAGCAAATGGCATGTACAGCTAACTGTGAAGTAATTCAAACTGTTGGGGAAGGTGAAGCACATTATAAAGTGAATTGTTTGATTGGAACTATCTGATTTTTTTTCATTGTTTTGATATGCATTCATTATACCCCACGCAAGTCCCACAAGCTATTATTGTGTACCAACACTAACAACAAAACAGGTGAGGCTCTTTAAAAAGCCTTACAGAGACTGAGAAAAAAATGTTCTAATTAGCATGTTATCAGTTTTTATTTACATATTACTTACCCCTAACTTAATATTGAATGAAATATCTGATTGAGCTACAGAGTGAATAATTTAGCACTTAGCAATTTGTCAAACTTATGGAAGTACAAACAATGACATCACAAGTTAGGTGTTTTCTCTCAAAGTTCAAAAATTCCTTTTTAACAATTCTACAAAAATATAGATTTTTTTTTTTTTATCATACATATCAGCACTTCCATCTTGATTTCCGATGATCTGGGCTCAGCATTTTGACAAGTTGGAATAAATAGGTCCCTTGCTATTTCAGCTTTATGGTTACTAAACTATGCAGCCGGGTTTCTGGTTCATTTTAAATACCCTAAACTTTTCATTATATTGCATTCAAGCTGCTCTTCTCTCTCCTGATAGGCATTTTTGCAGTAGACAGAAAGCATACTTTCTGACTATTACAAGACTATCCCTGCAGCCATTTTAACTTTGGTCTTCAGCAAAAACCTATGAAGGCATTACAAACACACAACCCATATTTTTACACCAGTCTGACAGCATCTGCATTGCACATTTTACAAGACCAGACTAAAAAAAGGTATTTCCAATTAGTTGCCTCAGATGATGAAATTTCTGTTTAATTTGCAATAAACTATATTGCTCAATGAATGTTTAAAAAAGTGGATGAAGGTCTTTGCTTAAATTGCCTTCTTTGAAATATCTAGGATTATGAGATGATGTCAGAATGTAAGTCAATGTAAAGAAAGACGATTACTTTTTAAATCTTGTAGACTTTAAATAAATGAAACCAGTGACTGAAAATCAAGTTGTATACTTTTTTCCCTAATTTTGCCATGTTAACTATAACTTCTGCATTATAATGGAGTTTGATATGATAGCCCAACACAAAGTAGCTCATTACTATGAATTACAAGAAACTGGATGTATTGTGCATGATTATTGGGCAATTATTAATTTACAGAATCATTATGTACACTCATAATATAACAGAAAATTTTCTTATCTCACTTTTTTATTGTCATCCGTCAAAGTGAGAATAATAAACATACAACTCAAAATTGACAAATAAGCATTTCTGACATTTTAAGAAAAAAAAATCTCTGACCAATATAGCCACCCGCTTTTCAATAGCCATTTTAAGCCTTGGCGCTTAATGGAGTCTGTCAGTTTCTTGATCAACTTTTTGTGTAGCAGCAATCACAGCCTCCCAGACACTGTTCAGAGATGTGTTCTGTTTTCTTTCACCATAAAACTCCCATTTAAGAAGGCCCCACAAGTTCTCAAGGACCTCCTTAGGTCCTCCTCTGGTGAGGAAGGGGGCCACTTCATTATTCTTTAATCTTTAAAGTGATCAAGAATTAGTTCAACATGTTGACTATGCTGTAAATGTCCTATTAGCTAAAAATTTCTGTTACGCCAAAACTCGTTAAAAAAAAAAAGTATATATTTTGTTATATTTTTCGCCCGTGGAGGTTGTCATGTTTTTACATGATGGGTTGATGACATCATTAGGTTCATTCTGTACTGGAATTTAGAGGGTAACAAGAAAGGCTAACTTTACCCGAGTTGTTATTTATCATATTGCATTTGACTAATTTTAGATAATGCCACACTGTCACTGATGGCTATAATAAAAAAAAGACAAAACAAACAGAAACAGAAAAAAAAAAAACGGTGAGTTGGGAATAAATCATTTCTTGCACGAGAGCTGATGAAAACAATTTCTGAAGTACTACATTTGTGCCCCAATATTTCGCTCCAGAAGACTGAATCATTTGTACAAGGAAAACTGACAAAGGCTCTTACATGTGATCGTTACCTTTGCAAGCTAAAAATAATGTTGTGCCAACAGATTTTGGCCACAGAGTGCCTAAACTCTGCTGCTGCTGGAGCGAAAAACATCAGACACTGAAGGAAGCTAATTAAGATTCTAATGGAGCTTTGCAGCAGTAGTACCAATAGCACTACTGCAGTGGAAAGACGTGCCCCTCAACAGCTGTTACTGACCAGGACACAGAACTTTAGAAGTACTTACTTGATCACACAGTCTGACCAGACGTATGTGTCATACATTGTTTCATTTATGAAGCTGAAGTTGGCAACACAAACACCAGCTCCTATGGCCAACTATGTCCTCTTCCTCTATTTGGTCCTCCTCATTTTCATTACCTCTTGTGATTTTATATATTCCCATCAATGTCAACGCGCTCCGGTTGAAAGGTTTAATGACATTACTCTTTTTTGGATGGACGAAGCTAGCCAATTATGTTAAATGGTGGAGATATATACAGCAAACTGTTGTTAGCAAGCACTGAGGGGTTTGTTGTTATGGTGCTTGAACAGTTTTCAAAGAATTTCAATTTTTTTCCCATATAGTTTTACTGGCACAATTCATAGATGTTCTACACAAAGTTCTATGCTAATCCATTTTATAATGTAGGAGGATTTGTTGTGGTGTAGCAAAAAATCTAATGGACATTGATGGTGTAAAAGTGATTGTGACGGGGTTCTCTTATGCTTGGACAAACAAAGGAAATGACTGCCCAAGGCCAGAGATCACTTTAGTGAAATTTATTTTAGATTTTCTTGAGGTGAGCAGATAAAACAGGTGCAGAATATACATGGACATCCAAGGCAGGTTAAAATCAGTCAGCAATACCTTCAGTAAACAGTCCATTACCTACTGTGATCTGGTCTAGTCAGTCTAACCACAGACCGACTCCCTGTGACCCAGAGCCCTGCTTTTAAAGCCACAGGCTCCGCCCACAGAAAAGACCAAACAAGCAAACAAAAATAAACAGTTACTTCTAACTCAAATGAACTCTTAGAGAAAACAAAAATAACAATGACAATAATAAGAAGAAAAATAAATAAACTTATAATCAAAAATACAACAATCAATTTAATAGAGAACACTCGGTATGTTCCGATGACGTCATCAAATGACTCCTGTTGCGCCACAACCGGAAATAATCCTACTTGAAAACAAAACCGGGAAAATGTCTGAAAATGAAAATTGGTTATAATGGATGCCAACTGAAGCAGGAACATCGCGTGTGAACCACGATGAACCGCATCAGTCCAAGCTGGAACAGAAGGAAGTTAGCGATTGTGTAGGTTTGTGTGTATGTGTGTGGGCGTTGCTCGCCTGTTGACACGGACTCATAATTAAGTCCCGGCTCCTGACGGCTCCTCCGTCACAGTGATGGAGAGAATCAAGCAAGGATTAAGTTATATAATGTTTTTTAGGAAAGGGGCCTGTAGTTTAGGAATTAACCACAATGTATTTTCATTTTCAATAACACCTGCGATTGAGGGTTCAGGACTTATTAGTCTGAATTGCAGTCGGTTTTTTTCTACCGAACTGCCTTATCAGAGTTTTTTTTCAAGCAAAACTGCAAAATAAGTTTTACCATAGGAGAAAAACTTTCAAGGATGTAAAATTTATATAGTTACAATATGGTTCCCTGCTTCACTGGGAGCACGCAAATTGTCATCTCTTGCATAGGCCACATGCAAGGCTTGGATGCTAAAAAAAAATAACTAAAAATTAACCAATGAAAGGCACTGCTTTTGAATTATTTTTTTTTTAAAAAAAACCTCATGAAACAGGTCTGGATAAAACTGAGGGTACCTGTAACTTAATATTTTGTTGCTCAACCTTTTGAGGCAATCACTGCAATCAACCATTTCTGTAAATATCAGTGAGACTTCTGCACCTGACCACAGGTATTCTAGTCCACTCCTCATGGACAAACCGCTACAGCTGCCTCCAGTTGAAGGGAAAGTCTTCTCCAGATGTTTCAGCTCCACAGATGTTCAACAGGATTTAGATCAGGTCTCATAAAATGCCTGTTCAGTATAGTCCAATGTTTTGCTCTGGGCCATTCTTAGTCAGCAGTGTGTTTTGGGTTATTATCCTGTTGGAAGACCCATGAGCAAGCTTTCTAACACTAGGCACCACATTTCTCTCCAGAATGCTGTGATAGTCTTGAAATTTCAACAAACCATGCACAGACTCAAGTCACCCTGTGCATTTCTTTAAAGACTTATTATTGATAGTGATTCTGTTTTCAACCATTTTTAAGAATGTTGCATTGAGAATAACTTCAGATGATGAGCTCAGCAGATGTGCAGCTCCACCAGGTGTTTAATTGCTGCTGCCAAAAGTCTCTAGTCTGGTGGCGCTGAGTGGGAGAGGCTTGGAGGGTACTCTGTGCAGTGGAAGTTCAGCTTGTGGATTGCTACTCCAAGGAGGAGCTTTGTGGAAATGGGTGGCACTTTTTGAGGAGAAGAACTTAGGCATGCCTGAATTGTTGAGATGGAGAGATTCAGTCATTTCTTAAACATACATGAAAAATCAAAGAAGCAACACTCAAGGCATGTCTTTGACAGGAATAACATCACTTTCCTCCACATCCTTTTGCCCATGTCCAGTGTTCTTGTAACACAGCAGCCATTTGCGGTTGGATTTTACAGTGAAGAAGATTACGGGAGGCAAAGTCAGGTGGAAACAGCAGTGGGTTTATTCTCCTCACAGCATCAAAACACACCTTTCACAGGTGAAACTACAGGTTTAAATAGTCTCAGCTGTGTTGAACCCAACCACCTCCAATTCACAGGGGGATCTCACTTAACCAATCTCCACCTATTTAAATAAATTACATTTTATGAAATATAAACATTAAAATTTACTTTTTATAAATATTTTATATTTTATCTTACACCAAATGAAAGCATAATTCATAAATCACCCCCCACTCACCCGAAGGAAGGTACGTGAAGGTGAAGGAGCCCTGGTAAAAAAAAAAGTATGCTTTAGTATACTTCAAACATACTTAAATTTGTAAAAGTACACTTTAAGTATACTAATTAAGTGTACTATCTATAAGTATATCTGAAGTATACTAAAAACACACTTGTACTAATTTCAAAATTAGTATTTAAACACACTTAAACATAATTGTACCAAAATACACTTTTAATATATTAAATAAAAGTAGACTAAGTGAATACAATATGAATGAAAATGTTTGAACGTTTAAGTGCCTTAATAATCTTTTACTATTTATTAAAATTGCATACAATGAAAAAAGGATAATCATGATGTAATTTTTAAGAAAGTACCCAATCAATTTTCAGACGTGTGATGTAAAAACTTTATAATCAATGGCATTAGCTCCATTTCCAGACCAGATGGTCGGTGTATTGCACACTCATTTATTTAAAAAAACACCACAAAGAAGAAAAACTTGAACGCAGGGAAGATAACAGACGCTGTTCAAATTCACCATTTTTACTCGCATAAAATTGCCTTAAAAGTAGAGAGGGCCTTGACATTCAGCTTCATGTTATAACTGCATGGAGGCTGTTTGTTGCGACTTATACTTTTATTCATAACTTAACCTGGTTTTAATTAAGCTCCATAAGACAGAGAGACTTTGATATTGTGAGGTTGTTGTTTTAACTTGTTCATCAATGATTTTATCTTCAACATATGTTTGCAGTCTAATTAAGCAAATGAAGATGAAAGATGAAGCCAGAGAAATCGGGTGTTGGGAAACTAAAGACTTTCTGTCTCAGAAGAAGCTCTGACTCCACCAGATCAACAACCAGCTCTGAGGATGTACCTCCACATTGTCTTAATGATGTATGTTTGTTTTTCCAAAGAGGAGCTAGCTACATTTTCAACAACAAAAACTGCTATTACCAACACTAAGTGCTTAATAAACATGATTTCATTTAAAGGTAACTGGAAATAAGTTTTCTCTTCTTGTTAATCTAACATTTATCTTTAATTTTTTTATTTGTTGTTGACTTTCAGGGCCCTGTAAGTGACCTGTCTAGGGTGAACTTGCCTCTCATCTGTTGGCTGCTGGAGATGGGCACCACCAGCCCCCTCACCACCCTGCAAGGATCAGTGTGTTCAGATCATGGATGGAAAGATTTTAAGATTTTAAGGTAGTTTGTCTCCTTAAGTCCACACTTAAAACAGCTTCATAGTTAATGCCAACATCAACTGACTCTGACATTGCTGACATTTTTTTTTCTACTTCCAACATAAACAGGCAAAGAAGACACTCAGAAATGTTTTTCCACCCCAGGCATCCGGTCCCAATCATCATCAGTTCTGATGATGTCACATACATGGCGAGTCCACAACGTCTTAAAATGTTATTATTTTTTTATTTACCATTTTTTTGTTCTCTTTAAATACAAATGCTTTCTCTGTTTAATTTCTCTATCATTTTTGTAGGTTTCTGTAAGGTGCAGTGAACAGGAATGTTCTGTCGTTGAGCCTCACTGTCATGTTTTATTGTTGCACTTAAATTTTCATGTTCATTGTGTTCACTTTTGACCTGAAAACTTGTAATTTATGTTAAGTTTATAATTGTTTTGATTAAAATTAGACAGTCTGTAATAAAACAAAATATTTGAATTACCTAGAACATCTTGTGTAATTAATCTGTCCATGTAATTTTACCCTAAAACAATGTAAGTACTGCAGTGTAGTTATGCATATCGTGTACAAAATAGGTACTAGGAATAAAGACTTTCACAAGTAATTAAAATTGTATTTTATCAATAGCAGGAAATAAAAAATAAAGTGTAAAAATCAAGTGTAATTTAAATACATTATATTTAAAATATATTTGAAGTATATTTAATATATATTTAATTTTATTTTGATACATAATTATATAATTATTATATAATTACTAATTATAAAGTGAAAGGTAAACGGCGCTCTGCCCCCTCCAGACGGGGTTTTGACCATACAGGTGCTGGTCATAAAATTAGAATATAATGAAAAAGTAGATTTATTTCAGTAATTCCATTTAAAAAGTGAAACTTGTATATTATATTTATACATTACTTACAAACTCATATATTTCAAATGTTTATTTCGTTTAATTTTGATGATTACAAATGACAACAAATGAAAATCTCAAATTCAGCATATCAGAAAATTAGAATCTTGTGAAAAGGTTCAAAATTGATGGCACCTGGTACCACACTCTAATCAGCTAATTAACTCAAACCACCTGCAAAGGCCTTTAAATGGTCTTTCAGTCTAGTTCTATAGGCTACACAATCATGGGGAAGACTGCTGACTTGACAGTTGTCCAAAAGACGACCATCGACACCTTGCACAAGGAGGGCAAGACACAAAAGGTCATCGCTAAAGAGGCTGGCTGTTCACAGAGCTCTGTGTTCAAGCACATTAATAGAGAGGCGAAGGGAAGGAAAAGATGTGGTCGAAAAAAGTGTACAAGCAAGAGAGCTAACCGCACCCTGGAGAGGATTGTGAAACAAAACCCATTCAAAAATGTGGGGGAGATTCACAAAGAGTGGACTGCAGCTGGAGTGAGTGCTTCAAGAACCACCACACACAGACATATGAAAGACATGGGTTTCTGCTGTCGCATTCCTTGAACCACAGACAGCGTCAGAAGCGTCTTGCCTGGGCTAAAGAGAAACAGGACTGGACTGCTGGTGAGTGGTCCAAAGTCATGTTCTCTGATGAAAGTAAATTTTGCATTTCCTTTGGAAATCAAGGTCCCAGAGTCTGGAGGAAAAGAAGAGAGGCACTTCATCCACGTTGCTTGAAGTCCAGTGTAAAGTTTCCACAGTCAGTGATGGTTTGGGCTGCCATGTCATCGCTGGTGTTGGTCCATTGTGTTTTCTGAGGTCCAGGGTCAACGCAGCCACATACCAGGAAGTTTTAGAGCACTTCATGCTTCCTGCTGCTGATCAATGTTTTGGAGATGCAGATTTCATTTTCCAACAGGACTTGGCACCTGCACACAGTGCAAAGCTACCAGTACCTGGTTGAAGGACCATGGTATCCCTGTTCTTAATTGGCCAGCAAACTCTCCTGACCTTAACCCCATAGAAAATCTATGGGGTATTGTGAAGAAGAAGATGCAATACACCAGACCCAAAAATTCAGAAGAGCTAAAAGCCACTATTAGAGCAACTTGGGCTATCATAACACCTGAGCAGTGCCACAGACTGATCGACTCCATGCCACGCCGCATTGCTGCAGTAATACAGGCCAAAGGAGCCCCAACTAAATACTGAGTGCTGTACATGCTCATACTTTTCATGTTCATACTTTTCAGTTGGCCAACATTTCTATAAATCCTTTGTTTTTATTGGTCTTCAGTAATACTCTAATTTTCTGATATGCTGAATTTGAGATTTTCATTTGTTATTTGTAATCATCAAAATTAAACGAAATAAACATTTGAAATATATGAGTTTGTATGTAATGTATGAATATAATATACAAGTTTCACTTTTTAAATGGAATTACTGAAATAAATCTACTTTTTCATTATATTCTAATTTTATGGCCAGCACCTGTAGACATAATATAAGAGTAGACAACACATTGGCTGCACCGGCGCAGGAAATACGGCGGCCATCTTGGAGCGGTAGTCCCTCCTACTTTGCTCAATCAAAACAGCAGAAGATGTCTCAGCACTGAGGGATATTTTTGTTCGAATCTATGGATTATTGATGTGAGGCTCCACAGACAACATTTCACAAGTAAGATGGACATATTATTGTGTATACATAACTGAGATTATAAAATTTATATTATGTGTTATAACAATCACCAGCAAAGTTTACACAGGTGGTAAAGACTATTACAGTATATATATGTAATTCTTTCACTAGTAAGATGCATCCTAAATCTTCCGTTTTTGTTTTGAAAGTTAAAGACACGATATGAGGAAGAAGTGGGAGATATCTATAAAAAGAGACAGATTCACTGCAGCACGGATGAATTTTACGTCGGATTTTGGACTCAATCTCAGCTGCTGAATCACTCTGAAGCTAGAACTCATCGGCTGAAAAACATATCTATATATATGTACATATATATAAACATGCATCTAATATATATTATTCAGTATTAATCATTATTTATTTGTGCCATTATTAATCATTATTTGTGTTTGTATAGTTATATAAATATGTATTGATATTACTAAATAATTTATTAAATTATGAACGGCTGTGTGCTTTGTAACATGCTCATCATACATCAATATCATATATCAAAACATATATCTATATATGTACATACATACATACATACATATATATAAACATGTATCTAATATATATTATTCAGTATTGATCATTATTTATTTGTGCCATTATTAATCATTTTTTGTGTTTGTATAGTTATATAAATATGTATTGATATTACTGAATTTATTAAATTATGAACGGCTGTGTGCTTTGTAATATGCTCATCATACATCAATATCAGTATATTCCATTCCTATTCTATTGTTATAGCCACTATAAGCATATTTAAGTATGCTGAACTATGTATTAAAAACATACTTAAATAATACAATTGTTTATAAATGTAGCTTTGATTGATGTTTGAATATGGTCCAGTAAAATAAAAGCGTGTTATGATCGATTAAATGCGCTGATACGTCATTGTGCCTGCTAAACACATAACGCTGAGGGAAGTAGTGGACCGCTCCAAGATGGCCGCCCTAAATCTCGTCAGCGTCAATAGGCGAGAGCGGTCCATAAGGCGTCTATCCTTATATTATGTCTATGGTTTTGATGCCCCCTGACGCATGTGCTGCATGTCAACTTTTTGCGCCACTGGCTACACACCACGTCACCAAACAACAGTGACTATTGTCACCCTTTAAATAGGCTGACTGACTGAGTACTGGCTTGGATACATCTAGAATGCAAAGCAAATACTCATGGATGTACAGAAAAACACAAAAGTGAATTTTGCATTATAGTGGCCCTTTAATATACTTACCTCTCTGTATCAGGTTTAAACCAACTAGAGTGCAGAAAGTGACTGGTGGTATTTAACCCAAATTAGGTCAGCAAATGGCATGTACAGCTAACTGTGAAGTAATTCAAACTGTTGGGGAAGGTGAAGCACATTATAAAGTGAATTGTTTGATTGGAACTATCTGATTTTTTTTCATTGTTTTGATATGCATTCATTATACCCCACGCAAGTCCCACAAGCTATTATTGTGTACCAACACTAACAACAAAACAGGTGAGGCTCTTTAAAAAGCCTTACAGAGACTGAGAAAAAAATGTTCTAATTAGCATGTTATCAGTTTTTATTTACATATTACTTACCCCTAACTTAATATTGAATGAAATATCTGATTGAGCTACAGAGTGAATAATTTAGCACTTAGCAATTTGTCAAACTTATGGAAGTACAAACAATGACATCACAAGTTAGGTGTTTTCTCTCAAAGTTCAAAAATTCCTTTTTAACAATTCTACAAAAATATAGATTTTTTTTTTTTATCATACATATCAGCACTTCCATCTTGATTTCCGATGATCTGGGCTCAGCATTTTGACAAGTTGGAATAAATAGGTCCCTTGCTATTTCAGCTTTATGGTTACTAAACTATGCAGCCGGGTTTCTGGTTCATTTTAAATACCCTAAACTTTTCATTATATTGCATTCAAGCTGCTCTTCTCTCTCCTGATAGGCATTTTTGCAGTAGACAGAAAGCATACTTTCTGACTATTACAAGACTATCCCTGCAGCCATTTTAACTTTGGTCTTCAGCAAAAACCTATGAAGGCATTACAAACACACAACCCATATTTTTACACCAGTCTGACAGCATCTGCATTGCACATTTTACAAGACCAGACTAAAAAAAGGTATTTCCAATTAGTTGCCTCAGATGATGAAATTTCTGTTTAATTTGCAATAAACTATATTGCTCAATGAATGTTTAAAAAAGTGGATGAAGGTCTTTGCTTAAATTGCCTTCTTTGAAATATCTAGGATTATGAGATGATGTCAGAATGTAAGTCAATGTAAAGAAAGACGATTACTTTTTAAATCTTGTAGACTTTAAATAAATGAAACCAGTGACTGAAAATCAAGTTGTATACTTTTTTCCCTAATTTTGCCATGTTAACTATAACTTCTGCATTATAATGGAGTTTGATATGATAGCCCAACACAAAGTAGCTCATTACTATGAATTACAAGAAACTGGATGTATTGTGCATGATTATTGGGCAATTATTAATTTACAGAATCATTATGTACACTCATAATATAACAGAAAATTTTCTTATCTCACTTTTTTATTGTCATCCGTCAAAGTGAGAATAATAAACATACAACTCAAAATTGACAAATAAGCATTTCTGACATTTTAAGAAAAAAAAATCTCTGACCAATATAGCCACCCGCTTTTCAATAGCCATTTTAAGCCTTGGCGCTTAATGGAGTCTGTCAGTTTCTTGATCAACTTTTTGTGTAGCAGCAATCACAGCCTCCCAGACACTGTTCAGAGATGTGTTCTGTTTTCTTTCACCATAAAACTCCCATTTAAGAAGGCCCCACAAGTTCTCAAGGACCTCCTTAGGTCCTCCTCTGGTGAGGAAGGGGGCCACTTCATTATTCTTTAATCTTTAAAGTGATCAAGAATTAGTTCAACATGTTGACTATGCTGTAAATGTCCTATTAGCTAAAAATTTCTGTTACGCCAAAACTCGTTAAAAAAAAAAAGTATATATTTTGTTATATTTTTCGCCCGTGGAGGTTGTCATGTTTTTACATGATGGGTTGATGACATCATTAGGTTCATTCTGTACTGGAATTTAGAGGGTAACAAGAAAGGCTAACTTTACCCGAGTTGTTATTTATCATATTGCATTTGACTAATTTTAGATAATGCCACACTGTCACTGATGGCTATAATAAAAAAAAGACAAAACAAACAGAAACAGAAAAAAAAAAACGGTGAGTTGGGAATAAATCATTTCTTGCACGAGAGCTGATGAAAACAATTTCTGAAGTACTACATTTGTGCCCCCAATATTTCGCTCCAGAAGACTGAATCATTTGTACAAGGAAAACTGACAAAGGCTCTTACATGTGATCGTTACCTTTGCAAGCTAAAAATAATGTTGTGCCAACAGATTTTGGCCACAGAGTGCCTAAACTCTGCTGCTGCTGGAGCGAAAAACATCAGACACTGAAGGAAGCTAATTAAGATTCTAATGGAGCTTTGCAGCAGTAGTACCAATAGCACTACTGCAGTGGAAAGACGTGCCCCTCAACAGCTGTTACTGACCAGGACACAGAACTTTAGAAGTACTTACTTGATCACACAGTCTGACCAGACGTATGTGTCATACATTGTTTCATTTATGAAGCTGAAGTTGGCAACACAAACACCAGCTCCTATGGCCAACTATGTCCTCTTCCTCTATTTGGTCCTCCTCATTTTCATTACCTCTTGTGATTTTATATATTCCCATCAATGTCAACGCGCTCCGGTTGAAAGGTTTAATGACATTACTCTTTTTTGGATGGACGAAGCTAGCCAATTATGTTAAATGGTGGAGATATATACAGCAAACTGTTGTTAGCAAGCACTGAGGGGTTTGTTGTTATGGTGCTTGAACAGTTTTCAAAGAATTTCAATTTTTTTCCCATATAGTTTTACTGGCACAATTCATAGATGTTCTACACAAAGTTCTATGCTAATCCATTTTATAATGTAGGAGGATTTGTTGTGGTGTAGCAAAAAATCTAATGGACATTGATGGTGTAAAAGTGATTGTGACGGGGTTCTCTTATGCTTGGACAAACAAAGGAAATGACTGCCCAAGGCCAGAGATCACTTTAGTGAAATTTATTTTAGATTTTCTTGAGGTGAGCAGATAAAACAGGTGCAGAATATACATGGACATCCAAGGCAGGTTAAAATCAGTCAGCAATACCTTCAGTAAACAGTCCATTACCTACTGTGATCTGGTCTAGTCAGTCTAACCACAGACCGACTCCCTGTGACCCAGAGCCCTGCTTTTAAAGCCACAGGCTCCGCCCACAGAAAAGACCAAACAAGCAAACAAAAATAAACAGTTACTTCTAACTCAAATGAACTCTTAGAGAAAACAAAAATAACAATGACAATAATAAGAAGAAAAATAAATAAACTTATAATCAAAAATACAACAATCAATTTAATAGAGAACACTCGGTATGTTCCGATGACGTCATCAAATGACTCCTGTTGCGCTACAACCGGAAATAATCCTACTTGAAAACAAAACCGGGAAAATGTCTGAAAATGAAAATTGGTTATAATGGATGCCAACTGAAGCAGGAACATCGCGTGTGAACCACGATGAACCGCATCAGTCCAAGCTGGAACAGAAGGAAGTTAGCGATTGTGTAGGTTTGTGTGTATGTGTGTGGGCGTTGCTCGCCTGTTGACACGGACTCATAATTAAGTCCCGGCTCCTGACGGCTCCTCCGTCACAGTGATGGAGAGAATCAAGCAAGGATTAAGTTATATAATGTTTTTTAGGAAAGGGGCCTGTAGTTTAGGAATTAACCACAATGTATTTTCATTTTCAATAACACCTGCGATTGAGGGTTCAGGACTTATTAGTCTGAATTGCAGTCGGTTTTTTCTACCGAACTGCCTTATCAGAGTTTTTTTCAAGCAAAACTGCAAAATAAGTTTTACCATAGGAGAAAAACTTTCAAGGATGTAAAATTTATATAGTTACAATATGGTTCCCTGCTTCACTGGGAGCACGCAAATTGTCATCTCTTGCATAGGCCACATGCAAGGCTTGGATGCTAAAAAAAAATAACTAAAAATTAACCAATGAAAGGCACTGCTTTTGAATTATTTTTTTTTTAAAAAAAACCTCATGAAACAGGTCTGGATAAAACTGAGGGTACCTGTAACTTAATATTTTGTTGCTCAACCTTTTGAGGCAATCACTGCAATCAACCATTTCTGTAAATATCAGTGAGACTTCTGCACCTGACCACAGGTATTCTAGTCCACTCCTCATGGACAAACCGCTACAGCTGCCTCCAGTTGAAGGGAAAGTCTTCTCCAGATGTTTCAGCTCCACAGATGTTCAACAGGATTTAGATCAGGTCTCATAAAATGCCTGTTCAGTATAGTCCAATGTTTTGCTCTGGGCCATTCTTAGTCAGCAGTGTGTTTTGGGTTATTATCCTGTTGGAAGACCCATGAGCAAGCTTTCTAACACTAGGCACCACATTTCTCTCCAGAATGCTGTGATAGTCTTGAAATTTCAACAAACCATGCACAGACTCAAGTCACCCTGTGCATTTCTTTAAAGACTTATTATTGATAGTGATTCTGTTTTCAACCATTTTTAAGAATGTTGCATTGAGAATAACTTCAGATGATGAGCTCAGCAGATGTGCAGCTCCACCAGGTGTTTAATTGCTGCTGCCAAAAGTCTCTAGTCTGGTGGCGCTGAGTGGGAGAGGCTTGGAGGGTACTCTGTGCAGTGGAAGTTCAGCTTGTGGATTGCTACTCCAAGGAGGAGCTTTGTGGAAATGGGTGGCACTTTTTGAGGAGAAGAACTTAGGCATGCCTGAATTGTTGAGATGGAGAGATTCAGTCATTTCTTAAACATACATGAAAAATCAAAGAAGCAACACTCAAGGCATGTCTTTGACAGGAATAACATCACTTTCCTCCACATCCTTTTGCCCATGTCCAGTGTTCTTGTAACACAGCAGCCATTTGCGGTTGGATTTTACAGTGAAGAAGATTACGGGAGGCAAAGTCAGGTGGAAACAGCAGTGGGTTTATTCTCCTCACAGCATCAAAACACACCTTTCACAGGTGAAACTACAGGTTTAAATAGTCTCAGCTGTGTTGAACCCAACCACCTCCAATTCACAGGGGGATCTCACTTAACCAATCTCCACCTATTTAAATAAATTACATTTTATGAAATATAAACATTAAAATTTACTTTTTATAAATATTTTATATTTTATCTTACACCAAATGAAAGCATAATTCATAAATCACCCCCCACTCACCCGAAGGAAGGTACGTGAAGGTGAAGGAGCCCTGGTAAAAAAAAAGTATGCTTTAGTATACTTCAAACATACTTAAATTTGTAAAAGTACACTTTAAGTATACTAATTAAGTGTACTATCTATAAGTATATCTGAAGTATACTAAAAACACACTTGTACTAATTTCAAAATTAGTATTTAAACACACTTAAACATAATTGTACCAAAATACACTTTTAATATATTAAATAAAAGTAGACTAAGTGAATACAATATGAATGAAAATGTTTGAACGTTTAAGTGCCTTAATAATCTTTTACTATTTATTAAAATTGCATACAATGAAAAAAGGATAATCATGATGTAATTTTTAAGAAAGTACCCAATCAATTTTCAGACGTGTGATGTAAAAACTTTATAATCAATGGCATTAGCTCCATTTCCAGACCAGATGGTCGGTGTATTGCACACTCATTTATTTAAAAAAACACCACAAAGAAGAAAAACTTGAACGCAGGGAAGATAACAGACGCTGTTCAAATTCACCATTTTTACTCGCATAAAATTGCCTTAAAAGTAGAGAGGGCCTTGACAGTAGTTACTAATTTTGGTAAATTCAAGCTGGTGACGTCCTAATCGGAGTTAGATGACAACACAACGGTATAACAGCCGATGGAAATGAAATGTGTGTCACAAAAGGAGCCCAGGGGGACAAAGGCTGCTAAGTGGTGCTAGCTGGTGGTAAGTTTGCTTATTATTTATGTTAATTTAATTATAAACAGTGCAGTAAAGATATATAACTTATGTTGGTTTATTAAATAATTATTTTATCAATTTTATTGTTACTATTATTACTATAGTAATCATTCAGCTTCATGTTATAACTGCATGGAGGCTGTTTGTTGCGACTTATACTTTTATTCATAACTTAACCTGGTTTTAATTAAGCTCCATAAGACAGAGAGACTTTGATATTGTGAGGTTGTTGTTTTAACTTGTTCATCAATGATTTTATCTTCAACATATGTTTGCAGTCTAATTAAGCAAATGAAGATGAAAGATGAAGCCAGAGAAATCGGGTGTTGGGAAACTAAAGACTTTCTGTCTCAGAAGAAGCTCTGACTCCACCAGATCAACAACCAGCTCTGAGGATGTACCTCCACATTGTCTTAATGATGTATGTTTGTTTTTCCAAAGAGGAGCTAGCTACATTTTCAACAACAAAAACTGCTATTACCAACACTAAGTGCTTAATAAACATGATTTCATTTAAAGGTAACTGGAAATAAGTTTTCTCTTCTTGTTAATCTAACATTTATCTTTAATTTTTTTATTTGTTGTTGACTTTCAGGGCCCTGTAAGTGACCTGTCTAGGGTGAACTTGCCTCTCATCTGTTGGCTGCTGGAGATGGGCACCACCAGCCCCCCTCACCACCCTGCAAGGATCAGTGTGTTCAGATCATGGATGGAAAGATTTTAAGATTTTAAGGTAGTTTGTCTCCTTAAGTCCACACTTAAAACAGCTTCATAGTTAATGCCAACATCAACTGACTCTGACATTGCTGACATTTTTTTTTCTACTTCCAACATAAACAGGCAAAGAAGACACTCAGAAATGTTTTTCCACCCCAGGCATCCGGTCCCAATCATCATCAGTTCTGATGATGTCACATACATGGCGAGTCCACAACGTCTTAAAATGTTATTATTTTTTTATTTACCATTTTTTTGTTCTCTTTAAATACAAATGCTTTCTCTGTTTAATTTCTCTATCATTTTTGTAGGTTTCTGTAAGGTGCAGTGAACAGGAATGTTCTGTCGTTGAGCCTCACTGTCATGTTTTATTGTTGCACTTAAATTTTCATGTTCATTGTGTTCACTTTTGACCTGAAAACTTGTAATTTATGTTAAGTTTATAATTGTTTTGATTAAAATTAGACAGTCTGTAATAAAACAAAATATTTGAATTACCTAGAACATCTTGTGTAATTAATCTGTCCATGTAATTTTACCCTAAAACAATGTAAGTACTGCAGTGTAGTTATGCATATCGTGTACAAAATAGGTACTAGGAATAAAGACTTTCACAAGTAATTAAAATTGTATTTTATCAATAGCAGGAAATAAAAAATAAAGTGTAAAAATCAAGTGTAATTTAAATACATTATATTTAAAATATATTTGAAGTATATTTAATATATATTTAATTTTATTTTGATACATAATTATATAATTATTATATAATTACTAATTATAAAGTGAAAGGTAAACGGCGCTCTGCCCCCTCCAGACGGGGTTTTGACCATACAGGTGCTGGTCATAAAATTAGAATATAATGAAAAAGTAGATTTATTTCAGTAATTCCATTTAAAAAGTGAAACTTGTATATTATATTTATACATTACTTACAAACTCATATATTTCAAATGTTTATTTCGTTTAATTTTGATGATTACAAATGACAACAAATGAAAATCTCAAATTCAGCATATCAGAAAATTAGAATCTTGTGAAAAGGTTCAAAATTGATGGCACCTGGTACCACACTCTAATCAGCTAATTAACTCAAACCACCTGCAAAGGCCTTTAAATGGTCTTTCAGTCTAGTTCTATAGGCTACACAATCATGGGGAAGACTGCTGACTTGACAGTTGTCCAAAAGACGACCATCGACACCTTGCACAAGGAGGGCAAGACACAAAAGGTCATCGCTAAAGAGGCTGGCTGTTCACAGAGCTCTGTGTTCAAGCACATTAATAGAGAGGCGAAGGGAAGGAAAAGATGTGGTCGAAAAAAGTGTACAAGCAAGAGAGCTAACCGCACCCTGGAGAGGATTGTGAAACAAAACCCATTCAAAAATGTGGGGGAGATTCACAAAGAGTGGACTGCAGCTGGAGTGAGTGCTTCAAGAACCACCACACACAGACATATGAAAGACATGGGTTTCTGCTGTCGCATTCCTTGAACCACAGACAGCGTCAGAAGCGTCTTGCCTGGGCTAAAGAGAAACAGGACTGGACTGCTGGTGAGTGGTCCAAAGTCATGTTCTCTGATGAAAGTAAATTTTGCATTTCCTTTGGAAATCAAGGTCCCAGAGTCTGGAGGAAAAGAAGAGAGGCACTTCATCCACGTTGCTTGAAGTCCAGTGTAAAGTTTCCACAGTCAGTGATGGTTTGGGCTGCCATGTCATCGCTGGTGTTGGTCCATTGTGTTTTCTGAGGTCCAGGGTCAACGCAGCCACATACCAGGAAGTTTTAGAGCACTTCATGCTTCCTGCTGCTGATCAATGTTTTGGAGATGCAGATTTCATTTTCCAACAGGACTTGGCACCTGCACACAGTGCAAAGCTACCAGTACCTGGTTGAAGGACCATGGTATCCCTGTTCTTAATTGGCCAGCAAACTCTCCTGACCTTAACCCCATAGAAAATCTATGGGGTATTGTGAAGAAGAAGATGCAATACACCAGACCCAAAAATTCAGAAGAGCTAAAAGCCACTATTAGAGCAACTTGGGCTATCATAACACCTGAGCAGTGCCACAGACTGATCGACTCCATGCCACGCCGCATTGCTGCAGTAATACAGGCCAAAGGAGCCCCAACTAAATACTGAGTGCTGTACATGCTCATACTTTTCATGTTCATACTTTTCAGTTGGCCAACATTTCTATAAATCCTTTGTTTTTATTGGTCTTCAGTAATACTCTAATTTTCTGATATGCTGAATTTGAGATTTTCATTTGTTATTTGTAATCATCAAAATTAAACGAAATAAACATTTGAAATATATGAGTTTGTATGTAATGTATGAATATAATATACAAGTTTCACTTTTTAAATGGAATTACTGAAATAAATCTACTTTTTCATTATATTCTAATTTTATGGCCAGCACCTGTAGACATAATATAAGAGTAGACAACACATTGGCTGCACCGGCGCAGGAAATACGGCGGCCATCTTGGAGCGGTAGTCCCTCCTACTTTGCTCAATCAAAACAGCAGAAGATGTCTCAGCACTGAGGGATATTTTTGTTCGAATCTATGGATTATTGATGTGAGGCTCCACAGACAACATTTCACAAGTAAGATGGACATATTATTGTGTATACATAACTGAGATTATAAAATTTATATTATGTGTTATAACAATCACCAGCAAAGTTTACACAGGTGGTAAAGACTATTACAGTATATATATGTAATTCTTTCACTAGTAAGATGCATCCTAAATCTTCCGTTTTTGTTTTGAAAGTTAAAGACACGATATGAGGAAGAAGTGGGAGATATCTATAAAAAGAGACAGATTCACTGCAGCACGGATGAATTTTACGTCGGATTTTGGACTCAATCTCAGCTGCTGAATCACTCTGAAGCTAGAACTCATCGGCTGAAAAACATATCTATATATATGTACATATATATAAACATGAATCTAATATATATTATTCAGTATTAATCATTATTTATTTGTGCCATTATTAATCATTATTTGTGTTTGTATAGTTATATAAATATGTATTGATATTACTAAATAATTTATTAAATTATGAACGGCTGTGTGCTTTGTAACATGCTCATCATACATCAATATCATATATCAAAACATATATCTATATATGTACATACATACATACATACATATATATAAACATGTATCTAATATATATTATTCAGTATTGATCATTATTTATTTGTGCCATTATTAATCATTTTTTGTGTTTGTATAGTTATATAAATATGTATTGATATTACTGAATTTATTAAATTATGAACGGCTGTGTGCTTTGTAATATGCTCATCATACATCAATATCAGTATATTCCATTCCTATTCTATTGTTATAGCCACTATAAGCATATTTAAGTATGCTGAACTATGTATTAAAAACATACTTAAATAATACAATTGTTTATAAATGTAGCTTTGATTGATGTTTGAATATGGTCCAGTAAAATAAAAGCGTGTTATGATCGATTAAATGCGCTGATACGTCATTGTGCCTGCTAAACACATAACGCTGAGGGAAGTAGTGGACCGCTCCAAGATGGCCGCCCTAAATCTCGTCAGCGTCAATAGGCGAGAGCGGTCCATAAGGCGTCTATCCTTATATTATGTCTATGGTTTTGATGCCCCCTGACGCATGTGCTGCATGTCAACTTTTTGCGCCACTGGCTACACACCACGTCACCAAACAACAGTGACTATTGTCACCCTTTAAATAGGCTGACTGACTGAGTACTGGCTTGGATACATCTAGAATGCTAATTAGAGGAAGCGCCTTAGTTTAATATATCCCTATGGTCAAAATATTTTAAATCTTTTTAGAGGTAACTTCATTGTTATCATAATATGTTTCATTCATTAATTTTGTCTCATTAATTAATTTTGTAAATTATTCTTTTGAACCCCAATTGAAAGGAAATCAATTTTCATATTTTATTGTGTCAAAGAGTTATTTTCATTTGTAATGGCCGACATCTGTTTACTTAATTGTCCTTCACTTTGCTTCGTTGCCACATCTTGGGGAAAACAAGTCCTAGGGCGGAAGGCGAAGATAAGCAAACATGATTGCATCCTCAGTATTGAACCCAATTGTCACAATGCTCAAGGTCTTTGGTGTCACAGGAAAAGCATTGTGTCTTACTTTCCTCCCTACTGTTTTCTGCCTCTGTAGAAGAATAACACGGGATGTTGAGGAATACAACCCTTACAGTATTTATTGTATTAGAGGACACGCTGATCCTACTTTCCTCAGAAGTTGCACCTGGCTGCCACGCGACTCTTACTGTATATGCATGTGTGCAACCAAAATGGTCCTTCCCAACAGGAATTTGAAGGTATCAGAAGTGAGTGGAAGCAGGAAAAGGGTGGCTCCAAGAATAGTCTCACTGTCTCCAGGGTGTCTCTAGTAAGACTGAATCATAGCCATGTAGAGCCATGGTTTCTTTTAACTTTCGGTTTAGACTGACAGCTTGACTTTTTGAAATTTGACATCATTAAATAATAAGTAGTTACAGAGGAAGTTTGATGTCTTGATCCTCCTCTAGTTTAAGCATGAGTAACTGAAAATTATGAGTTATCAAAAAGCAGCTCTATACACTTGTTTCTCATGTGTTAACTGCCTTCATGAAATATAAATGTCAGATCTCACCAGTCTTTAGTAAATTGCGGCTTTTTAAAAATTTTTTTTTGCACTAATGGCCTTTATTCACAGTTACCAGAGGAAACAGGCAGACAGAGAGAAAGGGGCAAGAGTTGCAGCAATGGTCTCAAGGTTGGGCTTTGTTGAGTACTATTGCCTGTGGGGCACCTGCTCTACGGCTACACTTCAGCCGTAGAGCAGGTGCCCTACGGCCCTACCTTCAGTGAAGGTCTTTCAGTGAAAGATCTTCACTGAAGAAATCAGTGAAAAAATCTCCTATTGAGATTTTTTTCCCAATATCCTTGTAGTTTTAGACAGTCTTTAAAAATAACTGCTTACCACCAATAGAAATTAACAAAAATGATGCGAGGAAATAACATAATTTAGAACAGTGGTCCCCAAACTATGGCTCGCAGGCCGGATTCGGCCCGTCTCCACATTTGGTCCGGCCCCCTGAACAATACCAGAGAGCATTCAGTTTTTTTCATTTACTGCATTTTCTGGACTATAAGCCATTTATATGTGGATTTTTCTTCAACCACCAGGGGGCTCTTTAGCAGGAAGTGAATCATTGGAAGTCTCGGTTACTTGCGCCAACATTGAACCACAAGCGGCAAAATGAGTAAGAAACAGAACAGATGTCTTTGGAAAGTGTCTTTGTCGAAGGGGAAAAGGCCCAGAGAAGAGATAGGAGAATAGATTTATCCCGGACCGGTAGGTGAGTCTCACATTACAAGCCGCTCTGCATAACATGCAGCGACCGGCTGGAATGAAGCTTCAAGCTGCTTCACCACGTAGGGACCAAGCAGGCTGTGGATATAAGCACCACTTCAGGTGTCATTGTCTCTCATCACTTTCAGATGGAACCGTCTTGTTGCAGAGAAACAAGCTCAGGGCTCCCGTTAGTTGTTATCGTGAGTTAAAATTTCCATGAAAGTAAAATGTTCGTTATGGTGGCGCTTCTGTATATTATTTTGAAGGGGTATATAAACATTACCATAGTGACCAGAGTCAGAGAGGAGTTTAGAATAACTGGATGACGATGTAGAAGCAATAAGGATAGTTTGTGGAGTCATTTTACAAGATAAAATGACTCCACAAAAATGACAAAATAAAATGACTACAAAAAGAAAAGGCCGTGGATGAAAGACAACGGGAGCAGCTGCTCTATTTGCTGTATATGAAAAAAGACTGTGTTTTTTCATAGTTAATATTTTTAACTGAATCAACATAATAATGACCTTTAGATTTAATAATAAACATTTCCACATATCTCTGATATCAACTGGAAATGTTGATATCAGACATATCAAACAGCTGACATATCTGAGCGATATGTCAGCTGTTCTTACGTCACACCGCGCTTTCTGATTGGCTACCTGTCACATTCAACAGGCTGTATTCTCGTTCCCAGTCAGGGAAAAACCCACAGGCTGTGATAAAAGGGCCAAGACAACCCAAATAGGGCGAATTCAGGATTTAGTGGGAACACCAACATGCAGAAGCCTTATCTGACTGTTCATCCCCCCCCCCCCCCTTTTCCTCCGTCCCTCGGGTCGCAACAAACTGTCCAAGTCTTGACCGGTCCACGGTAATAAAACAGTTGGGACCACTGATTTAGCACATGCTAGTAGCAACACAAAGGATCAGCACTTTTACTGTTACTGTTACCGTTTGGAAACTATCGTAATAATTGCTGTTAAGTCTAATCTTGGCAACTTTTTCTTTTTCAACGTAATAAATGTGATATTCAATTGACCTGTTATGACTCAGATGTTGGGTGTCCGCCCCCCTCTGCTGCTGGGGCATCGTTGTGGAAAACCTAAAGTGGCAGAGATATCTGAGGCTTATATGTGTATGTTTATTGTTTTTTTTTTTTAAACTTTGGGGTTGTGGTTTATAGTCCGGTGCGGCTCATAGTTAGGAAAATATGGACTATAATCCTTCCTGGATTTTTTCTGTAAAGAACCCAGAGAGGGTTATTTGATTGTGTTTTCTGGAAAACAATATATTTTTACATTTAGGCACTCCTGCAGTCGTCACACTTTTTCTGTTACAAACTGACTCCGGCCCCCCACCAGAGAAGAAAAAAATTATGTGGCCCTCACAGGAAAACGTTTGGGGACCACTGATTTAGAATATATAGCACAGAAACAGCACTGTTGAAAATCATCAAGGTAACGATCTTATGAACTCAAAAATTTGATGCATGTTTAAAATCCAGATAAGTGGAAGACAAGCGTCAAAAACAAACAACCAGAGCCAAGAGGAAGGCTTGATTCCTCTTGAGAGCATGATTGTTAATCATGCTCTGTGTCCTAATATCAGAGACACAACTTATCATTCCAGGGAAACAGTTTATCTGCTTTTATCAGTGGCCATGCTAGCTAGTCTTAGCATTCATTTCAGGCTTTGTTGTGGTGAACCAGCTGTAGCTTAGCAGAGAAAAAGGGGGAAGGTGTGAGCTCAACCTAGTTGGGCCATGAGACATTTTTTTGGACATGTGATATTACAGAAACTGTTATGCTTGCACTCATTCTGATTGTTTGAATGGATGCACAATATCCTAAATATATTCAGGATAAGTTAGTGATCAAACTAAGGTTGCCTTATGAAAACTCAACTTATTCCAGTCTCCCCTGTAAGACTGCACTATCCTAAATCCAAAATGTTTCACGTTTAATACAAGAATCTCATTTAGATATATTTATAACAAAATTATCTGGTAGTTTGAACTGTTTTCATTATATTTGGCCCAGCAACAAGTTTTTATAAGACAAAATAAAATATCTGGCTTTATTTGAATCCGTGAGAACCAGAATGTTGAGGTTCTCCATTGCTGAGTGTTGCTGCAAACATCATCGTTGCAACAACCACAGATCCTGCACGCTCACAGCCCTCCCACATTCCTGCCCATATTCACGCCTACAATAAGTGAAGAACCGATCCTAATGTCTATGAACTGGGGTAGGACTGAACCAGACTAATGTTGTTAGAGTGAAACCTTCCAGTGGAGAAGCATCTTAAGAGAAATCAATCAATCCAACATCCAATCAGACAGACTGTGGGAGTTAGTCAGAGTGTCCATAGAGAACTCAGAAACCCCAGCAGCAGGAATTTAAACCAGGAACCTTTCCATTCAACTTAACCCAATTCATTTGTCAAGAGAAAATTATTTGAAGAATCTAAAGAAAAATGTTACATTGATGCAATGTTTTCTTCTCCTTTTTTATTTTTTCAATTTATCCAGAATAGGATCTTAAAGGATTCTTCTGTCATGTAAAGCCTCCATGAGCTGGTGCTTTAAAAGGTCTATAGTTCAGCATTTCCCTGCCTCAGCGTCAGGTTTTACTTATATGTACATACGTTTGTGGTCAAAATGACAAAACATCATGCTTCTGCCAACAATGAGAAAATAGGAGCAAAACCACTGGTTCTTTTGCAAAGTTTAAGTGTTTTGTATCTCGTGTTGAGGTGGACATGGTGGCCTCCACATCTCCCCCTCCTCTGCCCCTACCAGCATCCCACAGAGCCAGAGTGTTGTGAAAAGAACAAGTTTATTCAGTGAGGGAGCCTATTACCCCATGAAAGGTCTCTGAAAGGCCGCCCAACAACCCATGTCAGCACATGAAAGTAATGATGACTGCACACTGGACAAAATGTGTGTATGTGTGTCTTTGTGAAATGTGTATGGCCTATTGGCGAAGGGTGCCTGCACTTGAACTGGGTCCATTCACTCGGGTTAGGGGGTCTTGTGGTCTTTAATGTGACCAGAGCAGGCCAGAATGACCTCTGTGGGACTGGCCGGCACCACAGCCTTAATCCTCCTCCTCGCACTCTGTTTTGATTCTTTTGCTTCTTCAGTGTCAAAAGAGGGTTCTGACTTTTCCTTCCTTTCCTTTTTTCTCTTGTCTGCCCTCCATACTCTTAAACAGGCTTCACACTGGCCAAGGAATGTCTTACGTTTTTACATTTTGTGAGATGATACTTAACATGGAGCTCCATCTGCAAATCTAAAATGTTCTTATGTGATATTTTTGTCATTTCAATTTATTGCCAGTCACAAGCAATAATGAGACGAAATGTAGACATATATGCAAATGACGGTATTGAATGTTCAGGAAATGTTCAGGACACTCACATTAGGAATTAAAGGTGTTGAGAAATAGTTCACATCCCTGGTGATCTGATCACGAGGTGCAGAAAAAAAACAGAAGGGAATCCATTCAGGACAGATTTTTGATGTAAAAAAAAAAGCCATGCTGAGCAGGTAATCCCTTATGCTGCAGCAGTGTGTCAAGTCAGAGCCACTTTGGTGCTCATAAGCGAGATTATTGCTGGGTGCTATCTTCAGCTGTAAAATCCCTAAATATTGGGAAGGCGTAATTTTAATAACAACCATTGCGTGTTATTAAATCAATCCAAATAGAGTCATTAAAAAACACGGTGACAAATAGTGATGGAAATTTTTATTCTTTTCAGAGAGCTGGTGTTCTGACGATCTGTGCCACTTCAAAATCATCAGATTTTTCTACCGTAGCGCATTTAGATAGTTGTGTCTGTCAGTGCTGCCTTTTGAAAACCGCTACCATCTTGTTTACATACCAAAGACAGAGTCAATGTTAAATCTATCTGTGTATCTATCTATCTCTAGATAGATATCTATTGATCTAGATAGCAATAGATAGAAATGGATATATCGATAGATAGATAGATACGTATCTATCATGTGTAAGTAGAAGTGGCAGCTTCTGATATGGACTCATGAGCAACAGCCCAGGCCACCATTCTCCAGTTGTTTCTGTTCCATTTTTGGATGTTTTTACAAAGAAACTACAAATTGTGCCATTTTCTGTTGATTTGTTTTGATGCATGTTATTAAAAATGTATTCCCAATATATTCAGAACTGCCCTTCAGCAAGACATGGAAATAACTTGTATAAGTCCAACATAAGAATCATAAAAGAAACAATTAGCTTCTTGTGTCAGTGTGTAATGCAACCTCATCACTTTGACATGAATTATGTGGTTCTATAATATTATCTGAGAAGTTGTTTTTCCTCCCGGACGTTCAGCTCAGACAGACATAATCACAGTGAAGCTGAACAACAGCTGTCTTCTGGCTGTGGATATTTCTGTTTACCTTGGGCAATATGTCAGTTAAACATGGAGAGTGTTATACCTTCCAGCTAAACACATCACTTCCTTAATGCAAAAAAGTCTCTTGGTGTGTGTGTGTGTGTTGCAGTTCTTCTTTTCTTTCTGTGATTCTTTCTGCTAAGATGTAGATACTTCCAGAAGAAAAATTCATCATATATTATTATTTTCACATAATAAAGAATGCTATGTAAGTGCACTTTTAATTTATATGTGAAAAAAAGTTGGGTCTGTTTGTACTTCACCTAATTATTATCAAAGTAAGAATATTGATCAGCTGTGCCCTAATAGAGATAACTTCTGGAAAAACAGCTTATATTTTCAGACATTTATTAGTGAAAACCTTTTCTGGAATGATGCAATATTTTATTTCCACTTCTTTCACACTCTACTTTGTGTTGGTTTATCACATAAAATGTATTAAATGTTGTGGTTTTAATTGAACAAAAAAAAATCAGAAAAGTTCAAGAGGTCTGAATCATTGTGAATCTAACTCTGAACATGCTGAACATGTTACTCCTGGTAACAGTTGGTTTGATGATAACTTGCTCGCTGCCAAGCTTTTTATCTTAATGCCGAGTCTCCCTCAGTCCCCTCCCACCTAAAGCAAGCTGCCTGGGTTCATCAGACCTTTCTACCTGCCGTCATTGGTAGCTATGCTAACTAAACTGAGCATGCACAGTGCTATGCTAGCTGCAACACGGCACAAATCAAGGGATTTTGATTGACAGCACTAAAACTCTCCTGCCACTGACTGGTTGTTTCTAGCACTGGGAGAAAGCAGAGGAAATAGATTTTTCACAGATTACCTCTCATACCATACTATCACAACTGTTTTAAAAAAATATTTATATAAAAGTGACATACTGCAGCTTTAATTTCACTCAGGAAAGGACAGGTCAGGAGGGACGTGGATTAGAACTGCTGCTGACTGACTCATCTGTTAAGTGGTAAAAGGTACAAGGGACAAGTTAAATATGTGAATATGTTGGTAATTTTTTTCCCTTAATTCATTAAATGCTAGTGAAAAGAAGGCAAACAGTAGTTTGTAACTAAGCTAATTATGCTAAATAAATGATAATCTCACAGTCTACCCACCTCTGAGAAAAATTGGGTTATAAATTAACTTTTCTTAGCAGCATAGTGTTATGACTGGCTCAGGGTCGTAACAAACGTGAAACCATGCCGTGGTTAAAGTGCATACAAATAAATGTTTATTAACAAAAACAATAACGGATTGTGAATATCAGTATCAGTGGTAGATGCAAGTGCTTGGATGTGTTGTTTGAGTGCATATGGAAGTGTTGAAGTGCCAAAACAAAGACAAACTCAAAAGTGCAACAGGAGGGGAACTGAGGCCTGGCCACCAAACATCCCAAGCGGCAGAGTGGACGCTGCAGGCGACAAGCCACAAACCACAAGCGACGCAGAAGACTGAGACAGCCAGGTTAAAGTGCTCTGCGCTCCCAATCACCGGATCAGAGACATCTGTAAAGGGGAGGAGCACAAAGACAGACAACAAGACACTTGCAGCCCAGCCTACAAGGCCCAGGGCCGTAACAATAGTAACTGCCACAATCGTTCGTGTCTTCCACTGACTGCTGCTAACAGTGTCACTCTCAAGCGCTACAAGCAGGAATGAACCATTTAATGCAGATAGGGGGGGGTCCAGGGCAAATATGGATGTGTTTTTTGATCTGGGAGTGAGAACATTAAATTTTTACTGCTAAAAGCAGTCTTTGAAAACACAATGTGATTGACAGGGCCCCAATGTTTTTTTATTTCTATGAACAAAAAAATAAATTGAGGAGGGCCCCTGGAATTGTTGTCACTTTCCCCCCCTATACCGTGCCCCTGTGCTGATCTAAACACATTTGCTTCTATTTAGTACTGCCATTGACTGAACTGAATTCAGCTGAACCCCTTTCAGATCATATTCCACAAATAAACACAAAACTCCCCATCATATACACTTGGTCCATTACATTACAAAGTCAGTCCACTGAGATCTTGGGCCATGTGTACTTTCACAGTGTGCAGCAGGGATTGTACAATCAAAGAGGTATAGCAAACAAACTGCAGTGCTCACCTGAGCAATATGAATGGGAACCATATGGGGATTTCCCTCTCTGGCTCAACTCCATATATTGGTCCTCTATCAGACTGCCCAAATGCTTTCATTGCTCAGTCAACAAGAAAACCTGTTTAGCATTATCCTCATTATGTTATATGCTTTCGGATCTAGAAGTGCATGTAATACGCATGTTAAGCAACTGCTTCTTTGCATCATATCACTACTTTACTTTCATTCCAGTTTAATAATAATAATAATAATAATCAATCCAATTTGTACCGCACTTTTCATTAACAAAAATCTCAAAGTGATACACAGTGCAAATAAAATCAGAGATAAAATCAACATCATAAATCATCATGTGGAGGCAGTTTACTCCTTACAGTCGATGTCGTAGTAGCTACAGGTTTGTGACTTCCTCCCAAAGTGAATCAGGACATAATATTGGTGAAGCTCTATTTTGTGTTGGTAAAGGGAGTTTGAAATCAGACTTTTCAAGAGAGATATATGATGTGAAAGCTGCTATTACTTAATTGACAGAACTTCAAAAACATATTTTTTTAGTAATGGTTCATGTCTGTTCTAAAAGTGTATTTTATTGCACACAGTCTGATCCTGTCTTTTCAAAACTCCTGATTGGAAAATACAGTCTCATATAGGCCTGGTTTTAATATAACATGACAACGACCTTTGCATACCCCTGACATGGCCTAGGGTCTCTTTCCACATGACCCTTGACACACACACACACACACACACACACACACACACACACACACACGCACGCACACCTACAGAGACACACACACACAAACACATGCTACCTCTTACTGTCTGGACTTTGCATTATATTCCATTCCTATTAATTTAGTTCAAACCCATCCCCTATACCTGACCCATAAACAACACTTCCTTTTATGAGGCTTTAAGTCTCCTAATGGCAGGGGGGCCTCACAAAGTCGTATTTATTGGAAAATCGGCCTTACAAGCTAAAACACACACACAGAGTTGCTGCATAGATAACCTCTGACTCAGCTTTGATTTTTTTGAACAAACAAATCAAAGGTCATTCTTTTTTATAATTGCACTGCACCTATATTGCACCAGACAGACTAAAAATTATTAATACCCTCCAAATATTTCTGCCTGCGACAGACTGGCGACCTGTCCAGGGTGACCCCGCCTCTCGCCCAGAACGTTAGCTGGACATAGGCACTAGCAACCCTCCCGACCCCTCTAAGGGACAAGGGTG